>OY776115.1:69442631-70042631 GCA_963675035.1 Allygus modestus
CAGTTTAGATACCTTTTAGAGTAGTTACCTAATACCTGAAAACGGGTGTACTCATGAATATTTGTTAACCATCACGCTAAATAATAAAACAACGAATATACCATAACAACTTATCTCTTCCTATGTTTGTAAGAATGTCCAGTATTAATATATGACGCTCACTTCTCACTTTTATTTTACAACCATATCCTCTTTGACTTGTTACTTCATAACAGAAAACTGATGTTACACTAGCGGTAAGAAACTAATAACAACTGAGGTATGGAGTGCTGATACATATTTCTTAACGCAACCCTTATAATTAGTATTTATGTCGAAACAAATAATGATGTCGAATGTACATACAACTATGCAACTTAACATAATAGAAACTTAACAATAAACTTAAAATTTTGGAGTAAAATACAATATTTTTGTTTATAAAACATATTTTTCAATTTCCACTTTTAGTTTAAACGATTTCTAAGGCTACTATTTTTCTTCAGTGGCAGCAAAGCAATTCAGATATCTCCTTTTAACCTAACTCTGCCCAATCGTGATACACATAATAATATAAATGTTGCATAGTTTATATGCGTTCTCATCTAAGTTAATGCCTGTCATCTAATGGTTCAGGATTATAAATAATTTCCTAAACCAAGCTCTTATTGTGAGTATTAAAGAGGTTTTACTCATTTTTAGTTACAAATGTGGATACTAATTTTATGTGTCAAGCGGAAGATGTTATTAAGCCATGCAGTGAATACGACAAGTAGCAAGGACACTGTACTGTACTTACTGAAACGTAACATCTAGTTCAAAACATTGTCATTGCAACATTTAATTTTATTCCATTAAAATATATATATTAAAAATATAAGTGGAATTTTACACTTTGTACAGTCAGGTATTTTGATTAAAGTGGAACGAGAAAGTAGCCTTAGGATTTCATGTTTTCAATCTGCTCACTTCACAATGCAGCCCAGCTATATACCTTGATATAATACCACCTCTCCTTCCCCCCAAATTCCTCCTCCACCAAGAGGAAACTCTGCATCGTTTGATCTATTTCTGAATATACATGCACTGTGTTAATGGTCTTCTTTAGTGTTATATCGATGTTTTTAAATTTTAATACAGGTGTAAAAATATTTGCCACTAGAAATAATTATTTGAGATAATAAATTGGAAAAATTGAATAATAAGTGTTTAATAAACCAACAAACATAATACATAATGATGATGATGATGTTACATGATATATTTTTGTCGAGAAAGAATTTATATATCATTGTATGATGTCTCAAAAACCTTTGAATAAGTTTATTCCATGTTATTTTATGAGTTTTAATATAAATATTTATAATCTGTCATGAAATAAAGTACAGTAATGAGCATTTAAGGCAAACAGGAAATTTTACTTGTGCAGACAGGCTAGTTTAAAGAAACTTAACATATGAAGACTTTAGCTAAAGTTGTTCAAAGTACAAAAACTACAGTCAATTTGTTATGAAGCAAATCTTTGAATGATTTCACTAACAGGTTACTTGAATTTTATTAATAGAGCTAAGGGAACTATGCTGTCATTCCATATGATTTATTTTGATTGCAATTTGATGTTTGACCTATGAATTAATATTACATAAAGAATATTTTCCAAAATGAATTAAAATACTAATTATTATTGTTCCTGTGCATTGGAACATTAAATGTTTATTGTTAGCTACAGTATGTAACTTTACGGTGTTATAGCATAGAAAAACATAACACTAGATAATACATAATATTAAATCTCAATCCACCATACAAGTATAACAGCCAAGACTACAGTTATGTTATAGGCGAGACATATACACGGTTAATGGTAGATGTGAGCGTCAGATTGTATCCCGTTACACTAGTAATACAGGGTAGTCGAGTGTGACATTACTAGTAGATGTGTCACATTAGGCGTGTAATGTTTCTAATGCATCACAACATACTGAGTACGTCTCACAGATATACCACTACAGTATTACTAACTAGTATAGGGATTCACAAGGGTTCTATTGATGTGCTAAGATTGGAGTAAATTGGCACAACAAAGCCAAAATCAGTAAACAAGCCCTACATAATGAGCATCTTGACATTAACTCGAAATCTATGTTAGCAAGAGAGCACCAACCCTTGGATGCAAAGTTTATTGGATAAGCACATCAGTTTAGGATTACCTACAGTAACACAAATAAACAGTTAATTTTACTGTTTACTAACTCCACTTGATTCTTATACTTCGTGAATTTGTAATAACAATTTATGATAAAGCTAAACTTTTTTAACATAACGCCTTAATAAAGATTACTACTGTAAAATAGTAAATCTGTTTACTGAGTAGTTTACGCAAAAAGCAATGAACTTCAGTGTACATTTCCCCCTATTTTGGTTAAAGCAGGAATAAGTTAACCAAATGAGTATAAAACCTGCAGGAAGTAATGCATTTAACTTTGTATGATTTGCAAAGGTATTTAATTTAATACCCGTTTACATTATTCGTATATCTGATAAAAGTTGTTAAAAGAACTAATGTAACCTGACGTCACAGATAGTAAAACTCGTTCTAATAATCTTTTAAACATATTATTGCTTTATAAATAAGAATTGCATCCTCCGGGTAGTGAGTTTAAAAGGTGTTAGACTAGTATTAAAACCTTCGCAGTTTCTCTTCCAATTTATTGTTAAGTGCGATATAAATATCGTAGATAATATGGTACTTAATGTTACCAACCTTTTAAATAATACAACAATTTATTAAATTGGAAAGTCTGACCCATATACTTCTCAAACCACAAATAAAAGGTTCCGTTGAGCAATTTAGAGGAAAATATTCGTTTTTTTATACAACCCCTCCTAAGGCTGTAAATATGATAAAAGTGGTAATTAAAAAAGTTGTTAGATATTGGAATTTGATCCGCTGTGTGATTTGATTTGACTATTCAACATAAACTAGGTGAACAATTGGAGCGGTTGTACAAATGAAAATGTGAAAATGCAGCTATCAAATTAATATTGAAATGTTTTATCATCCCCGCATCTATATGTGTTAAAAACATGTTATACTTACTATATTTATACAAACTGCAAATTATACATATATATGTATATCGTAGATTAAAATATATAGAATTAAAACAAGTGATAAGTAACCGCATGAAAAACATGTATTAAATTTAATATCCGTATTTGATGAAAATTTGAGAAAAGCTCAAGCTTCTAATTGTTAAATGCTATCAACGTTTCAAAATGACGTCATCCTAAGCCCTAGTTTTTCCTTAAATCACGTGGCTTAGATCACGTGACCACGTTTGCCACTCACGTGACCTTACCTGACTTTCGAACACATATTTCAAACAAACCTTTTCGCACGTTTTTCAAGATGTCGTCGTCAATATCACAATGATGACAACTAAGCCAATCTGCCGTTTTCCACTGTTGTCAACATTACTTACCAGTGTTGCCAACTGATACTACGTCACGCTTCTAAATCACACTATTAAGAGTAACATATCAACGGGTAAGTTTGTTCAAGTTGGCGGGAGTCATAATCACTTAATCACTGTAAAATATGCCGATAAAACCGGGGTGTGTTTTAAGGTGAATAAGATTTGGAAGGGGAATATATTTTTTAGTTATTTATATTGTGTTCACTCAAGCGGATTTTTCCCATTTGTTTCTCGTTGCATTAAGATTTATTGCGAAATCGTGGTACCCATGACCACTCTGTAAGCTTTCTTCAGTCATTCTACATTTTCCGAATGTGTCACACAAAAAATACGTCATGCTTTTATTTTGACTATGACTGAATATTTATCTATAAGAAGTATTTTTTCCTATGTTTTGAATTAGTAATATATCATCTTTCTAAGAACAGCCAATCACATTAAGAAATTTCTTCGCTTTGAAATTGTCTGAACCCACAATAGGTTCAGAGGTAATGCCTGAAATATTAGGATCTTTGAATACTACAGAACATAGTGATCTTAGTTATTTATTGACAAAATTCCAGGGAACCTCACGAAGTGAAGTAGCAGTTGTAGATAAAATATAAAAATATGAGGATGGTTTGTTAAAACAGGATGATAACAAATACGAGTTTTTAGAATCCAAATAAAATAAGGAACCCAAAGTAAATGAGTGGGATGGTGAAAATAAAAAAAATTAAAATTTACTTTGTGGTACAAATACTAATGATGCTGAATGTGTCTCACAAATACCCAAATCAAATATCAGTGAATGGAATTTTAATTATAAAAGGTTGGGTAATGTTAAACATGGTGTAAGTGATAATGATTGTGTTACAAAAAGTCAGACTGTTACATTAAAGGGGAATAAGTTTAATACTAACAGTGAACAAA
This sequence comes from Allygus modestus, assembly GCA_963675035.1. Lineage (NCBI taxonomy): Eukaryota > Metazoa > Arthropoda > Insecta > Hemiptera > Cicadellidae > Allygus > Allygus modestus. The sequence continues at coordinate 69,447,002 of OY776115.1, forward strand.
TAACAAATACAAAAGAAGGTGTATTGCCAACAGATGTAGCAGTGGTGGGTCAAATATTAACAAATGGTGAGCAATGCATAATTAAACAGGGGGGTAAAGAGTACAACGTATTATTGTTTAATAAAACCGAAAAATGTTGGAATGCTGAAGTTCAATTCATAAGGAATTTATTAAGGGGGGTATATAATGATGATATTTGTTTAATGTCACAGGCTGTATGGTATGATGAAACAGTTAAAACATTTAAATATGCTGGTCTAGGATTTGATTTGATGGTGTACAAACGTGATTTGTGTGTTGGTGATCCCACATCTGTGAGCGGATTTAAATATATAGACAATAGACAAAAAAAAATATATACCAAAAACTATGTATATAGAATAATACCAGATGATGTATTAGTTGATGCTGATGCTAAACCTTTTAGAACTACAGAGAGTGATCAAGTAGTAAAAATGAAAGGATAAAAATATTATTCATATATATATATATATATATATATATATATATATATATATATATATATATATTCTCGTACAAAAGGACTTAATCATTTATAAAATGAGTGTGGAAAAGTTCGGACGCTATACCGAATTCAGTGTAAGATCAAAATCAAATGACAAAGGATCGTGCATTGGTTTGTCTCTTACCCCAGAGGATGACTATAATATTAGTAATAAACTATTAAGATATGTTAATGATCCTTAAGATAAAAATGATGCTATAAATTTGCAAACTTTACAGTCTAAAATAACGTCAAATAAAAACTATTTTGTTCGAGTTTCAAGCGAAATGTTTTTTTGATTTTTATAATGATTTGGCTAAAACTAAAATTAAAGAAAATAAGAATGATTGGATTCAAACAAATATTATAAACAAATACTTTATAAATCCTGCAACAAAAATCTTGCGAAATTTTGGGTGAACACATAACTTATATAACCAAAAGACAAAGGGATAGAGATACATTTGCATTATGAACAAAGTTTCCGTTGGGTGAACATGGTTAACTTAGAAAAGTTGATAAAAGAGATAAAATCGCTAAGCGATTCTATTAAAAGTAAAAACAGAGCGTTAAGACTAGGGATTAGTGAGAGAGATAAATTTCTTGAAACAACATTTAAACCAGTTATTGATTCTTTAAGAGAAGTATCTCAAAAACTTGGAAATTTTTCAGAAGGAGATTTAATTTTACCCTTTTAAAATCTGATGATAAAACTGAAGAATTTGAAGAAACTGAAGAAACTGAAGATGGACCGGAAGGAATACAATATGAGCAGGGTTAAAGTATAAGTGAAGACGAAGAAGAGATACAGGAGGGTACCCCGTCAGATATTAGCAGATTGGGTTTAGATATTCAGTTTAAAGGTGATCTTGGTAGAAAATATGTATTAAAGATGTTACAGTCTACTATACCTAATATAAATTATCATATACACGGAGCTAGGCTAAAAGGAGAAGGTTTAATGATTGGCGATAGCAAGTTAGATGTGGATGAGTAGGATAGTATAATTATAAATGGTAAAAAGTACAAAGGAACAAACGGATTGTTTTAATTGATTTTTAAAAGCAAACCTGTCAAATATACTACACGAGACTTGGCAACTTTTAAAGATATATTTCTAGATACAAATTTTCATAGAAAGAATTATAAACAAACATCTTCAATGCATAGAAATCAATCTATAAAGTATAAGAACATTATTTCAGAGTTATTTCCAACAAAACTGGAAAAAACTAAAAGATGGTTTATGTCTACTGAAGAAGTTACTCCTTTTCATATTGAAAGAAAAAAAAGGTAAATTAGAAAACAGCTTCTGGAGAAGGATTATTAAAAATAATTATAAAACAAATATAATTTATTATAATGATGTTAATAAATTAGTTAATAGAATGCGGTTGATACATGAAACAATAGAAGCGTGTCACACAGGTCTTCAAAACGAATGGATTGCTTTAATTTCTAAATTATTGAATAGAGATATAATCAAACGACGAAGGTGTATATAATGGATGATAAAGTATAGAAAGCATCATTCTTTGTTTATCCGCCACGTGACAAAGGTATAAATATCAATGGGTAAAAGGAGCAGTATTATTTTTCATCGACATTCCATAACGGATGAAGGCGGTGTTGTCTCTTCAACACTAAACTTACTAGGAAAACCAATTTCAGCTTTAGTTAAGAAATCCATAGATTTGTTACCTATTGAACTTAATCTACCTGGTGGTCATCAATATTGTGGACCTGGAACTAAATTGAAAAAAAAGGATTGACAAAAGGAGATCCGGGAATCAATAAAATAGATCAGGCTTGTAAAGAGCACGATATCAAAGTTTAGTGATTCTGCTAACAGATCAGTGGCCGATAAAATACTTGCAAAAAAAAGCTTGGGAAAGAGTTAAAGCGAGTGACATTAGTCTTGGCGAAAGTGCGACAGCATTAGCAGTGTCAGCAGCAATGAAAACAAAAACAGCAATTGGTGGTGGAAGGAAAAATAAAAGAGGAGGAAGGAGAAAAAAACTCGAAAACTAGGAGGAAGAATTAAAAGGACAGACGTTCTACTAAAAAAGTCAAACCATCAATATGGTCCATGATAGAAAAAGGACAAGGACTTTACCTCAGACTGTATCTTGCTTATTAAATACGAGAAAACAGTTAATAGTTCTTAATCATGCATTAAATAACCAAGATATTTTTAGGTATGTTTCTTGTTTAAAAATACCATTGTTCAGAGGAGTGTTTATGAAAGATAATGTGCCATCAGCAATATGGCGGTATAGTAAATCTAGATAATAGTGAGAGACCGGGTACACATTGGGTATGTTATAAAAAACTCGGTCCAAGATTTTGACAGTTTACTATTTTGACAGTTTTTGTAACTTACCACCTCCACAAGTACTTCAAAAGTATCTTCGTTCTGCTAAACAAGTTTTATACAATTATGAGAGGGTGCAATCTGACAATACATCTATCTGTGGACATTTATGTTTGGAGTTTTTAGCAAAAAGTGTCAGTCAGCTTTAAGATGTCTTCATATACGGTCTCTTTGTCTGGTACAACGTCAACCTTGCGGAGCACTTTATTCCCCGCATTAAGTTTACATAAATAAAAACAATGGGAAGCAGCATTACTACATTTTACAAATTATAATTCTATACCAAATATTACTGAAGGCGTGAATAATAAACTTCACTACTATAAAGCAAAGGATGCAAAAGGGCAGTTCCTCCAGCTTAACGAAGTTGATCTATCCACGGGTTCTTATGAAATAGATGATATATGCAACGTAATACAAAAAAATCTGGGAGAAGAAAATATTAGTATAGAAGGAAATAATGATACTTTAAAAACATAAATTAAATCAAAGTATTATATAGGTTTTAGCAAAACACATTTAGGTGGAGGATTATAAGGATTTCATTCTACAACACCGCTATTAGAGAGAAATGTGAAACATACAAGTCCAAATACTGTAAGTATACTTACATTCAACACAATTGATATAACTTGTAACATTATACAAGGGTCGAACAGACAGGGTGAAAATCGACACATATTGCATACATTTTACCCATCTGTGCCTCCAGGATTTAAAATAATTGAACGAGAACAAAACCTAGTGTATTTACCTTTAAACACCAGTTACATCTCATACATTGTTCTGAACGTATTAGATATAGACGGTAACATAGTTGACTTTAGAGGTGAAATCGTCACCTTAAGAATACATATAAGATCGATTTTATAAATAATGGGATTGACGTTTAAAAAGGATCGAGTGAGTGATAAAAAGCTCAGTAGCGTATCAGCGTCAGAATAGTTAACAAGTGAAAACATTCGATTTTTAAAAGAGATTGGTTTTAAAGTTTTTAACAATGGATATTCTGGACATAGCGCACGGACCGACGTTTGACGAGACCTTGTCGGAAAAGGAGTATCACACCCACAAACCTTACGCTTCATCGAAATTAAACAATGAAATCAACGATGAAATCAGGATTCTTATTCAACAACAAGATATCTACACCTTACCTTCCGAAAGTTCCATATACTTCGAAGGAAGAGTAACAAAGATAGATGGAAAAGAAGGAACAACTATACCGTTTATTAATAACCCAATGTCATTTCTTTTTTATGAAAGAAGGTATGATATTTAAAGTGTTACTGTGGGCTCTACACAAAAGGTTGGAATAGCCAGTACATTAAAAGAATTATGCTCCATAACACCAAACGTGAAAAACCTGCTAGCAGTTGCAGGATAGGTTACACCAGATTCATCCACCATAAAACTCGATAACAAGGGTTATTTCGACTTTTACGTACCTTTAAAATTATTATTAGGTTTTGCAGAAGATTACAATAAAATATTAATTAATGTAAAATAAGAATTGGTTCTTTTAAGAAATTCAAATGATAAAGATATAATATTAGCTCCAGGAACAACAACTGAAACGACTCTGGACTGGAAGTTGGATTTAAAGAAGATTGATTGGAAGGTACCACACCTAAAACTTGCAGTAATACGTCGCCAACTACGTTACAGCTACGTCAAAAAAGTCACGTGACCGGAAGTTGTCAATCAAATGAGCCAGAAGTCTCATTTCCCCACTACTTATCTCAAGATTGTGGTCGTTGAGCTTAACGATCATATTCCATGCAAAATTACTAAAAACTGTTGGTAAAGGAAAATGCTACACTTTTATAAAACCGATCATAGTAAATATTTGTTGTTGTTCAAATGTGGGCACCACAACAACTGATGAAAGTGTGTGCTTTGTTTTGGCTTGCTGAGTTAAAATATGTTTCCCACGTTCAACAGTGCAATATGCTGTTCCAAATATCCTAAGCTGTTTTGATACACCTAGTAATACGTGCACATAACCTAAGTAGGCCTAAAGTTAATTTGTTTGTGAGCGATCATTTAAACAATTTATAGATACACCTGCCTTCACCATAAAGGTGTATCAACACGGGGGAGATAACACGCAAATTTTAACGGCTACGTTATGGGTTTGCGGTCATGGGGTGGTTGTAGATTAGAGATAACACCAGTGTTACATATTTTGGTGTGAATGTGTTATTTTTAATTGGCTTGATTAATAATGTTCATTCATAAATCCATAAGACAGTCTCCAAAACTGTATTATCCAAAGTATTTTTAGAAAAGAGTGAATTATTCTGTTTGAGATTTTATTTCCTTCACTTGTAAATGAATACCTTTACACTTTTCATGAATATCTCCGTAAATGAATACCTTTACACTTTTCATGAATATCTCCATATAATGAACCTAAAATGTGTCAAACGTCATACTTCATATTGATTGATCAACTGTGAATAATTAATTGAATTCTTTAGTTAGTGCTACTTCAATCAACTATAATTTAACATACAGGTCAATGGAACAGGTTAAATTAAAACCAAAATGGTTTGAGTTGATTGATAAACAGCTAATTTAATTACGTAGATTCAGATCATATAACTAAATAGAAAGGAAAAAAACTGTTGGTTATATTGTAATGTTTATAACACAGTACAATCGAAACTCAAAGGTTAAATACATACGTTTAAGAATTAGTATATGTGATAGAAAATACATTTATATCACTTTAAACTGTTTTATACGTATTCTTTACTCGTATATTAGACATTAAATACACATATAATATGGCAATCTCTTTCGACTCGACCATCACACTAACCATATACTACACAGACAAAATGACAGAACTGTAACAATACGTGACATACTAAACAAAATAATTGTATTATTAAAACTGTAATAACTATTATTAATAATTCAGTGAATCAAACTGTTTACGTACAATTTGACATAAAAAAAACAGATTATAAATAAAATACACGTGAAAAAAATTGCACACCAACTCAATCTTGAGGTAGTAGTAAAATCAATTTTACACTCTAGATGTTGGAGAAAAGTAGTGGGGGTTTGCCGGTGCTGGCTCACTTGATTAATTGCTTCCGGAAGCGCTGCGTCATTAAATACGTCATCTGAGGCTGAGCCAGTGACGTAGGCGGTTTTGTGACGTAATGAGTGAAAGGTTAAAGTTCAAGGTCACGGGGAGGTAATTTTAAAAAAGTACTACCTCGCACGCGTAAAATCCGATTGTGATTCGATAGTTAATCGATAATAAATATCGAATAAATATCGAATGAAACAATCGAATGATACGAGTGCGAGGTAGTACTATTACAAATATTACTTTATTTACAATAATTCATGTTTACAATAGTTCCCCGTTGTTCGTTGTCATCGATGTTGTTGATCCGGACGAGTTGCGGCCATCACTTCGCTTTCTGAAGAAAGACGGTAGATACTTCGATCCCTGCGCAGAGTCCATGTTGTGTTTTTGACAACTATCTGTTCTGTTAGGTGTTTGCATTTCATTGCTGTCAGGAGGAAAGAATACGTGACGGCAATGAAATAGAAACATCTATCAGACCTTGAGTGAAATGATATTGTTATTTTGTGAAGAGCGTCTCGGAGAGCTCGATGTTCACCGGTCGAGAGCCGGAGGTGTACTGACTATTCGCTAGCTAGCGTTTTTGGTATCAAACAAAATGGTGGGGGTAAAAGTGTAGTAGAACGAAGCAGATGGTGGACAGCAGATGGGCGGCGGCAGGTGGCAGGCGGCAGGTGGCAAGTGTGCGGCAGATGGTAGTCCCCCACTACACCAGTCCCCCACTACACCAGTCTCCCCACCAAGTTTTACATCGCACAATAACTAGTTTACATGTGTTAGTTAGGGTTTAGCTCTTAGACTGTCAAGACCTTACCTCCGTAACTAAAAACCTCAATAATGTTTGCGCTTCAACGCTGTATAAGTATAACAGCTACTATGATCTAAACCGGTGCATGTATTCATATGGTTCTTTTTGCGTAGCAAACAACTGGTTAAAAGTGTTTCAACCTCAATTATTCTTCGACGAAACCGCTCATTGTCCACTAAAAGTGTAGACCTTCTGTCTTCATCGTCAGGGAAGTAGAAAGTAGTGTCAAGGGGACTACTGAAGGTCACCTTCCTCATGTTCCTGTAAAACTGCGACATTTTTCAGACCGTCTAGGTAGATGTTTATACGACAAGAGCTGGAAGAATAATGATGTAGCGTTATCGTGTATAATAGGCATCTACCCCCACCACAACGTTACCTTGTCCTTCAAACCATCGTTTTTACGCCACGGATGCTATACTGTTGGTTAGATTTAAATTTAAATTGCACCTACTTGTTCGCCTTGTCAAGCTGCGTAATTGAAGTACCCACATGTTAGACCTTGAACCAAAAACAAAGAAGTTATTTAGGTCTATCCTTGAAAATAGTTGTTTTTTCGCTGTTGCTGCTATACCCTTTGTTGGATCTGAATTCTGTTTGCACCAACTTGTTCGTCTGATCAATCCGCGTAATTTGAGTACCCACTTAATATATTTTAAACCGTAAATAAAGAAGTTATTTAGGCTTGCCCTTGAAAATAGTTGTTTTTCGCTGTCGCTGCTATACCCTTTGTCGGATCTGAATTCTGTTTGCGCCAACTTGTTCGTCTGATCAATCCGCGTAATTTGAGTACCCACATGACAAACTTTGCACAAACTGTGTACCCCCCCCCCTTTTTTGGGTCATGTTCAAGGTCAAGGTCAAGGTCAAGGACCTTGGGACTTAGAAATTTTCACAAAGTGGGCTGCACACAAACATAAGACTAATAGTCTCCTGCCTATGTACAGGCCAAGTCCCTAACTTGAAATGCTTAGGGTGGTCCTGAAAAGGACCGTTTGTGTTTGAAGGAGATGGTGGATAAGGAGCGGTGAGCGGTAGTCAGTGTTTATTTTTCCTTTGTAACCCACTTTACTTGTCCCTTCTGCCGTACTAAAATCAAGTCGCACTTGGTCTCAGGAGGTGGCAGAGTGGACCTTGGAAGGTGGACCTTGACGTAACGGCCGCCGCCAAAGAGGTGTTGGAGTAGGTACTCATCATCGCTGATCTTCCCCACAAGTAGATACTCCACGTTTAATTTCAACTGCGCAAACTTGACGGCGACAGACTCCAGCGGCGTTACCAACTCGGTAAGTTTCACCGTAGCCGTCCTCTTCATTATCTCCTCAACAGTTGGTGGCGGCGATGAAGGTCGAAGCGATGAAGGGCGAGGTGATAGCGATGGTGAAGATGCAGTGGACGTCGAAGGCCGTTGGTCGAAGTAAAGTGGGTGGTTTCGAAAATTCTTCCGTATGCAAGATTTAAAAGAACTAGGTCTTTTGAATCCGCTCCTTTTTTCCGAAGACTTCTTCAAAGTCTCCTTCAAACGTTGCAGTTTCTCGGGTGTAATGGGAGAAGACATAGCGCAGAGGTGTATTCAGTTCGCAAGGCAAAGCTGGAATGAGGTACCAGACGGAGCAAAGCGGGTCGCCAAGTGTAACCGTGACATTTCCATATACGGGTAGAAAGCTAAAAACCGGTCTACATCCGGTTCCCCTTCCCCCGTGACGACACAACCTCCCCCCCCCTCTTTTTTGGGTCATGTTCAAGGTCACCCCCCCCCCCTTTTTTGGGTCATGTTCAAGGTCACCCCCCCCCCGTGACGTAACATCCCCCCCCGTGACGTAACATCCCCCCCCCGTGACGTAACATCCCCCCTTCCGCTTCGGTGACGTCACTTTGCCTTTATAAGCGGGAGCAGTCCGCAGTCTCGTCGCAGTAGCTTGCCGCCCGCTGTTTGGGTATACGTCCCAGTGGGTTGCACTCTGCTGCAGCGTAGGTCTGTTAAGTGTGCGTTGGGCCCGACGCGCAATTAAGAGATCCGCGCCCTTGCATGTTTAGTTAGTTTGTTAAGCATGTTAGATAACGCTTGTAGTTTGCTGCTAGATAATGTAGTTAGTCTAATATATGTTAGTGTTTGGTATCGGTTTGAAGTGTCTTATTTACTAATGAAATATGTACTCCCGGCCCTACAGGTCCCTCAACAACCTTGGTCAAAACTTGGGTTCGCAGCAGCCTGACGCCGGGTGTTTGGGTCTACGTCCCACCGGGTTTCAGTGATACTGTTGACCTTTGCAAAACCGACCTTGGTTGTTCTTGTAAAAGTAACGTTAACTGATTAATTTTGTTTACATAGTTGATGGTAAAGTCTTTATTTTCAAAGTAATGTATCTTGCTTCTCATCCTTTTCCTAACCCCTCTAAGGTATGGCGCGCAAACCGACCTTGTGTCAATACGGCGCGTAAACCGGTTGACATTTCCCATCTTAGCCTGAGAAAACTGTGTAAAATATAAAGTCAGTCTCTTGTTTAAAATCAGTCTCTTGTTTGTTGTCTTTTGTCCCCTTCCCAAATACAGAGCGGGGAATAGAGCAGTATGTTATGCTCTATTCCCCGCTTTGGCTTCATGTTCAGATGACCTTGGGACTTAGAAAATTCACGTACAAAGCGGGGAATAGATCGGTTTGTGGTCCAAGTGAGAATCAATTACTGATCTATTCCCCGTTTCAATAATATGACCAAACGACCTTGACCCACTTCGGGACTTAGAAAATCCTCGTATTGTAATACCCCCCCCCCCTTTGACGTAACATCTCCCCTTCCGCTTTGGTGACGTCACTTTGCCTTTATAAGCGGGAGCAGTCCGCAGTCTCGTCGCAGTAGCTTGCCGCCCGCTGTTTGGGTATACGTCCCAGTGGGTTGCACTCTGCTGCAGCGTAGGTCTGTTAAGTGTGCGTTGGGCCCGACGCGCAATTAAGAGATCCGCGCCCTTGCATGTTTAGTTAGTTTGTTAAGCATGTTAGATAACGCTTGTAGTTTGCTGCTAGGTAATGTAGTTAGTCTAATATATGTTAATGTTTGGTATCGGTTTGAAGTGTCTTATTTACTAATGAAATATGTACTCCCGGCCCTACAGGTCCCTCAACAACCTTGGTCAAAACTTGGGTTCGCAGCAGCCTGACGCCGGGTGTTTGGGTCTACGTCCCACCGGGTTTCAGTGATACTGTTGACCTTTGCAAAACCGATCTTGGCTGTTCTTGTAAAAGTAACGTTAACTGATTAATTTTTGTTTACATAGTTGCTGGCAAAGTCTTTATTTTCAAAGTAATGTATCTTGCTTCTCATCCTTTTCCTAACCCCTCTAAGGTATGGCGCGCAAACCGACCTTGTGTCAATACGGCGCGTAAACCGGTTGACATTACCCATCTTAGCCTGAGAAAACCTTGTAAAATATAAAGTCAGTCTCTTGTTTAAAATCAGTCTCTTGTTTGTTGTCTTTTGTCCCCTTCCCAAATACAGAGCGGGGAATAGAGCAGTATGTTATGCTCTATTCCCCTCTTTGGCTTCATGTTCAGATGACCTTGGGACTTAGAAAATTCACGTACAAAGCGGGGAATAGATCGGTTTGTGGTCCAAGTGAGAATCACTTACTGCTCTATTTCCCGTTTTAATAATATGATCAAACGACCTTGACCCACTTCGGGACTTAGAAAATCCCCGTATTGTAATATATATTTACTCGTTACAACATTATTACCCCCCCCCCCTCCCCCCACCGTATAACACTTGCACTCCCCACCACTATCAGTATGTATAAAAGAGGGTCCCCCAGCACTAGTAAAATCATTCTTCCTCTTGTGCTGTTATACCTCACACCATGGCACACATTAGGAAGCAGACACAACCTCTCAAATTGAAACCTTCTGCTTCGTCTTCGCCCGCCTCTACCACTCCGTCTTCTGCGGTTCCATCCATCCTTCGGACAGCCCTGATGTTAGCTAACATCGTCCCGGAGAACTGTCCACCACTACCTGCTGCGTCAACGACTTACACAAGTCCTTCACCTCTTCCGTCAACTTCTCGTGCTGTTTCTCCAAGTCCTTCACCTCTTCCGTCAACTTCTCGTGCTGTTTCTCCAAGTCCTTTGTCAACGTCTCGTGCTGTTTCTCCAAGTCCTTCTACATCTTCAAGTTGTTCTACATGTTCATCAAAGTCTTCCAAATCGTCTGCTTCTTCATCCTCATCAACATCAAGTTCGAGACCAAGCCAACCAGCCACCCAATCATCTTCTCCAACCAGACCTTCAGTAATCTGCACATATACTTCATCTCCTTCAGAGAAATTTAAACAACTTAAATCTGTACAAAGGATGTGCATGCTTCCTGCACAACAATGTAATTATATATTCAAAAAAGGTGCTAAGAAAGGTGAACGCTGTGTTAAACGTTGTATTTTAAATGAAGAAACGTGCAGTCTTCATTTAAAATTAAACCATGGCGCATCTCCTTCTTCACCACGTGCAACAGTGGTGCCAATTAAAATTCGAATTAACAGGCTTTGTAAAAACAAACGCTACTTCTTTGTTAAAATAAAGGACTTTGCAAAGGTGTTGGTTCAATGTGAAGGTAAACTGTACTATGTAGAGTTACCTAGAGCCATGGACCTCCACGTCAAAAAACCTACCCACAAGGACTATTTAATTCGAAATGATACAGGTATCACTGTGTGGAAATCATTAAAATAATAATATAAATAAAAAGACCAAAAGTTTATTCCAAATTAAATAAAGCATTTTTTCCAAATTAAAAAAAAAGTGTGGACAACCTATTTACAATTTGTAGCATATGCTGCAGAGTGTAAATAAGTTGTCCACACTTTTTTTGCAATGTTACAACGACCTTGACCTAGATAACGGACTTGGATAATTTACACTAAGTCAAAGATAAACTTAAAAGGAAAAAGGAGAAATATTATACTAAAGTCATTATTCAACAGTAAAGAGGGGAGGGGGTAAGCGGGTATTTAAGCGAGCGATTCGGAATATAATTATTAGTTGTATCATCATGAGCGTCAACAGCAACACATGGGGAAAGGAAATTAACGAAGAGGAGTTGTACGCAATTGCTGAGGCTGCAGAAATGACTGAAGTTTTTAAGATTAATAAGGTTGCGGAGAATGATGCTCAGTCACATCCGCAACAAACTACATCATCGATGCAGTCTACAACGCAGCAACCAAGACCCTATCATGTTATCCTGGAGGAGTATAATGAGGCAATGAGGTACGCCTTTACAAAGTGGTGTGCACAACCGCGTTCTCCTGAACAATGGGAGGAGCACGATGCAGACTTTCGCCTGGTTGGAGACTTAGAACTTGAGCTTCAAAGAGCAAAGGTTGCTCAATAGTGAGAAGATTTATTGTTTACTTTAGAATACAGAGCGGGGAATAGATCAGTTTGCAGTCCAAGTGAGAACCACTTACTGCTCTATTCCCCGTTTTGGTAATTTGTTCAGATGACCTTGGGACTTAGAAAATTTTTGTTTGGTAAAAAACAACATTAAAATATATATATATATATATATATATCTCCTCCCTAAAACTTGCACTCCCCACCACTTCCATTGGGTATAAAAGAGACACCTTATCGATGATAAAATCAGTCTGCTGCTTGTGTTCGTTCACCTCAGACACCATGGAGCACATCAGAAAACCAACTTCTGCCACCTCTTCTTGTACTGTTTCATCCTCTGCTGTCCCATCGATACTTGTCCAGGCTATGATTTTATCTCACATTCTTCCAGAAACAGGTAGTACGTCACCAAACTCCAACTCGAGATCTCTCAAAGCCAAAAGAAGCAATGCTATTTCTCGGAAATTGAGAGCGAGAATCGCTGACCGATATAAAATATTAAAAACCATATTACCATCCTCCAATCCGTATGATTCTAAATTATCCACTATAAAAAATACAATAAAGTACATTGCAAACCTTCAATCGCAGCTCCAAGATCCGCTTTCAATTCGCGAAGAAATCTCGAATACCCCTCTACCTTTTGAAGCAGTTTTCCTTAAAGAGGATGAGTTGGCGGATGAACATTTCTTCGCTGAAAACCCTTCAGCCTACAAACAAATCTTCCTCATGGATGAAGATCAGGATGCGTAAGCTTAACAAATTAAAGACTTTTAAAATACAAAGCGGGGAATAGATCAGTTTGCGGACAAAGTGAGATCCGCTTACTGCTCTATTCCCCGTTTTGGCAACAGGATCAAACGACCTTGAGGACTTAGAAAATAATCAATTGGTACAAAAAGAAAAATATTAAAAATCATTATTATTTCTTTACAACAAAATCCCTTCCCTAACCCTATTACTCCCACCACCTACAGCGAGTATAAAGGGGGTCTCCATTGCCGGTAAAGATCATTCTGCTGAAAATGACTGCATCGGCTCCTTCTATCTCTGTAGCAACTCTAGTAGTTAGCAGAAGAGTTGAAAACATCGATCAGCTGCTTGCTGTAAGAAGATTACTGCACAAGTATCTTGTCATAGAGGTTGGTTGTGAACTGTACATGTGGAGGCCAACAGGTGAAGTGTATAGTAATGAAAATGAAGCATACAAAACAAACGATAGTAAGAAGTTATTTAAAATTTTTGCTAATATGGTTAGGTTAATCGAAAAGGGATGGATAATCAACATAACGTTCTATATCAAACCAAACCTTTAACTGAATAAAAAAAAAGGAAAAAATTTAAATACAGAGCGGGGAATAGATCAGTTTGCGGTTAAAGTGAGAATCGCCTACTGCTCTATTCCCCGTTTTGGTAATATAATCAGACGGCCTTGACCCACTTACATGATGGGTATTAAAGCGCGATGTTGCAGAGACCGATTATTACAAGAGGGGTTTGTTTTGTGTCTTTATTACACTACACGTTAGGTTAGCGACTTTTTCCCAAACAAGACATTGAACCAGCTATATTCATTGTAAAAGGGTGGGGGTAAACATATATATATAAGGCAGTCGGCTTCGGAGTATAGTTATTGTTCAGCTATGGATAGCCCAGGAGGATCGTCTAACTTCGATGTTAAAGGAAAGGAGGAGAATGATAGAGAGAAAAGAAGGTGTGCTAGAGAGAGAAAAAGGATTGCAATATTGAATGAAGCCTATAATTTATTACGAACAAAATTACCTTTTCTCGAACCGAACGCTTCAAGACTTTCTACTATAAAACACGCCATAAAATATATTGATATGTTGGAAATGTTATCACAAAATACATCGTTTCAACTGCCTGAAGAATTGCTAACGATGGAAATTGATCAACTTTCTTCAACTAACTAAGAGACTTTGGAAATACTGAACAGCGGAAGACAGAACGGGGAATAGATCAGTTTGTGGTTAAAGTAAGAATCACTTACTGCTCTATTCCCCGTTCTGGTAATAGGTTAAGGCGACCTTGACCTACTTACAGGACTTAATCATTTGTGTTACAATAATACCTCTTCCCTATTACTTTTTCCTACCACTTGCACTTTCATCACTTACCCCCACCACCACCGGAATCGGGGTATAAAAGGTGGTTTTGTATTAGTGGTAACATCAGTCTGCTACTTGGAATCATGTCGCCCAGAGATAACATTTTCCCTTCTAAGAAGACTATACTGGAAATGATTTAAAATATTCCAGTAAATATAAACGAAGATGAAGACGAAGACGATTCAGAGATGGAAGATGAACTGTTTAGTGATCTTGAACTACTAAGTGAGTTTGCTAGCAGTGAACCATATGCTGGAGAGATGGAGCTGTTGGAGTTGTTGACTGACGACGACGACGATGATGATAATGAACCAGAATGTCATCATCAGTTGCTCTGTTTGGAGGAAATGGACCTTGTTGATAGTGGAACCCCTCCAAGCAGTATTAATATCGATGACGTAGTTTTAGATCCGGTCACAGGGAACTTTTGTGTTCGTCGTCGGTTATTTAGTGATATGAGCTCATCGGAAGAATCTGAATAAATTTTTGTTGTCTTCAAATAGTTTACTTTAAATACAAAGCGGGGAATAGATCAGTTTGTGGTTATAGTGAGAATCACTTACTGCTCTATTCCCCGTTTTGGCAAATTTGTTCAATGACCTTGACCTAAATACAGAAATTTGTAGCCTCCAGCTACAATAGTAAATATAAAATGCAAAAACAAAAACAAATAGTAAACTTAACGTACCCCCACCACTTTTGCTAGGGTATAAATAGAAGGGCATTTGCAGTGTTGTTCATTATTGCCTTGACCCTTGTGGAGATCGCACCTACATTATGCATCGCTGCGATATTTGCAAGTCTTCATTTAAGGATGAATTTATTTTAATGATTCATAAAGAATTAAAACATAACAACAACCAAGATGAAAAGTATGAAGAAGAAGAATTGAAAGAAATAGATCGAATGTTAGCTCAACACCAACATTCCAGACCAAGTGTTATTCAATATGCATCATCATCATCGACTTCTACGCCTGCTATGTCTACACTTCACCGTCCTTCAACATCATCATCTGCATCGACTTCTACGCCTGCTCTGTCTACACTACATCGTCCTTCAACATCATCAGCTGCATCGACTTCTACGCATGCTCTGTCTACACTTCACCGTCCTTCAGCATCAACAGCAGTAAATGTAAAACTACATGCCCGAGCACTTCCGGGTAATGTAGTAACCCACTTCAAAATTGACAACGCAAAATTACAACTCGAAGAATTTTTAAATAACGCAAAAGGATTGGTAATCAGCACTTTGCAAAATGAATTAAAAAGATTAAATTTTATCAAATTTGGACTATTAATGGATGCTTTATTTACAAACATTCAAAATGAAACTTCACCGAGAGGGTTTTTAACAAAAAACCGAACTATTATGTTTTCGTCAGATATTGATTCAATCGTATCTGAATGTTTTGAAGAGCTAATGACAAAAATACAAGAACATGAAGGAAGAGGCTCAGGATGGAGTTTGTTAAGCATCACAGGGCTAGACTTAAGAGTACACAAACACGGTTATGGAATTCGTGGCAGTAGCTATATCCCTTTACCAAAAAAGATTAGTGATACCAAATCCTGCATCAATGTACAAAATCAAGATACTGAATGTTTTAAATATGCCATGTTGGTCAAATATGTAACAGACAATCCGATAAGACCAAGTCACAAATATGAAGAAGTACAACATAGATATAATTTTTAAGGGATGACTTACCCTGTTGCTATAACAGACGTTTTAAAATTTGAAAAACAAAATCCTTCAGCTTCTATCAACCTATTTGGATTGGATTCGTCAAACAATGTGTACCCCTTGCGTATAACACCAAATGAGCGCAGAGATCATACCAATTTGTTATTGATAACTAAAGGTGATATTTCACACTTTGTGTATATCAAACAATTTGAAAGTCTTGTTTCTAAACAATTATCCAAACATGAAAAAAAGATGACAATTTGCAAAAGATGTTTTGTCACGTAAACAAAGAACTAAGAAGGGGAGGATCAGATTGGCTTGTAGAACACCAACGGCTATGTAATGAAAACTATGAAGTAAGAATTAAATTGCCGCATCCTAGCAGAGCTCAGATAAAATTTGACAAAGTAATCCAACAATACCGTTTACCTGTTGTTGTGTATGCTGATTTTGAGGCGTCTTTACTTCCGCTCGAACATCAAGAAGAAAACGTAACAAGAAGAAGCAAATACCAGCAGCACACACCAAACAGCTACTGTTTGATGATAAAATCAACACTGTCTGAAGAACATTTGCGAAGATATGAATTAACAACAACACCGAAGATATATCGCGGTGAAGAAGCAGCTCGAAACTTCGTCGATGACTTATATATCATAGCTGGGAAAGTTGAAGAAATGTACAGAAATGTGGTACCGATGATTCCTATGAATGAAGATGAAATTCAACGACACGACTCAGCAACAACATGTTATTTGTGTATTAACACTTTTACACTGACCAACAGTAAAGTGCGAGACCATGACCATCTAACAGGAGCTTACAGAGGTGCAGCCTGTAACTCTTGCAATTTAAACTATAAACTTCCAAACTTTATCCCCGTTGTTTTACATAATCTTAGTGGATACGACTCCCACTTTATAATCCCAGAATTGGGCAGAGATAATGGAGAAATAGATGTCTTGGCAACAACCATGGAAAAATTTATAAGCTTCTCTAAAAAAGTTGGTAAAATAAAACTAAGATTTGTTGATTCATTCAGATTTATGCCTTTTAGCCTTGCAAAATTAACTAAAAATTTAAGAAGACAAGATTTGATTGAAACAAGTAAAATTGTGCCTAATGATAAAATGGATTTAGCTCTTCGAAAAGGAGTCTTCCCCTATGATTACATTGACGGACTGAATAGATTTGATGAAACATCACTTCCTACACCAGATAAATTCAAAAACAAACTTAATGATGAAGAAATAGAACCTGAAGATTATCAACATGCACTTCGAGTATGGAACGAGATGAATATGGAGACCTTAGGGGATTACTCAGACTTTTATGTCAAACTAGATGTGACCCTTCTTTGTGATGTGATTGAAGAATTTCGAAACACCTGTTTTGCCGCATATGGATTGGACCCTTTACATTCGTATACTTCTCCAGGATTAGCTTGGCAAGCTATGTTAAAAGAAACAAAATGCAAACTCCAACTTTTAACAGATATTGACATGGTTTTAATGATTGAAGCAGGTGTAAGAGGTGGATTGGTTCAAAGTGTTACCAGACATGTTAAGGCCAACAACAAATACCTTCCTAATTACGACGAAACTAAACCAACAACCTATTTGGGATATTTCGATGCAAACAACTTATACGGATGGGCTATGTCAAACCCACTTCCATATGATAATTTCAAATGGGTTAACCCCGACTCTATTGGCGATATTTCACAAATTCCAAAACATGGTGACACTGGATATATTTTAGATTGCGATTTTGAATACCCGGAACATTTACACGATCTCCATTACGACCTCCCACTCCTCGCTAAAACAGAAGTTTCTCCAACTGGAAAACACCCTAAATTAATGATGACTCTAAATAATAAACAGCGCTACGTGGCTCACTTTTGGGTAGTCCAACAAGCCATCGAATTAGGACTACGTATTACAAAAATTAATAGAGTTTTGGAATTTTCTCAGTCATGTTGGTTAAAACCTTACATTGATTCAAACACCACCAGAAGAGCAGCCGCTACATCAGAATTTCAAAAAGACTTTTTTAAATTAATGAATAATGCGATATTTGGAAAAACATTGGAAAACAAAAGAAGACACAAAAATGTTAAACTTGTTACTGACGCAAAAAAGCTACAGAAACTCGTACAGCAGCCAAACTTTGGAACATCTATAATTATTAATGAAAGACTTGTAGCAGTGTCTATGAAGAAGACGAGTGTGAAGATGGATCGTCCTTTATATATAGGCATGTCAATCTTGGACATCTCAAAAACACACATGTACGATTTTCATTATAACAAAATGGTTGCCTTCTATGGAAGAGAGAACATTGGCATTAGCTACATGGATACAGACGCTTTTGTGTATTGGATTATTACAAATGATATGTATCAAGATCTTCGTACATTTGTTTACAAAAACGAATTCGATTTTTCTGACTACCCAAAGACCCATCCTAACTACGACCAAGACAAAAACAAAAAAGTACTGGGCAAATTTAAAGATGAAGCAAATGGAGTTCTACTTGAAGAGATTGTTGCACTTATGTCAAAACTGTATTCCTTAAAACTATATGATGAAAAAGAAGACGAGAAGAATAGCTATATTAAGAAAGCTAAAGGTGTAAAGAAATTATATTTAGAAAAGAAAGTTATTTTTGATCAATACAAGCAATGTTTATTTGAAGATAAAGTCATTACAGCTAAATTCAATACAATTAGAAGTTTTAACCATCAGATATACAGCCTAACATAAGTTAAAAAAGCACTTTCTTCCAATGATGATAAACGACACATTCTTCCAGACAACATCCACACTTTACCATTCGGCCACTACTCCCTCAACCCTATTGACGAGTAACCTTTTCATCGTCCTAGATCCTTTATCCTTTTCCTTTCCGTAAAAAAGGGGAAACACAGCAATGTTAAGCTGTGTTTCCCCTTTTTTACACAAGTTTTGAATGACCTTGAACTATATGTATATATAAGGAGATTTATACCAACGAATATTTAATACCATATCAGCTGCCTTCGTGAAACCATCATGTCAGACCTGAAGGAGAAGATTATTAATGAACTACACAAACCTGCAAGAATAAAGTTTCCAAGAAGAAATACTGTTATAAAAGGGATAAATGATCTATATCAAGCGGATCTAATTGAAATGCGACCGCATAGCAGAATAAACAAAGGATTTAAATATATACTCACAATTATTAATTGTTTTACAAAAGTTGCAGACGCTTTGCCTCTAAAGGACAAGACTGGTAAAAGTGTAACAGAAGCCATGGAAATAGCCATAAAAAGAGATAAAAACAAAATTAAACATTTACAAACTGATGATGGAACAGAATACTTTAATACAAACTTTGCACAGTTAATGAATAAATATAAAATAAATCATTATTCTACAAATTCAGAGAAAAAAGCAGCTATTGTAGAAAGATTCAATAGAACCTTGAAAGGAGCACTGTATAAACAATTTTCAAAAAGAGGTTCTTACGTATGGTATGATGTTTTACCACAATTAATAAATGATTATAACAACAGGTTTCATAGAACTATTGGTATGAAACCTAACAAAGTAAATAGAAGAAATGCAAAAGATGTATTAAAACGCATAAAGAAAAATACAAAGCCTAAAGTAGAAAAAATGCAGCCAAGAAAATTTAATGTAAGTGATAAAGTACGGATTAGTAAATATAAGGGAGTGTTTACCAAGAAATACCTTCCCAATTGGACGAATGAAGTTTTTACAGTGTATAAAGTGCAACCGACTGTACCTGAAACGTATATTCTAAAAGATAACAAAGGAGATTTGTTGCAAGGTGCATTTTATGGACATGAAATGTTAAAGTCAACAGTAGGTGATGTATATCTTGTTGAAAAAGTGTTACAAAGAAAAAAGGACGCAGTTAAAGTGCGGTGGTTAGGGTTTAACAAAACTGAGGATTCATGGATACCTATAAAGGACTTGGTTTAATGCAAGCAACTCATTTCATCGTTAACCTTTGAGCAGGATGGAGATTATTCACCATAAAGATCGATTCAATATTAATAACATAGATGATTTAACTGTGGATAACGTTAAAATCAACAATGGTAAACACGGCAGTTTACTTCCAAACACTGTTCGATGTATAGTAAGTGGCCCCTCAAACTGCGGAAAGACCAATGTTGTCTTTAATTTGATCACTAATCCGCAGGGATTAAGGTTTAATAACCTATATATTTTTTCAAAGTCTCTACATCAACCAAAGTATCAATTGCTGGATAAAATCCTATCTGATGTGTCTGATGTTAATTTTTACAAATTTAACGCTAGTGATAGCATTATGCAACCAAACGAAGCGAAACCGTATTCTGTATTTATATTTGACGATGTATCTTGTGAAAATCAGGATACTATTAGAAACTACTTTGCCATGGGAAGACATAATAACATCGACAGCATATATATAGGACAAACTTATAGCAAAATCCCAAAACAACTTATCAGAGATAATGCAAATATTCTAATTGTATTCAAACAAGATGATACTAACCTAAAACATATATATAACGACCATGTGAATGCGGATATGCCATTTGAAAAGTTTAAAGAGCTTTGCGGAAAAGCATGGGCGGAAAATTATGGATTTTTGGTTATTATGAAAGATCAAGCTATAAAAGATGGTCGTTATAGAATAGGTTTTGATAAATTCGTTTTAATACACTGATTAGCGGTATTACTGTACAAGTCGTCAAGGTGTGAATATGGTTAACCAGGAAAAGCTATTAAAGGAAATAAAATCACTTAGTGATTCTATTAGACAAAAAAACCGAGCTTTAAAATCAGGTATAAATGAAAGAGAGCAATTTTTAGAAACAACATTCAAACCTGTTACTGAACCTTTAAAGCGATTAGCACAAAATATGGAAAAACCTTCAATTCGCTTCGAAAGAGACAAAATGCTACCAATTTCCAAATATGAAGAAGAATTTCAAAATGATGAAAGTTCTGACCAGTTACAAACATCTGAAGAAAGCGACGAGTATGAAGAAAGCGGAGATATAGGAGATTTAAGGGAAAAGAACATTGCAGGAGATACAAGTACAGAAGATACAAGTGCGGAAGATACAAGAGCAGAAGAAGAGGATATCAACCCATCCAACTTAAGCAAATTAGGCACAGATATTATGTTTAAAGGAACACTTGGAAGAAAATATACATTAAAAATGTTACATGGCACACATGCTAATCGAAATTATCATACATATGGAGCTAGAATAGAGGATAAAGGATTAATGATTGGAGATAGAAAGTTAGATATAAACGAAAATGATGATATAGTTATTGGTGATAAGAAATATAAAGGTACAACAGGTTTGTTTGAACTCATCTTTAAAAATAATCCTGGTAAATATACTAAAAAGGATTTACAATTGTTTAAAAATATACTAGAGTATACAAATGCACATAGAAAAAAATATTCCAAAGACCTATCTATTCATAGAAACAGGTCAATAAAATACACAAACATTATATCTAGTCTTTTCCCCTCGAAATCAAATAAAGCTCCAATTAAAAGAAGAGCTTTATCTTCTGCTGAATTAAATGTTTTGCATAAAAAAAGAAAAACAACTGATCCTACTACATCTGGAAGGGGATTATTAAAAAATTTGTATAAAACCAATATAATATATTACAACGATATAAATAAGTTAGTTGATCGAATGAGGTTATTACATGAAGCTATGGAAGCCGGGCACACTGGTTTAGAAAACGAATGGGTAGCTTTGGTTGATGAACTGCGAAAACGAGAAATAATTGTTCAGTAGACGTATATATATATATATATATATATATATATATATATAGTAAGAACCTAAACGATAGCGATTCAGTTACATCATGAGTGTGGACAAGTTTGGACGGTATTCCGAGTTTGGAGTAAAATCTGGATATAGTGAAAAAAGAGCTGGGTTTCCGTTAACACCTGATGGTAATTATAATTTTGAAGGAAAAGTAATTCAAAATGTTGGTGATCCGCTTTTGTCTTCTGATGCGGTTACGGTACAATATATGGATAAAAGAACCCCGATTGTACACGAAGACCATTGGGGATTTTCCGGTAAAAGGTTAAGCAATATAAAACATCCCATTTATGATGGTGAAGCAGTAAATTTAGCGACTTTAAAATTGTTAACGATTTACAAAAAGAATGAAACTGATACAAGCTATGATGTAAAAAAATTAAAATTGTCAAATGTAGGTGATTGTGAGCAGGATGGAGACGCTGTAAATAAGAAAATATTTGATATAGTACACAAGAAATGGACTACAGAATATGAAAAACATATGGAAAGGTTTGGTGCAGCTTTATTTAATTATATCCATCGGGCTTCAGGAAGAGCTGTAGCTTCAGATGTTGACAGCCACAATTATTTAGACTGGAAAAAGATACACAATCCAGAAAAACCTAATCAATTAGATAAACCGTCTGAGCCTTCTAAAGTCAAGACATTAGGAAAGGGGGATAAAGTGAATGTGATTAATGAACCAACAGAAAACGATGAAGATTATATAAGAGAAAAAAGAATTTAAATACCCATGATAAGGGATAAAGCATCAGTCATATTCGAGAGATAATACAGAGAGGATGATGGAATCCAATATTACTGCGTGGAGTTTAATATCTCAAGAGTCGAGATTTCCCCAAGGAGTGCTGACAGATGGTTTTGTTCAACGGTTTGATAGATATATGGATTGGGAACAACTTTCCATACACTACCTCTTCACAATGACTATGTTAAGAATTTATTTTCACAGAGTTAACTGGATTCATATTTTACAAAGACAACAGTTTTCAGAAGACTTCCTTGTAGAGATGACATCAAATTTTAATAACTGTTGGGAAGTAATAAGTAAATATCAAAATCTCTCTGAAAATTACATTGACAATTTTAAAGATAAACTAGACTGGAATGTGTTATTTAATTACCAACGATTAAGTGGCAAGTTTCTAAGGGAACATGACAACTATTTAGATTTTATTCATTTTACCGAAAACAACGATACCATCACCAGCGGAGAAACATTTAAAACATCTTCAATTACACCTTATTTCTATTTTTACTACTTTTATTTATTATGTCTACATTTAATTAATTAATCCATTTCTATATAATAAATGGATTTTAAACAGTATATATAATACAAGAAGCCAAGACTAATATTACATTCATTGTAAAACATTTATAGAGTGCACCTACTGATTGTAAGTTTGGCTATAAATAGTCATGCCGAGGGCTAAACGCATCAGTCATAATCGAGAGAGATTACAGAGAGGAAGGCGAATAGCATCAACAGCATTTTCTCTATTAAGTAAACCGGTTGGAGCTATAGTTAACAAGGCGATTGATTTATTACCTGTGGAATTACATTTACCTGGAGGATATCAATATTGTGGTCCTGGAACCAAATTAGAGAAACGGCTTGCTAGAGGAGATCCTGGAATAAATAAGCTTGATCAGGCCTGTAAACAGCACGATATAGCGTATTCCAAATTTGGTGATACAAAAAATAGATCAATAGCGGATAGAGCACTTTCTGAGAAAGCTTGGCAAAGAGTAAAATCTAGTGACGCGAGTATTGGTGAAAAAGCAGCGTCTTTAGCAGTAACAGCAGCAATGAAAGCAAAAACTACGTTTGGAGGAGGAAAGAGAAGAAGGCGTGGGAAAAGACCCGCTAAGAAACAAGGAGGTAATATCAGAAGAAAACGTCGATCTACTAGTGGTAAAGGTAAAAAGAAACCAACAATATGGTCAATGATAAAAAAGGGAGGAGGACTATACCTAAGACCGTATCGTGTGTATTAAATAAGAAAGAGCAATTAATAATTAAAAACAAAGAATTAACCAATGAAGAACTGATTACATATGCTTCTTGTTTGAAAATCCCATTTTTTAGAGGAGTATTTATGAAAGATGAATTACCGGTTAAAATGTGGAAAAATGAGACTGGTATAGTAAATTTGGATAATAGTGAAGGATTAGGCACTCATTGGGTGTGTTACAAGAAACTTGGTGAAACGATTTATTATTTCGACAGTTTTGGAAACCTTCCACCACCGAAAGAACTTCAACAATACTTTCGTGCGGCAGAAAATGTTTTTTACAATTATACAAGAAAACAACCTGATGATACATCCATTTGCGGTCATTTATGTTTAGACTTTTTAGCTAAAAGTGTTAGTCAACTTTAAGATGTCTTCGTATACAGTGTCATTAACCGGTAACTCATGTACTTTGCGCAGTATTCTGTTTCCAGCGCTACGTTTGCAAAAAGGAAGACTATGGGAAGCCGCATTATTGGATTTAACAACATATAACTCTATTCCAAACGTTAGTGAAGGAATTAATAACAAAATACATTATTACAAGACAAAAGATAATAAAGGAAAATATTCAGCTTTGGAAGAATTCAGTTTACCAACAGGAGCTTATGAAATTGATAATATAAATGAAGTTATACAAAAACATATGGGAAAAGAAAATATAACGATAAAAGGCAATAACAATACAATGAAAGCCGAAATTACTTCTAAGTATTATATTGATTTTGGCCAAGAACGTTCAATTGGTAGTTTATTGGGGTTTTCTAAGGAAACAAAGGTATTAGAACCTAATACAACTCATTCTGGGAATAGAACTGTGACGATCATCAAAGTAAACAGCATAGACATTACATGTAACATTATACAAGGATCCTACAGAGATGGAGAAAATCGGCATATATTACACACATTCTACCCATCAGTCGCACCGGGTTTCAAGATAGTAGAAAAGCCTCAAAACCTTGTGTACCTACCGTTAAACACCAGTTTCATTTCAGACATCGTGCTGAACATAGTGGATCAAGACGGAAACCTTATTGACTTTCGAGGAGAAGCTATTACTGTAAGAATACATATAAAATCATCCGCTTAGATAATGGGGTTATCATTTAAAAAGAGAGAGCCAACCAGCAAAGAGGTCAGTAGCTCATCAGCTGTAGAAGGATTAACAAGTGACAACATTCGTTTTCTAGAAGAAATTGGATTAAAGGTCATTAACAATGGATATACTGGATATAGCGCAGGGCCCAACATTCGACGAGACCTTATGGGAAAAGGAATATCACACGCACAACCCTTACGCTTCGTCCAAATTAAACAATAACGATGAAATTAGGATTCCTATACAACAACAAGACATTTATACTCTTCCATGCGAAAGTTATTTATATATTGAAGGAAAAGTAACAAAAGCTGACGGTACTGTTGGAACCACTGTTCCGTTCATAAATAATCCTATGGCATTTTTGTTTGACGAGATTAGATATGAAATTTCAGGAGTTACAGTCGATTCAACAAAAAAGGTTGGAATTTCCAGTACATTAAAAGGATTAGCGTCTTTAACACCAAATGAGAAGAATCTGTTAGCTGTTGCAGGATGGGTTGCACCAGACAAAAGTATAATTACTCCTGACGCTTCGGGAAACTTTGATTTTTACGTACCTTTAAGATTACTTTTAGGATTTGCTGAAGATTACAGAATAATAATAATAAATGTAAAACAAGAACTAGTTTTATTAAGGTCATCAAACGATAATGATATTATTAAAGCATCTGCTGGAACAACTGAAGCCAATTTAGACTGGAAACTAACATTAGACAAGATTGTTTGGAGAGTACCACATGTGCGACTAAATGATGAACACAGGATTACATTATTAAGAAAGTTAAAATCAGATCGAGACATTGTAATACCATTCAGAAGCTGGGAGTTTCATGAATACCCCGTTTTACCTTCAACACAACGGCATACATGGACTGTAAAAACTTCTACTCATTTGGAAAAAGCGAGATATGTAATCTTTGGATTACAAACAAAGAAAAAAAGTATATTAACTGAAAATGCTGGTGAATTTGACCATTGTAAATTAACAAACTGTAAAGTGTTCCTGAATTCACAATTCTTTCCCTACGACAACTTTAATATCTCTTTTGATAAAAAAAGGTACAGTGTTTTATACGATATGTACGCTAGGTTCCAAAATTCATATTACGGCAAAACAAACACACCTCTACTATCTCCCGTACAGTTTGAATCGAAAGCTCCGATTGTTGTAATTGATTGCTCCAAACAAAACGAATCTGTAAAATCGTCTAGTGTTGATATAAAGATAGAAATGGAATTTCAAGAAAACGTACCTGCAAATACATCTGCGTATTGTTTAATTTTGCACGATAAAATTGTTACATACACACCGTTGACTGGTATCGTAAAGACGGTATTGTAAAACGTTGTACCACCACCGGCACCGCCACTGTCGCTAACCTATAAATAGCGGAGCAACAATGCAGGTCTTCAGTTGATCGTCTATCGTCGCATGGGCAACATCTTCTACAAAATGAGTTCTCCATCTGTTGTACAAGGTGATGCAGAAATAGCACCGTTATTGGAACGTGATAATACCAGCGAAGCAGAAATTATCAAGGAAATAACTGCATTTTTAAAGTTTGGTAAAAGAGATAGAGAGGAGGAAAGTAATGCAGACCCATCAAAGGTAGTACCAAAAAGAAAGAAGAAAGTTGAAGAAAATATTCCTCCTCACATTTTAACTGAAGTGTTTTTGCGAATCTTTTACCCCATCTCAGCATGCATCAGTAAAAGTGTATCAGTTGGATTGATAAAGTCATTGGATTATTCCCCTACAGTAATTTTACACCATGGAACAAAAAAGGTTTTATTTTCGCAAAATGCTTGGGAGTCATTTTTGAAACATGTACATTTAATAGAATGTTATTTAACTAACAGTTTGTGTGGAAGAAAAACACATATTCGACTTTTGGATTGTGACAATGAAATCGATATTGTTAAACATCGCGGACAACTACAAGTGCGAATTAGAGACTTGACTCAACATGAAAATAAGATTCTACTGTCACGTGAAGAATTCTACGTTTTAAACTACGCAACAGAACCTATTACAAGGTACATGTGACAGTTGGTATTTGCAAGCGCTATTATTAAAGAATATTTGGTCGATACTTTGGAAAAACAACCTGATAGCACCATCGTGTACGGACCTGTGGATACATCTATTTTTAATAGAATACCTCATGAAGTTTGCATGTGGAGAAAGTTAAAGGATTTTGAACCACTTGTAGAAATCGCTACAGAAGCTACAGAAGAAACAACAGAGGAAGAAGAAACGGAGAAAAAAGAAGATGAAGAAAACGAAACACGAGAAGAGGAAGTTAAAAAAGACTAAAGTTTAACTTAGTAAAGAAGAACACACGTGGGGTAGGCCTATTGGGGACGGTGCCCACGTTAAATATACACCAACGCGCCTGCAACTGTACGGCCTGGTATTTAACCTACCGTGGTGTGGAAAACAGTTTAGTTGATCGTTAGGTGTCATGATGAGCGGAGGGGATGAAGAAGTGAGTGTAAAGCCTTGTGTAATAGAATTTCAAGCATTTCGAAATAATGATGATAGGTTTATTATCAAGGAATTAGTAATTTTAGACTTGCTTACATTTGTAGTTTACCCATTCACGTTTGAAGCTCCTTTTTCTTTTAACAACCTTAACGCCAAAGCAAAAAGTACAAACAAATGGATAACAAACTACTTTCATCACATACATTGGTATGAAGGATTTATAAGCTACAGTAATCTGCACAGTATTATGTTTAACTTTTGCAAACAATATTCACATATATACACAAGAGGATTAGAAAAAAGGAACTGGATACAAAAGTACACGCACGGTGATGTTTTCGATATAACTATCGGTAAGGACTTTAACATTAATCTCGGTAATATTTGTGTTGCTGCAAAAGATCCTAAACACGGACAATCAAACTGCGCATTGCACAACGCATATCGTTTGGCTGCTTACTTGGAACAAACGCAGAAATGTGGTGGGGGTAGCAAAGAACCGGAATGTGGTGGGGGTAGCGGGGCCTATAAATACGAGGATCCAACACCGCTCCGGCACGAGTATTATTCGAGACTCCGAAGAGGCAACATCACAGAAGACATCGCAACCACCACTGACGAAGATGGCATCACAACCGTTTCTACAAACACTGGTTGATCAATTCAACACTCATTCAAAATCCGACCTTCTGCTAACTAAAAAGTGTTCAGAATTAAAAGAACAAAAACACTACATTATTCATAACATCAAGAAAGTGGAAACCACACATGGAGAAGCAATTCTAGTTTCATTGAGCGAAGCACCTTTAACTTCAGGAGATGAGCCGAAGTTTCAAGTATTTCTTCCAAAACGATTTGTTCAACTGCTACAGAATGAAGATTTGCGAGATATTCAACCGGGGACGTTGTATTTGGTATCACACGGTGTAAGCGGCAACAACTCAACGGAACTCACTCTGCACATCATGCATCCTTGTACATAATGTCTCTGTTTGTAGTTCTCTGTTTGTATTTTATTGTTTGTATTTCTAGTCATCAATGTTAAACTTAAGTTTATTGTATTGTAAAATGTTTGTTTAATAAAGAAAAGAAAAATAAAAAAAAATAAAAAAATATGAAAAAAAAATAAAGAAAACAGCAACACAGCAGTATATTATTTTATATACTGCTGTGTTGCTTTTTTTTAAAATTCGAATGGGTGACCTTGAACTTTCATTCAGGGTTAACTTATGAAGAGGTATAAAAGAGAGGGAGCAGTGAAGTTAGTCTCAGTCTTGTCTAACACACGCTGCAGCTAACATGTCGGTGCCACCTATGAACAATTTATTTTTCGATAACAATTTGAAGACATGTTGTTGCGAGTTACAATGTTTTAAAATACCAGGCGATCAAGTTGACGGGAAAGCTTGTCGTAAGTGCAAGTGTTTTAGCTATTGCATATGTAGATGTAAAACGTATCAAATGAACCGACAAGATAAAATACAAGAATTACGCCGAAGGATTGCATTACTGTGGCGGCGAATGTAGTAGCAACCATCTGCCTCGCACCAGCTGCCACCTGCCGCCTGCCATCTGCCGCCCGCCATCTGCTCCGCCCCACCACACTTTTACCCCCACCATTTTGTTTGATACCAAAACGCTAGCTAGCGAATAGTCAGTACACCTCCGGCTCTCGACTGGTGAACATCGAGTGCTCTTCACAAACGTAAAACATTATATTAAAATGTCCATTAAAATTAGGTGTATTCATTATGACTCTATTCATCCTGCGACTTACCAAGACCTCGAGGTGTTTAGTGAAGAGTTAAGACTTCTTATTGCGTCCGGTTACGATTTATCTTTGGAACTTTACGCATCAAAAAACAACATGGACTCTGCGCAGGGATCGAAGTATCTACCGTCTTTCTTCAGAAAGCGAAGTGATGGCCGCAACTCGTCCGGATCAACAACATCGATGACAACGAACAACGGGGAACTATTGTAAACATGAATTATTGTAAATAAAGTAATATTTGTAATAGTACTACCTCGCACTCGTATCATTCGATTGTTTCATTCGATATTTATTCGATATTTATTATCGATTAACTATCGAATCACAATCGAATTTTACGCGTGCGAGGTAGTACTTTTTAAAATTACCTCCCCGTGACCTTGAACTTTAACCTTTCACTCATTACGTCACAAAACCGCCTACGTCACTGGCTCAGCCTCAGATGACGTATTTAATGACGCAGCGCTTCCGGAAGCAATTAATCAAGTGAGCCAGCACCGGCAAACCCCCACTACTGAGAAATGATCTGCTAGTAGGGTGTCCCCTTAGTGCATGGGTGATTGCCACTGTTTTAATTTGTTTACGCCAATTTGTAAGTGGAATTTTGTAAGATATACTTTTGTAAATTTAAGAGAAAGGCACCAAACCCCTAACACTTTCGAAGACAATCTGGGCCTCCAACCCGTGACCTCAAAAAGTACGAATTTACTTACTTTGGAAAATACAGAATAGGCATTTTTACTAAAATGTTATTTACAACAAGCTGTAAAGTTCAATTTTAAGTTAATGGTGTGCCATTTAATATATTGATAACTATTTATAATATAAAAATCACATACGTTCAAGGGGTTTATGTAAATGTATGTTTCACTGTATGTAAAAATTGTATTAAAAATATTATAATTATAACTCAAACCGTGAAATATCAAATTAATATATTATAAACAATGTGAACGAGTATTTTTTTAAATTTAATAGTGAAGATTCAGGAATTACAATAGTGTCGTATATTTAATCAATTTATTTTCAACATTGGTTTTCCCCCTGTGAATCGTTAGGTGGCAAACAATTAGAAAGCATTATAAAGTAATTAATCCTTCCTTTGTAGCTTGAGGTTTAATATGTATTCAATTAACTTGATTCCTCCTATTGTCATTGTACGTTTTAAGAGCTTTAGGAATTGTTATAACATTAATTAATTTCTAGGTATCATTAACTGTTTCTATGTTTCTATTAGTGAACTTCAACACGCGGCGTTGTACTTTAAACAATCCCAGGATAAGACATGCTGTTCGTAGAAGTGAAAAGATAATATTGTGAATTTATAGGAAAAACTGTGTAAAGGGAGTTGGTAAAGGACATTCGAGGGCGGAAAATTAACCTGTACGCGTCGTGACACTGGTATTTAATGTAGTTCGCCATTTACATGCAAACCCTGAACTTATAGAGGCTCTAACATTTAATTTTGCTTAAGCTGGGGTTTCCTAGGCGCGGAACTTTTCGGGAGCGGAGAGCGGAGAATGCTGGTCTCTCCTCATCATGTAATCAAATCCAAGGTGCGGCGCGGAACAATTCCGTTGTATAGAAAAACAGCGCCATTTGATTACAAGGTGAGGAGATGCCAGCGTACTCCGCTCTCCGCGCTCCTCGTTCCGCGCTCCGCTGCCGAAAAGTTCCGCGGCTAGGTAAACCCAGCTTTATAACTAATCTACCGTACACAACAAAATATTCATGTCATACAGGAAATTAGAAACATATTTTTATTAATCTTATAACTTAATTTAAATGTATACATAGTGATATTAATATATTACAAATATATATATAATTATAAAATATTCATGGATTTGCTTTATATATTAAGCATTAGATTTTATAAGAGTAAACAATAACATGATGGACATAAGCTTTAAAACTCGAATTCTTCTTAATGATTAGTTTAATTATTTTAATGAGAATATCAGTGTTTTATGAATAACTTAATTGTCTCTTACTTAGTTTATTTGGTTTAATTGGTACAAAGAGGCTGGAAATAATAACTCTAAAATATGAATTGTTGAAAGTTTTAAACATATAAACAAACATTGTAATCATATTATGAGGTGTTTTGGAGTAAACTTTTATTAGATTAAACACTTCAAAAATATCTTAAATAATCTTAAAACTAGTCATGTTCTAGTTTAACAAAGGATTGACGACAGAAAGGTATGTAAACCTGTTTCATTTCGAGTCTTAACATCAATCGCAGGGGCAAATAAGAATAAACTTTATAATCTACAGCACCAAATTATTGTTAATTCAAATGTGATTTCGAACTGGTACATAGTGCTTCCAACGATCTGTGCTCAGACGCAATGAGGAAATCTTATGCTGTTATGTTTTGTATTTAAGGTGTATGAGCGCCTGAAGTCAACCTTTTCAAATAAGAATTTGAAACTTTTAGTTTGTATTGCAGATTGGAAGAAACTCAACATACGGACCACATATTGATTGCATTATTTATCATATCACTTAAATCAAGAGTAAGCCTTCAAAACCACTTCCCTTTAAATTGCTTTCAGTAGTGGTAATATAATGTAAGTCATTTTTGAAAGACTTCGGTGCTCTATGAGTTATGGAATATTGCATGGTTTCTAATAAAAAAGTTCAGGATTCAAGATTCACTATTTCATATTTCGGATAAGTAATATATTGACTGTAATCATGATTTTTTAATTATTTGTATAATTTATTTTAATGTGAATGAATCCAATTATAAAACTAATTATATTAAATAAAACAAGCCTAATTTAAAGGGTTAGGAATAGTATAAAATAATGGTATGTCATTAACACTTTACACGGCGCGCGGCGTTCCAATATTGGGATCTGGAGATAGTATTATGTAAATCTTCATGACTAGGAAATCCACACTCTGAAATACCAGTTTAGCATAAAGCCGTCCACA
This sequence comes from Allygus modestus, assembly GCA_963675035.1. NCBI lineage: Eukaryota > Metazoa > Arthropoda > Insecta > Hemiptera > Cicadellidae > Allygus > Allygus modestus. The sequence goes on from OY776115.1 coordinate 69,479,207, forward strand.
GCAGCAATTCCCTCGGGACATAACACTAATCCTAACTTTGCTGAAACAAATTTGCAGGAGGCTTAGGTTTCTATTGGTTTTACTCTTAAAACGCAAAGAACAATTAAATATTTTAATAACTATGTAATAAAGCTTAGCTACATAAGTATTTTAATCTAAATTATAGACTACGTTCCTAAAGTTTCAACATCCTGAAGTGTTAAGATGTTATTTGGTTATTTTAAAAGGAAAATTTAATTCACATACCATACAGTTTGATATGCTTTATAACTATAATTATTTTTGACAATTTGTAGTTTACTTGTATTCAGTTTAAACAAAATAATAAATATACAATAAAAATAGCTACACTCCACACTTCAACCGGGGCAATACCAAAACTCAAGATTCCACATAATTTAAGGAATTAAAAAAGGGTATATATATACGTGAGTGAACCCAAATGAATAATACGGCTTAGTAATAAATCAACATGTTGCATTGATTTTAGCAATAACCGTAAACATTTACACCTTTCCTATATTTCAATTTTGGATTTTTTTTTAGTTTTAAGTTTTTAAACTTGAATGTACATTATTTTGAGTTTTTGTTTAATGTACATGAATATTTAAGAATATAAAAGCATGTACGGATAGACTTGTTTAACGGATGTTTATTTCTGATGAAGGAATAATGTTTTTAATAAACAGCCATTATATCTGAGGCTATATCTAAAATAGAAAAACACTCACAAACCATTTCAGGTATGTACTGAACTAACATTGTATTTTGAACGTCACTCTGCCTTAGAATGATTTCATTTTATCGAATTTTTGTAAAAGCTCTACAGCTTATAATCAAACTTATAAGTAAGCTTATAATCAACAAGCTTATAATCAACATGAATGGGGAATATTTTTTACTCTGCTATCATTAAATTATAAATACAATTTACAACAGTTATGATGTTCTTTAAAATTTGGGTTTTTTTTGGTATAAACAATTCATAATATGGGTGTCCTTTAAGATATATGTAGAGATTAGTAGTTTTATATGGCTGTTCCTAGAAATAATAATTGTACAACTTCTATTTAGACTATAATTCATTTATTTTCTTCTTTGTATATGTATACTATAAAAAAGTATAATTACACACACGTAGCACATATTGTCTATAGACACGATCGCATTATTAATTATACCTTTTTTCAAATTATATATCCTTAAATTCGGTTTAAGAAAATCAAAGTTCAGTTAATCGAAATAGTGTTATTATACATTTGAAGGCCTGCAGGTATTTAAGCTTAGTAAACAGTGATAGTTGGAGGACCAGAAATTGTATTTGAAACGTGGTATAACTACGTACTTAGTAACATTATTACTTTGGCCTCAAAATTCGATACAAATAATTTAAAGTTTATTTGATGTCTAATAAATCTAGTAGTACATTTAGTAGTATCCTTATTAATGAAGAGTTGATAGTTAGGATACATCAGTCGACAAAGAGCTTTGTTGCAGTTTCTAATTATGTAGAAGAGAGCTGATCTTCATGCTCGTTAGTGTCTGTGGAAATTATAGCAATCTTAATACTTCAACCCATCACTAAGAGCAAATATTTCGAGAAATAGAAGATATTAGAAGATTTAGAAGATATTAAAATGAAACTGTTTTCTTAAAGTGTTTCTGTTTTATTACTTTATAATATATTAAGGACATTATTTAACGCTACGTAAGGTTAAAATACTTTACATTTTAAATTATTAATTAAAATAAGGATTTGGAGAGTTTTGATTTGGTGAATTAAGTGTATCTCTTAGGCCCGTATTACACTGTAAAATATTTTATAAACGATGGGTTTAATCTTTTATAACAGATTTGAAGAATGATTCTTTTATTAAATGTAATTTGCTTGAATTACACTACGTAAAAAATATATGTCAAAGATGTAAATAGGTTTGGTTTGGTTAGTATTAAATCGTCATTGAAATTGTTTTTCTAACACATTTAATCGAAACTATAATGGGTGACGTAGCCATTATATAATCATATAATATAATATTAATTAATTTAAAATTATAAAACTCACCAATATTTTTAAAATATGTACATTTAGTGAGGCCTTTTGCCAGCAACGCTGGCATCATCGGACTAACTCACAAACTGAAAATAGGTTATATTTGCAATAATAATATAAAGCATATGATTTGGAGAAAATCAAATTGTTAAAAGTTAAAAGTCGACTAATATATATAAATATTTATAAAATTAAAATGTATAATATAGTAACAATTTTTAAATATATTCTACGCAAACTTCTTATCATTTTTTATACTCTGAATTTGATAAATTACAAATTCTCCGTTATTAAATTCAGAGTATAAAAAATTATAAGAAGTTTGTGTGGAATATATTTTAAAACTTTGACTATATTATACATTTTAATTTCATAAATATATATAAGTCGACTGTTAACTTTTAACATTTTGATTTTCTCCAAATCATATGTTTTATATTGAAATTATTAGTGTAAATAAACCTATTTTCAGTTTGTGAGTTAGTCTGATGACGCCACACTATCAAAGATATTTGTCAAAGAACGTTTATAAAATATCTGTTATACAATATTTTTCAGTGTAATAGGGACCTAATATAGTTAGATCGATCGGCCAGGTAAATATATAATTTTAATATCTTTGAAGACGAATGGAACAGGCCCAAATGGAATTAGGCCTAAGCTTGATTGGTATGCGTTACTTTTCTCCTTAAAACATTTGCCCTTATCGAATCAGGCAGTTAACAGAGGACCTTTGAAGGCCAGTGGGGCAAAGAATAACTCCATTTTCTAACCGGAGGTAGGCCTGAGTTGGATTTCATTGAATTTATTATCTTTCTATACAATATCAGCTCATTCATTGGATTCTTCCAACACCAGTGAACCAAAAGGAATGGGAATTGGCCTATGTCTTTGGGTAAAGTGATCTCTCAACATTATTTTAGATCAATCGATCCAGTGAAACTATTTATCAGTATAGCCAATGGGGTGAAGCCCAAAAAGAGGTTCAGACATGTTTAGGTTTTTTTACTGCAGTACGCTAAATATACGTAAGCCCAATTAGTTTTTTCCGTTAATATTTAAGATGGAAATTCGAATAGTGGAACAAAATCCTAACATTTTGGAACAGCAGTAGTAGTTTACATTTAATAGATCTTAGTTATCAATAAACCCAGTGAACACATATTTATTATGACCATTAGATTGATTGAGGAACATCAAGGGTCACACGGTTGAGCCGGGGACTGGAATCGGCCTAGGTGTGACTAGACTTCCTAGTGTGTATTTGCTTTGTCCCTTTTAAACTGCCGTTTTATTAGTCCAGTTCGTTATGGACTTGAAAACATACTGATTTTCAGCTTTACAAAATGCTTTAATAGGATAGGATGCATTTTCACTAATAGATGTTTTGACGCATTTGTTAATGGACGTGGAAGAACTATTTTTGTATTTGGTAAATTATGTATTACACCTTTTATAACTAAACGACATGAAACGAAACATTACTGTAAACGAGCTGTCCAATCATCGTGAAAACGTTTGATGCGTCTATTAAAGCTTGAATTAATGTTTATCAGCCATTATAACCTTACTGAAAACATTCACGGAACAGTTCTTTTATTCTTTAAATTCTGGTATTTCGGATGATTCTGTTTAAATAAGGCTCCATGATGAACTTTTTAAAAGGTTAAAATCGGGAGACGAGAGCCATCATAACTACATATTGCCTTTGTGTTTCTACAAAATACGCAACAGATATAATTTATTAATTCCACCATGTATATAAAAACTTCCACAATGATAAAAATATCCCGATTCGATAAACAATTTATTACCATTCTACATTGACGATAACCATGCTATTCTACTACTAGCTAACAAATAATAATTTAGCTTTGTATAAACGGTTATATTTGGTGCTAAAATATATACTTTCAACAATACACTATTTCAAAATTTAGCAGTGTATCTTGATTATAATTTGCTCCATGGACATTGGAATTTTGTTAATTTAAAAGATATGGATAAATAATTTATTACGATCGTTAGATAGTGAAGCTTCACTGTAATTAATAGTATGTAGACTATATATTCTTCGTTATACAAATTGTGGTATCTCAGTCTAATAATTTTCGGCTTAGTATTTGTTATGTGATAGAACAAAACAAAAAATAAGTCTCAACAGTTAAAACATGGCAAAGAATGAAACAGGAAAGCCTCTTGCAGAAGATAATTTCCTGTTCCCCATCTTCCAGTCAAGAAAGGCTATTTTACGGTTCATTGCTTTGTTTCGCTTGGCAAAACCTACTTATTTAAAGTGTTGGTTAATGCTGCTACTGCTCACAGAATTCAATATACTTTAAAACAACAGCTTGCTAATATAGCTTAAACATTAGACAAATAAATATTAACAAAATAATTTATGACCAACGTCACTGATTGTTTTATTGTCACTTATAAAATGTATAACTGTGAAATTATTGGAATATAAACGAGCGTCTTATAACTATGAAGTACTTGTAGCTGTAAATACACTACACAAATATTATCTACGAGCTTCTTTGTGTTGAGAACAATAAATTTCAGGAAAAAATTACGAATAATAACATTAATTCGTAACTAAGTCACACTACAAAAATTGTTTTGGGATATGAGGTTCTGCATCAAACTCAACGTTATGCTGCGGTGCACCGGTTACAGGTGTTGCAAAAACAAGCGATCCTATAGAGGTGATAAGCGTCCTAAAGAGGTGGGAATCCTGTAGAGATGTGTTTCGGCGCTTTAGATTTGAAACGCAAACTGGTTAAACATATTGAACGGGTAACCTGATGCTCGATTGCCGTCTCAGGTACTGGGAGCACATCCAAATGGTTCGTGACAAAGCGGCGAGGGTGGTCGGGTGTCTCATCAGGTTGATGGGGAACAGGGGCGGCCCGAGAACCAGCAAAAGATGACTCCTCATGTCCACCGTGAACGCCATCCTTCTTTACGGCGCAGAAGTATGGGCGGGTGTCATGAGGATAAAGAAAAGCAGCAACCGCCTGCTATCAGTTCAGCGCACAGCAGCTCTCAGGGTCGCCTACGCCTAAAGACGGTTTCCGGTGCGGCGGTCATGGTAGTGGCTGCAGTGACCCCCCCTCGACCTGCTCGACCTTGAGAGACAGGAAATTTTCCGGCAAGCTTCTGAGCAGGGTATAAGCGCAGCGGTGGCAGTTGCAAGAACTAGCACCCTACGGGGAGATAGACTTCTACCTGTGTCAGTTTCTGACGGGTCACGGCTACTTTAGAAGAACCCTCCACCGAATAGACCGAATGTTTTCAGGTCACCTCGGTGCGTTTACTGCCCGGAGGGCGAGGATGATGTCCATCACTTGTTCTTCATGTTCGGGCGTTTCGCCAAAGAAAGAAGACTTATCTCTACCTTAGGTGCTCTCACACTAGACACCGTAGTCGAGATATACTGCAGAGCGAGGAAGCGTGGGGAGTAGTTGCTTCCTACGCCCACTCAGTACTTCGTGCGAAGTGCGACAAGGGTTGCCTGGCTGACCCTTAGGGATTGGTAATACAGTAGTGTGATCCGTCAGCGATGCAAGACAAGCAGCCAGGCACGAAGTCATCCGGAAGGGTTCCGGCCTGGATCCCCGCGGCCCGTAGGGGGTTTAGTGGGTATTCTCTGACTATGCTGGGTGAGTCCTATACACCGAACGTAAATGAATTCCCCCAACGTAAAAAAACACTCCAAGCGTTATTGTCTTTACTCGTTTTCACATCATTACTACATCGGTACCAACCACTGGGAAAACCTCTGAGAAGAGGTTCAAATTGGCCTTCAGGAGGTACCTCTTAGTTGTTAGATTAGTGGGTTTGGAAACCCTGGCAGAGCTTAACTAGTGTAACTGACCTAACTGGATGAATGTAGTAGGATGGAAAAGTTCGGATGATATAGAAAAGCAGATTCAACTTTGAGAGGGCTAAATTAATTCCGTGTTTTCTGAAACGGCTGATACAGGAGGTTTTTTATGGGGTTGGAGACCAAAAAGGGTGTGTATGACCTGTGGTAATCTCTACGTACTTTACTATATCAATTATTTTTATTCTCTAAATATTGTTGCTGTAATTAAAAACCTTTTATATTTTTAGTATTAGTTGTAATTGATTTCTTTTTCGACCTATAAATATTTTATGGGTGTAATAGGTTCTGTATACAACATGGACACAATAAAGACATCTGATTTACTTTCACTTATATTTACTGAATTAAACCGAAGAAATCGCCCAGTTTTAAGATATATTTTGCCAAAAAGGGGGAAAATGTACTGTTCTTTCATTATCATTTTTTTGGTTTTTCTGCCAACTTATAACTTATTTTTAACAGGAATGTCTCGAGCCTTATTTATTTATTAGTTTTCAATCAACAACCTTTATGAATATTGAATTATATTTATTAGTACATTATTGTAGTATTACACTATAATATTGCGAATTTGTAACTCTAGCTAACAATATTATTTTAGCCAAAGTTTTGGCATATCAGGCGAACGACGTTAATAAAATTAAATGGCGTATACTGCATAAATATCACACCATACATTTTTTTGGACATCAAATTCCGAATCAACTTGTAACTATTCTCTCAACTTACGTAATATAATTACTGTAAATAGTACAAATAGAATAACAATAAAAAATATATTTATATATATTCATAGTTGTTTTGTATAAATCAGAATTTTGTGATTATGATGTATTTTTTTACAAACCTTAAACCTTAAAGAACTAACATTAAAGCGAAATGTTGGAGCCATTGGAGCGAAAGATTGTACACAATTATTTTAACATTCTTAGGTCTGTCTGAAAGTGATTGGTCTATATTTATCCCACAGTGCGGTCATCGCAGCATCGTTATAATCATATCAGACGAGTCCTAGTTCTCATCAAAAATTAAAAACCTTCGTGCGCAAAATGACTCGTGGTTTCGAAAGATTCATGGCCACTGTTCGCAATTTGAGTTGTGATGGGCTGTATGTCCACCAGCGACTTAATTATTAGATATATAATATAAAAAGTTATTTTATCTGATTGCAGATATCTAAACTCTATTTTTGATTATTCGATACAATTGTCACTGTAAACTCCGACTGATATTATACGATAAAACTACAAGTTTTATGGACCTTTTAATCCTAATTAAAATTTAAGTAAACATTCCAGACCATTATTTTCGCGTTCAGTGATAGGATGGAAGGCTACTTGTCACGTTATTACAAGGGTTAGTAATAAAGCCATCTACTGTGTAATGGACTGTGAATCATTTAGGATGGAAATGATCCGTTATTGATACCAAATAACCCACAATAAAGTACTATTACGCCTAGTGGTTATGCACGCGTTGTATGCGGTAGTATAAAAGGCTATAACTGTTTGAGGGTTTGAAACCAAACTAAACTAAGAATTTTACTCGTAATGTACAGTAGTGGTTGACAATTTATTTAAAGTATTAGATACTCCCGACTTAGCAATCCTGCGTACTCAGCATATTTCCAATGCGGATATATACTGCACTGCAATATGAAGCCGATTACCAAGTTTTATCAATATATATTTATAAATAAGCTGGATTATAGTATATTCTCTATAAGAATACTATTAGGGCTGATTTTCCAGGTTAACCGCTACGGCGGGGCGACTACAAAAATTGGGATTATTTTTGCAATATGGAATCATTCACAAAGAAATACAACCACATACCAAGTTCCATCATTATAAAAATACTCATAAATAAACAATATGTACAAATTTACTATTTATCCGTAAGAATAATGTTGGACATGAGTAATTGGCATTTGAAGTGTGACGATATTAAACCAAACCATCATTTTTAAAATAAAATGTAAATCAATATGTTTAAGGTGGCAGACTAAAACATAGCAGTAAAAAAAGGTTTTGTCAGGCTCATTTCAATTCCCTTTACATTAAATACCGGATTAAATGCAATTAAACACAGTTTACTTTGATGTCACATGATGTCAATATAGATTTTTAAGTTCTTCTTTACTTAGAACATATAGTATAGGCCTTCTTCACAACAAGTAATTGAAAACTTTTAAACAATTTTACAATATAACTGATCTCATCGAATCTAAAATTAGGTTAACTTACATTTCCTTTTAAATTTTGTCCTAAAAATACAAATGTAACTGCAAATATTGTGCTAATAAAAACTGTTATTCCTTTTACTAATAATTTTCAAATACAATCGTCTAGCCGATTATTTGACTTTATGGAAGGACATTGTATATGTTGTTAAATATTGAACAAAGCGTTAGCTCCAAAATATGTGTAACGAACTGCACTGAATGTTGACTACTAATAAGCACTTGGCAAATGTGAACGTCACCGATCGGTGTAATTTATGGACATGAATGTTTGACTTGGTGTGATGCATGGCACTACCAGTCAGTGACGTTACACGGTATTGCTGCTTACGGTGGGTAATGTCAAATTAGTTTGATGTGATACATGGCACTACCATTCAGTGACGTTACACGGTATTGCTGCTTACGGTAGGGTAATGCCAAATTGGTTTGATGTGATACATGGCACTACCATTCAGTGACGTTACACAGTATTGCTGCTTACGGTAGGGTAATGCCAAATTGGTTTGATGTGATACATGACACTAACATTCAGTGACGTTACACGGTATTGCTGCTTACGGTGGGGTAATGTCAAATTAGTTTGATATGATACATGGCACTACCATTCAGTGACGTTACACGGTATTGCTGATTATGGGGTAATGTCAAATTGGTTTGATGTGATACATGGCACTACCATTCAGTGACGTTACACGGTATTGCTGCTTACGGTAGGGTAATGCCAAATTGGTTTGATGTGATACATGGCACTACCATTCAGTGACGTTACACAGTATTGCTGCTTACGGTAGGGTAATGCCAAATTGGTTTGATGTGATACATGACACTAACATTCAGTGACGTTACACGGTATTGCTGCTTACGGTGGGGTAATGTCAAATTAGTTTGATATGATACATGGCACTACCATTCAGTGACGTTACACGGTATTGCTGATTATGGGGTAATGTCAAATTGGTTTGGTGATGGGCACTAGTCATACAATTTATATCATATGAAATATATTATTTTACAACATTAGTAGTATAATTACGATGTTAATATGGTTAAATTATAAACAATGAACTCTGCTGTTTACCAACTAATTTTTGACAGAGAACCGAGTTTATTATCATATAGGGTGAATAACCAAAATCCGCCGGCATGACAAATAAGCAAATTTGGCAGTTAAAACAGAAACGACGGGGAAAATAATGCAGCGGCAAAAATTCACTAAACTAAAAGAATTTTTGATGTTTTACAAGTTACTGATATGTACAAAATCAGTAATTACTTTTAGAAAAAATTGGCGTCATTTTAATTAAGGAATGTTACACCAACCCAGTGGAATTAAAAAATACAATTTTTTAATTAACAGTTGATTTCCCATTAAAGATATACTAGTTACACTTACAATCATGGCAGGGATTCTTTACTTTCTTATCAGGAATATAACGTGAAAGTCAGCTTACGTTAATCCCTAACGTGCTGATGGTACTGGTGGACGTGGTGGGGATATATATATATATATATATATATATTTTTAAGGACGACTGATAGCATGAAACATTTTAACATCACGAATAAGTGTTGAATTCAGAATATAACAAAAATATTGAATGGTAATCTTCATAATAGTTTCAAAAGGTGTTTGTAATCTCAATCTTAGATCTGGTGCTTAGTCAAATGTAACACAATTAAAATTGCATTAACTAATGAATGGAAGACTGGAACAAAGTTTAGTCATCATTACCAGACATTTAGTTAGGAGAAAATCCACTGGGTGGGCGAACTATCCCTTTTTACGCGTCCCTACACTACATTGCCATTGGGCAAAATTAATCATAATGCTTTCAAGCAAAAGGTACTGTTGGATAATAATGAGATCAGGATTTTGAGTGTTTCATATTAACAACTAAAAAAGGTGTCATTGGTGTGGAAACGAAAATAAACAATGACCTAAAATCTATCCCAAAACCCTTAAAATGTACCTAATTAGGTGACTGTATATAAAATACCCACATTGCAGCAAACCTGCATACTCAGCGAATTTCCAATGAATATATGACATAACACATTAAAACACTTAGACCTCGTGCGGATCTTTGTGAAGTCTGAGTAGGGGGTGCTAGCAGAAGAGTGGGGGGGATCAGCGTTGGAGGAGAAGTTCACAATACCATGTGTCATAATACTATTACTTCAGAATACATTTGGCTAGTATTTGGAATGTTGTACTTGTACGATCAGCTGTTTTTTCTCTCAAAAAAGTTGATTTGTGTTAGGCCAATAGAGGCTGCCCCACACTTCTCGCGAATACGCACGAACATTCGGCCGAACCCCGAATGTTCGGAGTAGTCGCGAGAAATGTGGGAGCTGCACAAACGTTTTGGTACCAGTACACTATCGCCAAATGATTCACTTGAATGTCCCGCCGAATGTTCGGAACGAGTCGCGACAACGAGTCTTGCACCAAATCAACCGAATGTGCACAGTGAACTAACCAAGTACACGCTCACCGAATACCATGCTCGCCCATTCTTTTCCGTTCGTCTCTTTTGATTCGTGCCAAAAAGCCGACAAAAACAGAGCACGGTGAACACGAATCATGGCGAGGCGAAATATTCCGAACATACACGAGCACTCTGAGTTCACTATCTCGCTCGCCTTAGTTCACCTTTGTTGGGCCATAGTGTACTGGTAGCAAGTACACGGGACCGAATGTTCAGTGAACGTTCGGGAGGATGTTCTGCCGAATGTTCAGGCGTGTTCGGAAGATGTGTGGAACAATCATAACCTAAGATTTTTGCACATCAATCACTTAGTAGTTGCAATGTTTTTGGTTTGGCACGTAACAGATGATTCTCACAAGCGATTTTTAGTCAACAGACTAAGAACAGATGACAATCACTCACCCCCACCCTAAAAAAAACCGGTTTAAACCACTTTAACCAATAACACCCAGGCTTCACGAAGATCCGCACGAGGTCTAACAGGATTCATAAGAAATATATTCACAAACAAGCGATATTTTAAATATTAATTATTCTCCATAAGAATAGCATTGGGGATGAGTACGCAGGTTTGCTGCAACAAGGCACACAAAATAATGGGTTTTTATGCAAATATCAATAGAACTCATCTTAGTGAGGTCACATACCAAGTTTCATCCATATACATTCATAAATAAGCGCTATATAACATTTTAATTATTTTCCATAAGAATAACATGGGGATTAAGTACCTAGGTTTGCTGCAACGGGAACCATAGGCAAAAAATTTGTTTGTACAAAAAACAATAAACCATAACCAGATGAAGCCATATACCAAATTTCACCAGTTTATGTTCATAAATAAGCGAGATATACAATTTTTCTTTTTATCCATAGGAATAACATTAGACTGTACCCTCAAATGCCAATAGAGGATAACATATTGAGAAATTTAGGGGGTTTTATATATATATATATATATAGCTGGTAGAGTGAGGAAAATCATACAGCCAGATTATGAAATTTAACTTTGCTGTGTATTAAAATTATAAAACGTTCAAACAAATTTACAGAAATATATATATATATATAAGACCTGGTTATAAACTTTAAACTAAAATATGTATAACCCTTCACCAAAGTTATATTAAGGTTTGGTCTTACTGTACAGATTTGACTGGTTTTTCTGGACTATCGTAAGTGTGGTTGATTTCTGTCTGCAAACAATAAAAATAAGACTAATTACTATACCCTATTAAATTAAAAATACATAAAACATTGGATAGAATATCCTAGAACATTTTAGTAACAATGTGCTTTTACTTGAACCAAATAAAACAGGTTTGTCTACAACTTTATATTTTCCTACAACAGTTAAAATAGCTCAAAATCAATTAAATTGCATCTTTAAATTCAAATAATCAAATTAACAAAATACAGAAATACATTTTATTTGCTTTAAATTCTCAATTAATTAATTATTAACAATTCAATCAGACTTACAATTTCTACAGCAACCACTCATTTCAAGTCCACTTTTTCCAGTAACCAGAATCTGACAAACAGCTTATTTGAACTTTATACCAGCTGCAGTTCTACCACTCAACAAAAGGTAAATTCCCCTACTTTTAAAGACAAGTTTAATTATTACACTACAACACAAAATGTATAATTTTGCTTTGTGTGATTTCAAATTAAAATCTATTTTACATGGCTACAGAATTTCCCCTCCCTATCTTGAAATTACATAAACAAAATTATAAGAAATCAGTACTTATCATTTTTACATACAAATATCATGAAATTACTTAATTCCACAATTATTACACAAATTTACAATATTTTCGAATTTAAAAACCTTTTAAACAAACCGCCTCGACCTTAGCGCTCCCAGTAGTGATCAATTCAATCACGCTGTTCTAGTTCCCAAATCACCACTATAGATCAGCACTCAATGAATAGCAATCAAATTATAACTTCCGATTTCCAAACAAAAACAACTAATCATTTCTCCTATCAGATAAACAATCTTAATCTACAAATTCTATATTTCTAAAGCATCAAACATTTAAATATATCATCAAACAAAATATTCTACTATTTAAGTCATCTTAGGATTGAATTGGTAACAATATTTTGACTCTGGAAACTTCCGCCCCTCTGTCAACAACTAGACCAGTGGCTAACTCCCCCAAAAACCTTCCCTTTAGCCATTTTGGTTTTGACCTAGTTCCTAAGTGCATGTAGTGTGTTGTGTCCCCCCGTGTTTTTCCCCTGTTTTAACTAATTCGCAGTGTTTTAATTTACCCCCGTGTTTTTAATGTATTTCCCCTGTGTGTCGTGTTTAGATTTTATTGTGTTCAGTGTTCGTGTTCGTGTGAAAGTGTGATAAAAGTGAAAATTAGTGTGTTCCATGTGCGTCGAGTACTCATTTCCCCTACATTACATACACTCAATTTACTTACATACAGAATTACGCCACCTTTCCTTGCCACAAATACTCACAGACTCACCTACACATTCGCTCACTCAATTATACAAAACTTCAGAAACCTACAAATTCCCACCTTTTCTCACTAAATAAAAACACCCTGTCTAAACAAGTTCCCTTGACTTACACAACAACGAACAAAATTACCTAACAATTTGTAACCCACAATTTTTTGAAACAACTACAATCCTAAAATAACTTAAATACTTTTTAAAATACAACAAAATATCTCTTGAGAATATACATAACAATTATAAAATTCATTTCCCTTCCGTAGTCGGTCTTATCTCGCTCGTAATCTCGCTTATCTCTTCCTTCATTTGGTCGTTATTTATTTGCTTCCAATTGTCTTCAGCTCTTCTTTAAGTCAATTATATGGACCTTCTTCATGTCTTCAAGATTTCCCAGATTTTGAACAAGTACTGTAGAGTCGCTCAGGAAATAACGAATCACATAAGGTCCCACGTATCTTGGCGTCAACTTTTTCGAGAATTTATTTACAGCTTTGCTTAAGTAACGAGTCTTGACGTAAACTTGCATGTTTATTTTAAAAGGATGATTCTTTCGGGGAAACTGGTATCTTTCCCGTCTTTGATTTTTGGCAATACTCCGTCTTACATTATTTATCGCTTTTTCTAAATTTCTCTTTCTTTCTTCCGGCGTTAACTTCTCAGAAATTATATCGTTCACGTGCCACAAATTGGTTAAAGCATTGTTACAAGGATGGTTAAACATTAAATTAAATGCACTGGTTTTAGTTGAGCCGTTCGTAGCTGTATTTAGACTAGTAGCGATCAGTCCCAGATTAGAGTCCCACTTATCTTGCTCTAGTCCGTAAAAACTCCTTAAGGCGTTATTTGTCTCCCGTAAATATCTTTCGGATAGATTTTAGTTTGCTCTGTAAGCTGCCAATTTCCTGTGTTCCACATAATTATTGAACATAAATTTTTTGAATTCTTTAGAAGTAAAGTAACTGGCGTTATCTGACACTATTATACGGGGTATGGAGAAGCTGTCAAAATTATTTTCAACTTTTCAATTATGAACTTCGACTTACTATCCTTTAGTGGATACAACCATACAAAACGTGTAAACGCATCGACCACAATTAAAATATATTTATTTAATTTGGTTGATCGAGGTAGTGGTCCTGCCAAATCTATGAAAACAGTATTTAGCGCTTGATTAACTGGTACAGATAAGAATTGGCCTTCATATTTCCTTTGTTCCGACTTGGACATTAGACATATTTTACATTCACGGACTTTGTTCTTAATGAAATCGTTGAGTTCAGGGTGATAAAAATATTGATTTATTTTGCTTTGAGTTCGGAAAATTCCCATATGGCCACCAATTATTGAGTTGTGATAGAAAGCAAACATTATGCCGAACAATTTTTTGGGCAAATAGATTTTCTTTTTAAATAATAAAACTTCATTTTTCAGGGTAAAGTTTTCATTGTTAGTCTTATCTTGTACGCTTTTGATTATCTGTTTACACACATCATCATTTTCCTGGTGGTGTTTAATGTCATTTAAATCTAAAAGCAACTCATTTAATACATTACAAAAATCTACTTCATTTTTCTTGTTTTCATTTCGGACATTTTTATAATTAGGCTTTTGCTCAGGTCTTTGCTCATTTAGGCTTTGCGGTTTTACTAGTCTACATAGAGCGTTTACATGGCCTAGCGGTTCACTGCTCGTTACTTCTGATTTTTCTCCGTTATTTTCGTCCGCACCGCCAAACATACGGGATAACGCGTCTGCCACTACATTGTCGGATCCTTTTACATGTTCTACCGTGAATGGTAAGCTAAATAACTTCTGAAACCATCTAGCATGTCTACCACGACTTTTACCAGAACGGAGCATAAAACTCAATCCCTCGCAATTGGTTACCAATTTAAAACTTCTAGTTTCCAGGAATTGATGCCACTTCTCTACACATAAAATAACGCTGTAAGCTTCTTTTTCATACGTGCTGTATCGCATTTCGGCAGGTGTGAATTTATTAGAATAATATGCTATAGGCATTAAAATTCCCTCTTCGTTCTGCTGTAACAATACACCCACGGCTGCTAGATTGCTCGCGTCAGTATGCAATTCAAATTCTTTACTAAAATCGGCCATCTGAAGTATGGGCGGAGTTGCTATTTATGCTTTAACGTTTCGAAAGCTTTTTGGCAGTCATCAGTCCATTTAAATCTAACTCCTTTCTTCTTTAGTTGAAACAGTGGTACACATATTTCCGCATACTGAGGTATATAACGGGACCAATATCCACACATACCAATAAATTGTCTTACTTGTCTTACGGTTTTCGGAGCAGGAAATTTCATTAATGATGCTGTTCGCTTGGGATCAATAGTAATGCAATCCTTTTTAATTATATGCCCTAAAAACTTATTTCTTTACAGAAAAACTTGACTTTTTGAGGATTTACAGTTAGCCGGTGTTTTGCTAATCGCTTTATAACTTCGGTCACGTGCTCGACATGGCTTCGCTTATCAGGGCTATACACTACTATGTCATCACAGAAATTAATCATGTACTGAAACTTTATATCATTGAAGATTTTGTTCAAGTAGTGGGACAGAACACTACTGCCTATTTTAAGTCCAAGCGGAATCCTTTTCATGCGGTATTTCCCAAAAATAGTAGAAAATGCTGTTAAGTCCCGTGATTTTTCGGCAATAGGACACTGCAAAAATGCCTTGTTTAAATCGATAACCGTAAAATATAGGGCTCCTTTGAGATGTTGGTACATATTCTGCATATCTACTAGCGGGTAGTCCACACTAACTTACTTCTTATTTAATTATGAATAATTAATTACAAGTCTGTCATCTTGAGTTAAAAGTGCAGGCGCACTGTATGGGCTGGTTAAAACTTCAGCGACCCCTTCAGATATCCAATTATCGATTATATCTTTCATTTTTGTTACTTTGGGAGGACTTAAAAAATATGGCCTGACACTTACTGGTTTATCATCTGTTACTTTTAGTTCAATTTCTAAATCAATGGCCGACCCTATTTTGTCTGTAAACACTTCAGGAAAATCTTTAATTAACTTCTCGGCTTCTTCACACATTTCAACATCTCCTACTTTAATGGTGTTTAAGCTTAATTCAGACAGGTTCGTACTCGGAATTAACTTAATTTCCTCTTTAGGCTTGAATGAAAAATAACTTGTTTGCCGTTCTAAGTCCAGGTTTAACTTCCTAGAGCACATAAATGGATGTCCTAAAATCATGTCGAAATATTTTAGCTTTAATACTAAAAATGTTTCTCTCCAAGTAAAAGAGCTTATTTTTATCTTAACATCACATTTTGTAAAAATATTCAAAGGTTCATTATTAGCTGTTCCTTGCCATTTGTCTTCTGAAATAATTAATCTTCTCTGTGATAATTTATTATATAGATCGGTGCTGATAAAGTTTTGGCTAGCTCCGGTGTCTATTAATGCTCCTATACTTAAATCATTTCCCAAAGTTACAGGAATACAAGGTAAATGAGTCACAGTTTTGGCTTTTATTTTCCTTAAAGCAGGTGAATTCGTTTTATTATAATCCTTTACAATTTTTCTTAGTTCTGATTTGAAATTGGAACTATGAGAGCTATATACAGGTTCGCAATTTCCGATTTGAGTTTTGCCTTGAGGAAAGAAAGATCTGAAATTATGGCTCAGATTATGGCAAATTATGGCAGTCTTTCCCGGCCTACTTAGTTTTTTGAATCTCGCCTATAACAATTGCGTGCGATGTGACCTACTCTTTGACATTTAAAACATACAGGTCTTTCACTCGGACGATTTTTTGACTCATAGCGAGGTCGTTGACCTCCCGACTTATCTAGCTGCTGATAAGGCTTTATCGGGTTTCCTTGTCCTAGAATTTCCCTAGTAGTGACTGGATTACTTTGATTTCTTAGGTAATCATTATATGCTACGTTATTTACATTTATGCATAACCTATCCAAGTCAGAGAAAGTTTCAGGATTTTTCTCAAAGGTTAATTTATTCCTGATGTCTGGATGTATCCCGTTCTTAATAAAACTTACTAGTTGAGTTTCGGTTAAATCTGACTTTAACACCTGATGGTTTATTTTTATCTCACGCACATAGATTGACAAAGGTTCTTGGTGTTTTTGTGGCCTAAAGATCAAATCCTGCTTCAGTTTTTCCCTTAAGGTGATTGGCAAAAATGTTGCGATTATGTCAGCATGCAGTAAATCAATGGGTTTCGACTCCCTCTTAAACTCTAACATTTTATTCACTAATGGCGCTCTAGAATAAATAGGTAATATCTCATACAAATCTTGCTGTGACAAGGAGGTCTCATTTTGAATAGTGACTAAATTCCTGACAAATTGTAACAAAGGCGTAGTTTCCAATCCATTGCATAAAGGAAATTTTTGCAAATAAATTTCTAAAGGGTTTGACAACTTTGCACAATGCCACTTGAATTAATACTACTATTTACAACTGGAATGGGCCTAGGTAGATTTTCAACACTCATACAAGGAACATTTTCTTGGTGAACATCGCTAGTGTCAACTTTAGGTTCATTAATTGTGGTTAGGTTAGGTCGCTTAACAGATTTTTGAGGGGTTGAAGAATTCAGGGCCTCTACTAACTTTGACTGTTCAAATTTGTCTTGAATCGCCTCGTCCTCGACTAAAGAAGTGTTTAACTGCTCCTCAAATTCCCCCATCTCCTGGTCTGTGAAGGTATGTTTAAATTCCTCGAATTTCTTGAAACTAGTGCTAATGTGCTCGTTTAATTTATCCAAGCTATCTCTTTTCTCTTGTTCTAATTTACATTTCAATAAGGATAAAGTTCGGTTTTGCAAGTGTGATAGTTTTGCTTCTAGCTTAGCTATTTTCAGCTTAGTTGGATTTTCCCTACAATGTTCAATGAGAGAATCAGCTAATTCACATCTTTCCCTAATACAAGCTATTTCAGCGGATAAGGTATAGTGCCCTTGCAAATTCGCTACTTCATTAGGCTGATTAACACAAGATCTTAACTTTTTCCTTAATGAATCTACATCACTATCATTGCTTTCTTCCCCTCGGAGCCTAATTTCATATAATAGTTCATCTTTGTTGAGGTAATTTAAATTATATTGAGACATCTTGCAACTATACAGAACTTTTTACTTGCAGCAATTTATATAGTTTATGGTAACATTTCAATCTTCCCTTCTACCAGCTTTTATTTATGAGCAGAGTTGCGCACTTATGTACCCTCAAATGCCAATAGAGGATAACATATTGAGAAATTTAGGGGGTTTTATATATATAGCTGGTAGAGTGAGGAAAATCATACAGCCAGATTATGAAATTTAACTTTGCTGTGTATTAAAATTATAAAACTTTCAAAAAAATTTACAGAAATATATATATATATATATATAAGACCTGGTTATAAACTTTAAACTAAAATATGTATAACCCTTCACCAAAGTTATATTAAGGTTTGGTCTTACTGTACAGATTTGACTGGTTTTTCTGGACTATCGTAAGTGTGGTTGATTTCTGTCTGCAAACAATAAAAATAAGACTAATTACTATACCCTATTAAATTAAAAATGCATAAAACATTGGATAGAATATCCTGGAACATTTTAGTAACAATGTGCTTTTACTTGAACCAAATAAAACAGGTTTGTCTACAACTTTACATTTTCCTACAACAGTTAAAATAGCTCAAAATCAATTAAATTACATCTTTAAATTCAAAAAAATCAAATTAAAAAAATACAGAAATACATTTTATTTGCTTTAAATTCTCAATTAATTAATTATTAACAATTCAATCAGACTTACAATTTCTACAGCAACCACTCATTTCAAGTCCACTTTTTCCAGTAACCAGAATCTGACAGCTCATTTGAACTTTATACCAGCTGCAGTTCTACCACTCAACAAAAGGTAAATTCCCCTGCATTTAAAGACAAATTTAATTATTACACTACAACACAAAATGTATAATTTTGCTTTGTGTGATTTCAAATTAAAATCTATTTTACATGGGTACAAGACAACGTACTGTGTTTAGCACTTTCAATAGCTCGGTAACCAATTAACATAGAGCAATGATCAAAATACCAAATTGTTTGTTTTTGTAAGCTAAATTCAATGGTATAAATTAAAATTTGATTTAAAATAAATTACATGTGAAAACCCAAAAAAACACATTTTTGGGGTACAAAACCCCCCCAAACCCCCCTTCGGATGGTGCGATTCTTCTGGTTTTCGAACTCCTTCAAAGAAATGGTACTTTACACATTTGTACCAAATTTCATTAAGATCGGCCTTTTTTTACGAGAGTTATCGTGCTTACGGACACACACACACACACACACACACACACATATATATATATATATATATATATATATATATATATATAAACACATAAAAAAACACTTACACACACACACACACACACACACACACACACACACACACACACACACATATATATATACAAATTTGAACGAATGGTGTTTTTGGCATCTGGGGACCTCAAAATGAAAAGTTATCATGGTCATGGTCTCGGGTAGATGAGACCTACGGTAATAGCTTCTTCCCTATAGGTTAAATTCCCTAAAAACGAGTTTCACGCAGCACGCTGACGTGAGGGAGGTGAATTTCCATATAAAAACTTTTAAAACTCAAAATCAGTGTAAAAACATATATGTATTCCAATTTTTATTGAAATCTGAAAACATTGATTTTTTGGCTGTTCTGATGCTCCGGTTTCATCTACCTGCAGAGCTGGGAATACAATTTTGTGCATTATAATGTTAGGAGAAGGCCCAGTCAGGCTTGAAAGTAGGCGTGAGGTTGCTGGGGATTTTGCAAGTACTCTAACAAAGGAGTAGCAGGCTTTTCTAGTGTAAACCCCCCATTGGACAACGTACTGTGTTTTGTTGAAACACATTTTCTTTAATAGCTCGGTAATTATTTATGCTAGAATGATGAGAGAGGGCTTACCACTTTCGCCTCACTAATTCCCATCCTATTACAAGCATTAATTTTACATACAGGGCTCTTCTGACCCTTTTTGGGCCCAAAAACCCGAAATTTGAAAGATTAATCCCCAAGAAAGGGGTTTGGAGTTTTCCGATTGTTTTGCCCAACAAACGTGTCCAACTGATTACAGAAAGAAACGTCCCTACCAAATGTGAAGTAAATCGGACGAAAAATGCGACCGCTAAAGTGCAAACACACACACACACACACATATATATATATACAAAATTTTGAACGACCCCCCAAAACGTGTTCAGCGGATCACGTTAGGAACTTCTATGGTGGTTCCGGGCTTAGGTTTTAACGTGCGGATCATGCTAATAGTTCACTTTCAAAAGGATATTCACTAATAAGAAGAAAAGTTCAAGAGATATTATTAAAATGCAATTAAGCCAACCAAACCTGTAAGTACGCCAGTAAGCCAGTAAGTTACTAAGTTATAGTACGGTTCGCAAAGCAGATCAACTCTGCCATACAATTCTTTACATTGAATGGTGTCTGACGATGAAACACCTCGAACCAAACATTCCTGTCAAACACTACATCCAACTCTCAACGATGTCATTCATTACGTGCAAGGTCGTATAAACATAATTAGTTTACCAAAGCGTCCAAGTTTAATGATTTCTTTTAATGAGAATTGGATCCGAGTGTATTAAAAAGATTGTCCCCGAGCAGGATTTAAAATCAGTATAATAATACAAACTTAACGGATGATCGCAGATTATTAAGTGATGAGAAACAAACTCTAAATGTTGGTTAGTGAGACACGTGTTGTCGCTCATCCGTGTTTTTATGACATCTTGTAAAAGGAAACGAAAGCTATTCTTCTTTTCGAATTTGTAAAGGCAATGTTCGCGGGTTATTGGAATTGGGAGAGGTAGTAAACTTCCATTCGTGAAGTAAGTTTGTTCTGACGAAATAAACTGTGAGTAAATTCCCAATTTCTATTGACTCTTTTGACCTGTTTTTAGGCTTGGCATTTCACCAATATTAAATTATAATTGATATAATAATTCTTAAGTTGAATGAAAATGTTGTTACGGTTTATGTTTTCCTTATATAAAGCAAAATAACTGTAAGTGAAACATTTATCTGGCTTGTAAAACTGCGTACAATTAATAATAAGCTAGAGCAAAACGTTATAAGTGTGCGTTGATTTCAACATTTGATGTATCACCATTACTTGTTTACTATCTCAATCTAAAATGACGAATGAGATCAAAATGTAAATGTACATGCTAGCATAACCTTGTAATAGGGAAATCTTCATATTATCTAAAATAGGTCACAAATGCCATTTCCTTCTTTATATATGGTAACACTGTTTTACATGTATTACTGCAATTTATTTAATAATACGGCAAACTATCAGATTCTATCGACTTTCCTTGTTAATAGATTTTATTATAAAACAGTCCAACTCATATTACAATGCATAAGAATCTCGCTGAGGATTTATAAAACTGTTCAACAAATGGATTTATAAATTTATCTGATTAATGTCTCGGCGACATGGAATTTAGAACAATATAAGGCGTATGCTAGGTCCATTGTATGTTTGATCCATACAGTCAACGTTAAAAAATTCTCCTGTAGCGAGGCTGTTAGAGACAACTTAACGTGTTGTCTCGGCTAAGTTTTAAATTACAATGGGTAACAAAACAAAATATACCTTTTATTTAGTTATTGTTATATATTAATTACATTTCTAAATTTAATCACATGTAACAGTAGTAGTATTTTGCTAATGATTTATTTGGATTTTAACATCTCTTTCCACCAACTAAACATTATCACGCACTTAGCCCTCACGCACAAAAATGGGGTACGCAATTTAATTTGCTCTCAAAATAATGAATACATGTCCATTACAGAAATTTAGAGAAACTTACCTGGCAAAATTCAATATCCAACGAAGCAACGTGATGACATGATGTAGCTCAAACAAGCCAAACATTCAATTTAAAATAGGCAAGCTCTTAAACTTTCTACATATAATGTTACTTTTTTAATTAAATATGCTCTCTATTCGAATGGATTGATATTCGATGGCAATACTAATATTTTAAAACATTCCTTAAAAGGTTTCCCAGTTTTAAATAAAACACCAGAAACCCCAAAGCCGAACCACAGTGGACAGTGCTTACAAACACGAGCAAGGATTCAAAACAAACATGTTTTACTGAACTAGAATAACATAATACGGTATTTAGAGTTTGTCCAGTTCTGACTGTCCAAAATATCAATGGGTCATTTTCAGGTCAAAACAATAAATTAATGCGAGTGCTCTACATTGATCACTTTTTTTCTTTGTGTCTGTATGTATATTTTGCAAAAACTTTAATACCGCTTCGTATAAAACTAACATCTTGGTATTCATGTTAATCTAAATAGTTATATATTACTCTTTTATTTATATTTATAACTATCTTTCAGAAACAAGAGTTGCTACAAAAAGGCAATGGTAAATACCTTAATTTCTGATTGAGAAACGAAACCCAACGAATACTTAAATATTTGCTCACATTTAGGGTTTTTATAGAGTAAAGAAGCCGTTTTCCCTAAATTTGATTTCATTATTTTAGTTCTCTCAGTTATCAATATCCAATCCTGAAACATGACACTCTTTTGATTTGTCATGAACATTTTAAACAATTGAGTCACATTGTTTTGCATTTTTTCATTATTTTTAGATATTTAAAATTAAAACTGTTTATCCACATCAATTTAAAAATGAATAATTAAAAAATCTAGTACTAGAAGAATTTGTAAATTTTTAATCTTAAACTTGAATAAGTCATTATTATAATTAATGGAATATGTAAGTCAATTTGGGCTATTTACACTTTTCCACTAGAGAGATGATTCAAAGAGAAGTTGATTATTAAAAAGGAAATTACATTAAGCTATAGAAACTAAATACCCCCGTCGCAGCAAACCTGCGTACTCAGCGAATTTCCAATGTATATATATATATGTCTTAATATTACATTAAGCCTCTTACCAGAATTCATAGGAAATATAGTCATAAATAAGCAAAATTTAAAATATTCATTATTCTCCATAAGAATAACATCAGGGATGAGTACGCAGGTTTGCTGCAAAAAGGAACAAAAATAATGGATTTTTATACAAATATCAATAGAACTGATCTAAGTCAAGTCACATACCAAGTTTCATCCATATTCATTCATAAATAAGCGATATATAACATTTTTATTATTCTCCATAAGAATAACATGGGGACCGAGTACCTAGGTTTGCTGCTTCGGGAACCATAGGTGAAAAATTGGTTTTTTGTCCAAACATCAACAAACCACAACCATATTAAGCGATATACCAAGTTTCGTCAGTTTATGTTCATAAATAACTGAGATATAAAATTTGTCTTTGTCTCCATAAGAATAACATTGGACAATGTACTGTGTTTAGCACTTGTAATATCTCAGTAACCAATTAACGTAGAGCAATGATCAAAATACCAAATTGTTTGTTTTTCTTAAGCTGAATTCAATGGTATAAATTAAAATTTGATTTAAATAAAAATTACATGTGAAAACCCCAAAAAAACCATTTTTGGGGCACAAAACCCCCCAAAACCCTCCTTCGGATGGTGCGATTTGTCTGGTTTTCGAACTCGTTCAAATAAATGGTACATTACATCTTTGTACCAAATTTTATTAAGATCGGACTTTTTTTACGAGAGTTATCGTGCTTACGGACACATATATATATATATATATATATATATATATAAATTTGAACAAATGGTGTTTTTGGCATCTGGGGACCTCAAAACGAAAAGTTATCATGGTCTCGGGCTTAAGTCTTACCATGAGACCTACGGTAATAGCTTCTTCCCTATAGGGGAAATTCGCTAAAACAAACTTATAAAACAATTAGACAGAGGTTGGATTTAAATTAAATAGAACGAGGCTTCAATATTAAGAAATTACATCTAAAAAGATACTTTTTTAAATAGTAATACACGTTATATACTTTATGTATAAAGAGTTAATTTATTTTTAACGTTTAAGATCATCCGTTGTTAACTTGATGTGTAGGCTAAATTTGATAATAATTATAGTAACAAATTTTTGTATCGATGTTTTGAAAACACCGAACAAACTATCACTCTAAAGGCGATAGCAAAATTACAAATTTGATCGAGCCAAAAACGTAATTATAACTATTTTGTTAACAATTTATATGAATAAACCAGTAGCCCAGTCATCAAAGCCCCAAACAAGCCACTCGGCAGAAATAAGTCGTGTAATCCTGGATTTATGCACAATTGTAGGTGATGTCATCTTAAACGACATACTAAAAGACCTTTCCGGTGGGGTGTGAGCTTTGGGGGAGGGGTGTATATGATCATTTTTAAAGTTTTGTGTAAATACCTCGAAATAAACTTTTTAGAGTTTCGTGTAAATGGTAAAAGTATTAAGTATTTCATTATGTAATGTATGGTTAAGTAATGGAACACATTAGTGGTATAACTGTACAACTAACAAAAGTACTGTGTTTCAGTAAAATACATAATCTCATTATTATCAAAATGTATCAGAGTCTGGCATATCATTTGGAGTACTCCTAAGTTTTCTGTGGCCGAGGCTGTTATTTGATAATGCAAAAGCTAGTGATAATTTGAATATTTAAAACATGCAATAATTTGTTCGTAAGGTAAACTAGGCAGGGGATGAAGAATTAAGGTAAAAGACAAAATGTTGTTTCTGTTGAGACAGCTTGTGTACAAGTCATTCATCCGTTACAGCAGAGGCAATCAACTCTTTCCATTGTACAAAGAAGCACAATAGCCAAACAGCGGTCGGTGGCGTTGTTGGGCGAGTTTCATCAACTCTGTAATATGTTTACGTTCGTTCACAATGTTTTGTTGAGTAAGCTCGGGCTGGTTTTTATCCTTAAATATAACATATTAAAATATTTAAAAAACACATAATTAATCATTTATATCACAACAGTTATAGATATTAAATATTGTTTAGTGAATGTGTTGAATGGTGATTTTACTAATCACTTTCCAAAATGAAACAGGTGTTCAACTTGTGGAATCTAAAGTCTATTGAACGAGTTATGAGGAATTCAACTGCTCAACCACTGTTCCTATTGTAATTAATCAAACATCAATTAATAATTATTAGCATTTAGAAAATGAGTCAGTTAATGTGAACAGAAGCTATGAAATTCTTATTCGTTTACACTTTTTCCGATTAGTTGAGCCTCAGGCTTGAATCCTACCAAGCAAAGTATGAACCGTTAAGTGGAAAGTGTATACATTGGATTTTTATCGATAACATTAAAATGCAGCTACAACAAGCATCAAAGAAACCCCATACAACCCCATGCGAGGGTCGCTTCTATGGTTGTAGTCCAGTGTCCAACAAAAACTATTGTAATGACTTGCATTTTAAATACATTTTACGTTTTATATATTTTTTAAAGCAACTGTTCAGGGCTTAAACAAAATAGGTAATTGTCCTGTAAATACAATTATAGGAAACATCGTTTGTCAAATACATCACTACATATTACAGTTTTAATATATATATATATATATATATATACACATATTTTTGTGTTTACGTACTACCCATTTTGTATTTAGATTTTGTTATGCTAGTCATATTATAGCTGTTTTAGGCTACAACCTGTACCGGTATTTAAATAAAGAAAATAAATAAATAAATGAACCGTAAAATCCTAAATTAAATTAGTACTAATAAACTTAGATAATTTATTATTTATCCTGAATATATAATTATAAATTAAAAGTTGTAAAACTTTCAGGTTACTATAAGGATCATTGATATTTTTGACTGTTTTGTTATGTATACAGAATAATACAATAACGTATATATGGTAATATTTCTAACTATTTATTTACAGCAGAGCAATGTTATAGGCCAATATATGAGGAATATATTGCGATTTCAACAGGATATAATCGTACAAAGTACCATCATAGGGCGTTGTACAATACAGATGGACATGTATCATGTGATTTCTTAACGTCTACTGGTGCGTTGGGCTTTGTTACTCTTCATAACTGTTTTGCCGGAATGAACACATATATTTTCATAATCAGTTCAATCACAACTGCCCAGCTCTTGAGCCTATTGATGTGGTATGTTTGCTTCAATAATGGAGCATAGTCATCCTAAATGCTCCAGTCCATTACACAGTTGTCAACGCACTCACTAATCCTCGTAACACCCTAATCAAAGCTTTCAACGTTTCATCTCAAATTACTCTATAAATAAAAACCAAATTGTCTCTTTTATTCGGAGAGTAATTTGAGTTTTCGTTTTTACAGTCCATATTATTTGTTATAGACACGTGTTTTATTCAATTTTTGTCCAAAATGAGTTTTCTATTGCTATTTGTGGAAGATGGTTGCATGTTAATCTGTATTGATGACCTTCGCACTGAACAATTAAGTGTATAAATAATGTAATTGGCGAGTGGTAGAATGATCGAGACGGCGGGCTCCAAAACTAGAACCACGGCACTAATGTGAATTCAAAGCATAGTTCTGGCTCGTATATATCACAGTAGGCACAAGATGAACGCAAACCACACTACAGACTTATCCAACACGACTAGCGTACCAGAATTTACTCTAACGTTTCGTGGGACAGGAATAAACGTTGCGCTTCTTCAAGGAGTCGAAGTTTTTACGCTCACTCGCCTCACGCCCTTAGTTTAAACACCGGACCATTCTAGCAGACCACACTATAGCCCGGTCCCGCGAAACGTAGTAATACTTGTCTGAGCGATATTCGTGTTTCCTGATTCCTGTTTGTATTGTCTCTTCTGTGTTTTCATCACAATATAGGCAAGCCCCCAGAATTAAAATAAAGTGAGGATCTCAATAAAAATCAATACTAATTTCACCTCAGTAAAAAACAATGTGTTTCAAAAGTATACATATGAGACTATATTGTGGAACTTCTCACCTTTTACCATATTGGAGACGTTAGGCCTGAGTCCTGCTAGTTTGAACAAGTGGACCTAAAAGGTTATTATATAAAGGCATGCTTTAAAGTCTACCTACCTGAACTAGGAACTGCTTAAATTGTCTAGTTATTTTGTAATAATCTATAACAAGTAGCTAAAGCTATCATCATCAGCATCATCATTGTTGCGGATTAGTAAACCTCAGCATAGCTGCTAGGCACATAATCCACAAGCTGGAATATTTCGCAGGTTACCGGAAGGATAGGATATAGCAGGAAAGGAAAGGGTGGGATGGGACGGCAACCAAATCGACCCTTCAGATGGCCAACTCCTGTGCCCCTTCTGACACCTGGGATGAGGCTCTCAAACAGGGGACCCGCATTCTGTCCTCCAACTGGTCAACTCAACTGACAGGGTATCCATGTACAACAGCCAGGGACCATCCATTCTCAGGTTGGCAGTTTGGAGACCAAACCTGGAGATTACGTCCCTAGCCACTGCAAATGGAGGGGCCACAGGTGAAAGGGAAATTGGTCATAATGGACAGCTAAAAGACCATATGTAATGACATCTTAATTTGCTGTACCCTATGTCAGCCTCAAATCTTTTATAGACCAGTTTTAAGGAATTCCTGGGACTAACTAAAGATAATACATGTTTCATATAATTAAAGTCAAATTATGCTGAATTGTAGACAAATTTAAATGTAAGTTACACGTAAAATTCAACAAATTGAGAGAATTCTTGAAAATAGAACTTCACTAAGAATAGTGCTGCAGTCGATAAAATAACCTATCACTAGATCGATGTGCCATTGGAAACCAAAGTTAAATGTTTGACTGCACCACGTCACACAATGATTCAGCCATGAAGTGCTTGGATTTACTTTTGAGATATGCCACCTTGACAAGCGTACCTGATCGTGGCATTTCATTCTGTTACTCTTTCACAACACGATAACAATCACGTCACTAGATGAAAGGATCAGACGGAAAACCAAACAAAATACGGAACTACATTTCGTTAAATAGGTATAACAACAAAGACTTCAACTATGTTGATTGTAAGTTCTTGTTGGAATGCATACCGTCACATTCTTAACACGGTGCAGTCGAGTGGAATATAACTTTAAAATTTCTCATTCAATTCTATGTTACTAAATCATCAAAATACATTGCGTATATTTCAGACAGAAACACTTACTCTAATAAGAAATCATTTTGTTGTGTTTTTAATTTTTAAATATTAGTATCCACCTTAGGAAAATTCGACAAATATATATTACATAATCTAGAAAGCAGTTGAGCTCTTCAAAAACAATGTCAAACTTTATCACAGGCAGCGTTACATAAAAACTCAAATAAAACACATAATAAGGACCGTATTTCATCATTATAATGAAGGGTTTTATTAAAAACACTCCACGCTTTAAAAAAGTTATAAAAAGCAAGCAAGTAATATGAAAATTGTTAACAATTAATTTAAATATAATAACAGTAAATTAATAGGCTCTTTAATAGTAGAAAAACACCCTATATAGATGAAGAAAAACAATTAATAAAGCACAAACAATAATAAAATGAAGTCATATTTGAAAATCAATAAGAGTTATGACAATAACGGTCGTATACGTTATGAGATAAATTACATATATTTATGATGTGGATATTTATTAACGTATACATCTTTCGTTATGATTCAAACACTATTTTTTTAGCGATAACTTGAACTTCTACAGATACCTTGTGTATTTTTTTACTAGACACTTTGTTTTATTGTTTTGCAAGAAAGTGTTGAGGTTTGTGCTAGAGTTGGTATAAAAATCCTTGGTAAACGGCTTACTCTAAATACCAGTATGTTTATTATAACTGTATAGAAGCTACAATCTTAGCTACCACTTCCTACAACCTACAATACACTTGACCAACCTTATGAGACAATAATTAGTCAGTAATTATATTAAAATTCTTTCTTATGTTAAAAAAAATACTTTAAACATGAAAAATGCATAAGAGTACTGCCCTAGTATGGCAGACTTGTCTTCAATAGGATATTGATTTATATTTCCCAATCCTGACGAACAAGATTTACTCTCGGAACGTATTGTTTAATTAAAACGAACTGCATTAGACACATTGACCTTAAAATATTGTTATCAATGTTACGTTAAAATGTTAATTGCAAAAATAAATAAATTTTGTTAAACAAACCCCTTTTTTACGGATATTTTGCTACGTTAATGCAACACGGGAGCAGGATTATAGAAGTGGTATCGTAGTAGTTGCAAAGTTTATTAGGTACGTCTAATTAAGTTTTTTTAATGAAAATGACAATAAGCAGATCTTAAAGTTATTCTTATGCTTAAACAAATTCTCAATAATATTACTTTACATTTATATCCCCAAAATTTTTGATTTAATGAGACTAAAATCAATGCGGTAATAAACTATATCTGTTTCCAACAAAGATACAGTTTTATTTCACTGGTATTTATTCTCTAAACATCTCTTATCTTTTCTAAACATTAATTGTTTAGTCTAAGAAAGTAGAAAATTAATTGCATTAATTGTTAAAGCAAATACAATAATATAAATAGGCAAAGTATTGAAATGTACACTTCAATTAAATACAAAATTTTACAGATAATGCACGTGTAGTATATGCTTTCAAGTTTATGGGATTACATAGGAATTTATCCAAATAGCTGACAACTTTTGATTTATATACATACAGGATATTTTAAAAGTCACTAGAACAATTCACTTAAGCTGAAGTGACAGTTTCTTAATTTCATGTTGATCTATCGTCTCTTAAAGTTATTCAAGTATTCTGAAAACGTACCAAGATTAGCCAGACTGTGGATAACTTTGAAGTAGATAGAGGTTGAAGAAAAGTAAATAGTAAACTCTCTCCAAGAGGTCTGCTTGTTTACACTATAGTTTTACGGTCAGAGAAAATACTATTTATTCATTAAATATTTGTACATTAAGCTTAAAAGAATTTTAAAATGTTTATACAAAGTAGAAAGTAACCGTTCCTCAGCTTGAGTGAAACATTGACTCAGTGTTTATTACTACGAACTGCAAAACCATTCACGGGGCTGTTGAGCGTTCGCATCATATTCTTAGCAAGTAAGTTTAATCGGATATTTTACTGCATTACCTCGTTTTTAACTCTAAATGTTTGGTGCTCAAACAGAAGGGCAATATATGCTTTAACCGGTCGTCAAACTGATATACAAATTATGCTCTCTTCACTGCTGGTGGCTAGTTCAGAAATCGCCCTGAGGTAACTGTAGTATTAAGTTGTTTTAATACAATTACCAAAACAGAAATGGAACTAAAACCTAATACTGTACTATTATGAAAATTGGATTTATCTGTAGAAATTTGTATTGTATCCACTATTTACTCTGAACTGTATTAACTATTTTACTTCTATAAAAATGATTTCAAATATATTTTTCGAAACGTCTATTATTTATACCCACTAAATGTTTCGTACAGTATATACTAGCTTTTACGCTAAAAACCCATATGGTAGACAAATGCATTGCACCTGTAGGCCACTGATAAGAGTCTGGACTCACCTGATAGCCTCCGCCACCGGTCGTCATGGTTACCACTTCAATCCAGCGCTTCGCCCCTCTACGTAAAAATAAAACATTAAGAATAAATAAGTTTAATATAAACAATACATTCTTGTATATTTTTTAAGTGATAGTTCTAATTGACTGACTCATCTAGAAGCTAATATCATATAATTTTAATACATATAATAATGAGGTACCGCTAATAAAGATGAAATTCAATGTTAATATATAAACTTATTTGTGTCAAGTACAACCAAACATATAATTAACTCGATTCAGGGAATAAGCTTATAAATAACACTAAATAGCTGGTAAACCAAATAAATAAAAACAATAATTAGCATAAGGCCTCGGGTACGATACGAGCGGCGAGCGCGGGCGGTTTTCTGGTTGCATTAGTTAGCGTGCAAATCTGAAGGCAGTGGCTACGATAGTTCTAATCGGCGGGCGTCAGAGAGCGGCGCCGCTGAACTGCCGCCACTGCCGCCTGGCCAGGTTACACAACTTTTTTACTGCCGCTCGCCGCTCACGTATATCAATATGTTTTGCCCCATTTCTTTTAAAATGCCCAGCAACTTACAGAAAAAAGTGTTTATATAAATGAATGACGCTTTTTGGCAACAAGGGCCCTTATAAAAATTTGTAATGTTATATAGAGCACTGTTAATTTCAGGCTAGAGGAATTTTTCTAGAGGTTAAGCCTAATGAAACGGTCTTTTTATGAAAATAAAAATAAATAAACTAAAAATTAAAGCTCAACCGGTACACGGCAGAGCTCATTGTACCCTCAGCCACAATAAACTATTCAAACCATCGTCTTCAGTTCTATTCCGTACCCCCTAGGACATGAAAATCGCCATTTTGCTTCTATATACAAAAACAACATGTACCAGCAATTCTGACTTTCCCTGCTCGCCTTTTTGTCATGAATTCTATTTTATAAAATTATGTTTACATCCAAAATGTATTTTATAAATTATAGTGTTTTATCAACGATTAAAATCCTCTATAACATAAGACAATTAAATATACAGTTTTTCAATACTTTTACAATTACTCAGGGCTATTAAATATTAATCAAATATGTTTATTGATCAAAAGTTGAAACTAATCGGTTGACGTAGACCGAGCCTTTTCATCTCATCTGCATTGAAGGGGACTGTAACAGACGCAGCGGCAAATTTGTGCCGCTTTTATCGTAGCCACCCGCGCCGCTGAGGGGCCGCTCAAGGTACTGCTCGCGGCTCGCCGCTCGTATCCTACCCGAGGCCAAACATCCAACTCATAATCTTTAGGATTTAGCTAAAATAACACAAGGATTACCACCACTAATCCATCAGATAATCACAAACATTTGGTTTTAACTAACAATAGAAAGGGTTCACAACATTATTATATTTTTACGTTTTAAAAATACGAAATAAAATATTATTTAACAATTAATAAACACATGTTTGCAAATAACATTTTATATATTAAAAAAAATTACACTGATCAAATGATAATAATTAGGAAAATAAAAATATTTATATAACTCATCAGTGTTTAGCGATGTCCGCAAAACAGATGAAGAGCAATCAACTGATGAACACTATAACTGGGTTTAAGTAGGAGGGTAAAAACCAGGGCCAGGTAAGAAGGGCCGTACCATTTCGTTTGTGAGTGGACCCCCCCTGTTACGTGACCCGCTACGTCACTGAGCTGACAGCCGGCTCGAAACACCGCGCTATCAGTGCTTTACTTCCTACAACTTCTACGGCTGAAACTTGTGTTCTATTAGACAACATGATTATACGACTTCACCGTTATTTTGTAAATGAATCAGGCTTTATTGCAATATAATTTTCAAAAGGATTAGCAGATGAAATATATATAAAACTATTTAGTAAGAAATAGAGATATAAAGGAAGGTAGTGTAAGTGACAGGCTGTTTTTAAAACAACAAACATCCTCCTCTAGTGGCGGCGGAGTCATGCAAGAATTTAAGAAACATCTTTGCTAAAGAAAAATAAAGCGCTTAGATAATTTAAAAATACACTCACCTGCTATAGTTTATATTATATTTATATAGATACAGATCATACTCATTATAACATATTTATAAATGTTAACATACAACTATTTACAAATTAATTTAAATTATATATTTGAATTTGGATATTTACTGTTATAAAATACTACTTTTATTCGGTCTATTTTTTTATTGAATGGGATAGTGTAATTTATGGCTACCAGTACCTACTGCTCTCAATAAAATAATAAATTGTACAATGAAGGTTTGTTTTTAATTAATACTCTGCTTAGATAGTAAAGTTGTGCGAGATAACCTTGAAGAGATTATGCTGGTATGCTGTAAAGATAACGACTAGCAATTGGGTTTCATGCAAATATAAATATACCACAAGCAGAACTTTTTTACTGTGAATTATGTTATAAACAAGCTTATACAATATTAGTACACTCAAACACTCTGTATTTTCTGTGATGTCTGAAAAATACAATACAGTATATAGGCACGGTCACAATACCTCCCAATGTTTCTGCAACAGTCACGCATTTTCCCACAAGAATAGTTTTCTTGATGATTAAACTTTAAATGTACTGTTTGCAAAATCCTTTGAGATGCTTATTACTGTGACTGCTATAGATAAAAACAGACTCATATCAAATACACACTTGGTGAAAAGAAATATAAACTTAGTTAAACATTTCAATTATAAAAATGTTAATTATTAAATAAGACAGTTTTATTGTATCCTTATGCATCCTATGTCCCATATTTAGATGCTTCTTATACCTAGTATGTACAAATAATATTTCTTTATAATGTATAAATATTTTCTAAAATAATCGCGGACTTCATTATTAATTCTTAGGGCTTTAAACTAATATTACAAACAATAGTGGTGAAAACTTAATTAATAGCAACAAATAATTAAACTCACGGTAATCACAAGTACACTCATAACAATACAACACTACAAACAATACAACAAGTAAATAAACTGATCATGCTCACTGTGCAGGGTAAGCAAACACTTTCCACTTTCTGAGCCAAAAACCGAGATTACATTTGAGGATGCTCAAAAATAGATCAAGATTTGTATACGAGAGGACACGGGGGAACAGAAGGGCCCTTGGACAATAGATTTAGATGTACAGATTCTTAGAAATCTGTTGAGAAAAAGTGTTCATTTAGCATTTGCGCCAAGCGTGTGGTGAGCGGCTGTCAGCACAGTGACGTCACAGCGCTGTCCGGGCGGGCGGGAAGGGGTCACGGTGGCAACGCGCCACGAACAAAGAAATGGTATAGCCCTTGTTATACCGCCCCGGTAAAAACTGAGCAGCATCCTTCAGGTGGGGCATCAACATACCTCTTAATATGATCCATAATTTATGTAATATATTTGTACAAACGTTTTTTCATAACGTACAGAAATTTGTACAATTATTCCAAGACTTTACAGTGGATTTAATCAGTGCAATCATATTAAAAATACTTAATGCCAAAAATATTAGGAAGGACCTTATAAAACCCTGAGGGGCCCAAATTGTTTTGGAACGGGGAGAAGACTCAGTTTGATTGAGGTGAATTACTTAACTTACTACGAAAAATCATCTTAATCAGAATTGTATTTGGCTTGAAATGGTTAATATGGATACTTTTAAGGCACACAAAACAATGTTTAGAGCAATCCTATGCTTTATTATATTACCTATGTTCCTGACAAATATAAGATCAATTGTACCATGTCAAAACCTGAAAAAGTTTATTGGCGTGTATGGATAAACAAAGTTTAAATATTTGCATGAAAGTTAATTGTTAAAAATAAAAAGATGTACTCTTAGCTTGCTGATTTGATAAAATTTTAGAATTGTGAAGTATTAAAATTAATTTTATTAAATTAAAAAATAGCGATAGCTTAAATTTCCGAGGGGAATTATCTTTAACCGTAATATTCTGTAATAAAAGCACTTTCTTAGTCATCTCTTCTTTGGGAGCATCCATGTAACGAAGTACAGGGTTACTAATTACTAAATTATTGCTAGAAGTGATATAGAGAACACATAGAGATGCTTTGACGTATTTATAAAGCCATATGTTCCACAGCCACTAACAAGCGAGGAGATTAGCTGTATTCTAAAATCTACATAATTAGAAACTGGGACTAAGTTCTGTAATATATTTAAGTTGGCAACAATGTTATTAATAATTCAGATGAAATCAGATGACTGTATGTGATGTTTGTAAACAAGGTTCTGAGTTGTGTTATGATTATACTTAGTTAAAAACATGGTGTAATTATATCAACCTAGAAGGAAAATGGAAGGATCTGGAGCGTTTAGGTTGCCTGAGCCAATGAGTTTTGAAGGAAATGTTAGTGACAATTGGAAAAGGTTTCGACAGAAGTTTGAACTGTATTTAGTGGCCACTTGTCATGGAAAGAAATTGAAAGATGATGTTAAAATAGCACAATTACTGAATTTGTTAGGCGATGAAGGCCTAGATGTGTTTAATACTTTTGATTTTGAAGAGCACGAGAAGAATAGTTTTGACTGTGTCCTGGAAAAGTTTGATTCATACTGTTGCCCAAAGAAAACTGTCTTCTTTGAGAGGTTTAAGTTTTATCAAATAAAGCAAGAGGAGGGACAAGATTTTGGACAGTTTGTTAAGCAGCTGAAATTAGCAGCTAAATCTTGTGAATTTCTTGAATCAGACAATATGATAAGGGATAGAATAGTACTGGGGATACGCGACAAAGCTACTCAGGAACGTCTACTTAGGGACACAAAGCTTGATTTGAAAAAAGCAATTGACTTTTGCACAATTGTAGAGAACAGCAAGAATCAAAGTAAAGCAATTGAAGAGCAAGAACAGGCCAAGAATTATTCGGTCGTTAAGGAGCCTTGTAGCGTTAGTGCAGTAAATAGTAGACACAAAAACAATTCTCAAGAAGCTAGTGATAAGGAAGACCAGAAAAATCTATGCTCAGTCAAACGGTCTTGCTGAAAAAGCAGTGGGGATGGCAAAGGAGTTACTTCGAAAAACTGAATCTGATGGCAAGGATTTCAAAATGGCTTTATTGGAACTTAGGAACATGCCAGTTAAGCATCTGGTATATTCCCCAGCACAGTTGATGTTCCAACGCAGATGTAAAACTACGATCCCAATCTCAGAAGAACTACTGAAGCCTGTGATAAACGAAAATGTACAAGAAAGGTTAAAGACAATACAACAAATTCAGAAAAAATATTATGATATATCAGCCAAAGACCTTCGGGATGTCATTAATGGAGAAAGGGTGGTATATAGAAAAGATGGAAGGTGGGAACCAGGCAAGATCATTGATTCAGGCCCTACCCCGAGGAGTTATTGGGTGAAAGGTGACAATGGTGCAGAATTAAGAAGGAATCGCCGTCACCTGAAACCATCAATAACAAAGTCTAATGACGTCCCAGGGGTTCATGGACAAGAAGATCTAAAGCAACAGAGACCAAAAAGAAAAATTAAGATACCAGCCAGATTCTTGTAAGCAGGAAGGTGACTGTTGTACATAATTATTTGTTTACTTTAATTTTTATTTCCAAAGGAGGAAGATGTAATATATATAAGTTGGCAACAATGTTATTAATAATTCAGATGTAATCAGATGACTGTATGTGATGTTTGTAAACAAGGTTCTCAGTTGTGTTATGATTATACTTAGTTAAAAACATGATTACTTGTCTTTTTGAAACTTATTATTTTATCATAAGTTCTGTATAAAACAAGTTCATCGGCATCTATTCATTCCTTAATCGTTAGTAAATTATAAGGAAATGGTGTATTCAAATAATTAATCAGGTTAGTAATTAAGTCAGTATTTAGGTCTATAAACATTTTGTTTGATTTATCGTTCAAAATTTTTATTTTTATTTAGTGAATGTTTTACTAGATTGATCTGATTATATAACCACTAGTTATGAAAT
This sequence comes from Allygus modestus, assembly GCA_963675035.1. Lineage (NCBI taxonomy): Eukaryota > Metazoa > Arthropoda > Insecta > Hemiptera > Cicadellidae > Allygus > Allygus modestus. The sequence continues at coordinate 69,515,942 of OY776115.1, forward strand.
TTGTCCATTTTTTATTAGGTTTATCTTATTATATATAATCACCAGTTATGAAAAATTTCCGATGACCGGATGAAACTCTCTCAGGAACCAGACATACGCCAATTAACATTTTTTAAATATAAATAAATTTGTAGGTCGGAGGGGTGCAAGAATAAATTTTACAATTCAGTATTAATGATAAAAGGTAAAATATTGATTAAAGTTTAAAATTTCGCATTAAGAATAACAAGAAACATGTGCTTTAATACCATGTTAATTAGTTGGTTGTGGTAAATAAATACCTTTCTCTATTTATTTATTAGGAAATTTTCAGAGAATTCAGCTATTTTTGGTGTATAACTAATGTCAGAGTAGTATTTTTTCTCCAAACAGGTGGTTTTCAATTTTTAGGGGCCAGTATGTAATTCCGATATTTTCATATATTGTGGTCTATTGTGATTCTGTAGTGCATAATTGGCTAACACATTTCTATAGTTGCAAGTTTAGTTCTTGGAAGTTTAATAGCCACCAATACAAAAAGTCCGATGTCCTGCTGACTTTCTCAGAAACCAGTGCCCCAATCACAATTTAACCTAAATGTTTTGTAGAATGTAGGGATGCAGGAATTTAAGTTCAAAATCGAAGGCCCCGTATAATAAAGAGTTATGAGTTTTACCAATTAATACCATGTTTTTTAATGCCTATTTAGTTAGTTGGTTGCTAAAGGGACACAACCTCGCTGTATTTATGAATCAATTTTGAAGGTGATGGCTGTCTATTCACTATATATGTTTTATAACTAACGTAGCTACTGTGTTGTCAAATTTGTCAATTTAGTAATATTCTTAGATGTAATATTTCATCGTTGTTATGTGCGTCGCAAACACTAAGTAAGCTATAACTAATTGTAGGAGGCATAAAGTATAAGGAAACTGAGTGTCGGCCACCATTTCCTGGTGAGGAAAATGAAAATATTGGTCAAATTGAACGAGTCGCCTAAGTAAACTAGTAAATCATTATTATTATTTTACGTGATATAAGTTTACATTTCTATTTCGTTAGTATTTTATTATTTTGTATGAAAATAATAAATACATAATAATAGCAAGTAAAATAAATTGGTTAACGTTTTATTTATTTTAGTGTTTTGTTAATACCGAATAAAAAGCCCCTCGCTTTCAAAATAGATTTAACAGAAGGCAATACAAATCCTCCGAGGACTCTTATGGGCTTATTGAGACACCGGTGATTATTTTTACAGAACTAAATTATTGACACTTTAATGCTAATGGTAGATAATGACAACAATTTCCGTTGATTTTTTAACGGGTGTTACGCTAGTAGTTAGGAAATAGTTTCCACTATCATTTAATTCACACTGTTTATAAACCTAATTATTCACAAACTCTGAATTTTAATTGTTGAAACATTTATAGCACGTCAATTTGAATCACTCGTACTATAATAAAACACATTGTGTAAATTATTTTTTTCTATCCATTGTCAGATGGCGAGTTTATGTTATATGAGGAATGTTTGCGGACATTTTCCATCACTTATTAGAAAATGTCCGACAAAATCGATTAAATAACTTATTTTGTAAAATCTGGCAATTTCACAAGTTTATACACAAAGATTTGATACAGTTTATTAGATTTCTTGCCATATTTTCTTTGCATAAATATGTATTTAATAAACTGGAAAGTATATTTAATGCCTACATAAGACAGTTCAAACTTGAAAAAAGAGGCTTAATCGAAGCTGAAATTGCACTAAAAACTAATCACTTTAAAAGAAGTAAGTTGTCAGAAAGAATACAAATGTATTTATCTTTTACTGCCCCAAGGTTTAGTGTACACATTTAAGATTTGTAAACTGATTGAAGTAAGGTTGTTGCACATGTATTGCACACAAAATACCGATATAATATAAATTACTGTTTAATAATATTTCTTTGGTTTCTTTGAGTTCAAATTAAGTTTTGATATTAAATACGCTTTAGCCATTAGTATGAAAATGGAAATACCCAACTTACCATATAAAACGCATTTACCTCAAAATAGCAGATCGGCAACTGAGCCTCAGGCATGTGGCTTTCATCACAATTTCATCTTTGCCCTTCAATACCGAATCAAATTAATCTCTTCGATTTTCCAGAATAAATTGAGCCTTTTTAATTAAAATCTGAAGTTTATAATTGTGTCACACTCGGTAAATTTTATGGAAGGGAGAGGGGGAGTTTGGACTGAAGATAAATTACGGATGATAAACAATTTATGAAATAGATTTAATTCAACAATCAAGTACGACCAAAATACGAAAGTTGGTCAACAACTAGTGTTTACACCGAACATACATATTAAATGTCGTAAATGGAATAACTTACTGCATTTATTGTTATAGTGTTGATTTTTATAAGCTTTTTTACTATTTGCATAATATCATTTGTGGTGTAGCGCGAAATATTTTTACAGATGTATTAATACAGAATAATGTACTTATGAAACATCCCAGCCGTGACGATGCCGGAAACGCTCGCAGTGTTTCTGGTTTGGGGACTTTAATTAGTTTTCATGATTTTTATGACCTTAATTGAATAACACTCTTTTATTATAACGAAATTCTATTATGAACTTAGGTTCCTCTAGGCTATTAAAGACAAAATACTGTAAACAAGTATCTTTAAAGTGCTCTTTTTAAAGATTATCTTGATTAGAAGGAATGTTGAAGCAAGAATTGTAATATGTGTTGTGATTGTAATTATTATTGTGAAGGCCCGTTCACATTTTAGGTTATATCAATAAATAACTACTGGACAAATTATAAACAGGTTATGTATTTTATTTGTTTTAAAGGAAGAAATTAGATATTTTCAGTAAATGAAGGATGCAGAGGTATGAAAAGGAGGTGGTAGTTTAATTATCTTATTTTATTTTAATATTGTTGAGTTGTTAGTATTAATGTTTGTTTAAACATGTCGTGAGGGTTAAAAAAAGTTTCATATCCAGGTCATAATACTGATACCCTTTTTGGAAATTATATCGATCTTATCTTTAGGAGGAGGTGTTGCATTCGTGGAAATAGGATAAAAAGATGTTCAACTTTTTTAAAGGGAATTATCATCTCCTATATAGAAACACTAAACGTGATTTGACGTTTACGCCTTGGAGGGTTTGACAATCGTATAAGATTCAGTAAAATTGCAATATTTGTTGTATACAATTTACTCAAGCGGTTTAAAAAAGATGTATTACATAATTTTGTAAATAAGTTAATTTTAATTGATTAGTTTCCCCAATATTTAAATAGAGTATTTTTAATTAAAAAGTACGTAGCATCCGTTATATATAAATAAGGTGTAGTAGAACGTATGAATGCACCGAGCTCTGCCCAGATTAAAGCTAAGTTCGTGAGTAAAGTCAATATGAGCACCTTCATTACGCGGAAATAGTATATAGAAATTTGGTAACGTGCTTAAAATGAAAACAATTTATAAATATAATCTGGATTCGCCATGGGACATTATAATTTATGTTAAAATAACATCAACATTTATTATTGTTCCCACTGAAAATTTGAAATCCTTAACTGTATATTATCCCGAGCAATTTAATTTTTTATTATCTGTATTTACTCTACTTGAAACAAAATAACCATTTTTTGACCACCTATAAACCACCCCCTCCCCCACCCAACCCCTTTTTTGGCAAATGTGCAGGGTTTCACAATAATCGCTAAGGCTTTGTAACTATACGTAGTAGATACATCGTTGGAGTGCCATTTGAAAGAGTATACCACTGCCAACAAAGTTATCTACTGATTTTAAATTATATCTTCAGATATTTTCTCTAAAAGATTTCAAACTCCAAAATCTTTTTTAAATTATTAAAGTTTTATAAAAAAAACTGAATAATAAAAACAAATTTGGATAATGGAAATCCCATGCATAAGTTTGTGCCTGTAAATGTAAAGAACGAGGTTGAAAAATTTCACTGCTGTATCTCTAATACTCATTGAGTCTTGGCCTTGGTATTTTTAATAAACTAACTCATAGTTTTCTCTACTTTCGGGAATCTTGGGTTTTTTTTTAAATAATGTTTTTTATTTTTTTTTAGTCAAAATAAATGGTCTTAGTTCTCTATTTAAGTTGGTATTGTTTAAAAGTACTGCTAGTGTTACTTTTTAACACATTTTTGGTCGAGATACATAAATAAAAATCTTTTTCAGGCATAAAATCTATGAAAATTTACTCACACACATTCTTCGGTAAGAGTTAAAAAACTAAAATTTACACCATTAAAATTTTTTCCATAAAATATTTATATTTACATCAAATTGTTGTATTTTTTTATAAAGAAAGATCTAAATAAAATTTTGGTAAAAAAATGTAGAATTTTGACCATTTTCAGTGGGACCTCTCCTTAAATTATGTCGTCATACTCGGTAAATCCAGGGTAAATGTTAAGTGAACAAATTTACAAACTGGACTTTGCAGTTGAGTAGTTTGGAGAATGTCATGCAATTAAGATGTTTTGTTTGCTCATAGTTATAGTTGTTTATTGTTTACTCAGTAAACTATGATAGTTGTGTGTGTTTAAATCTGTGTCAGCCAGTGGAACTAATTGGGCGAGTGCCGTAGTGAATGACCACTTTCAGTGAATGACCGGTTTACCGAAAAAACTCATAATAAGATTTAAGATCAAATTAAAATAAATAAAATTGATTTAAAATACAGCTGTTACTTTGTATCATTATTTTGTATCAGCACTGCAGGGTTTTTTAATTATTATTTTATGTTTTGATGCTTTAACTTTTTATCGTTTCCAGTATTGTTATCAGAGCCTCATTCAGTATAGTGTGACTCTCGGTAAGACACATTTTATTTAAAAAAATACGATTAAATAGTTCTTATAATGTCAAATTTATAATTTAATATTGTAGGTGAAAAGTTTATACTGTTTTTAAACTATCTGCACATGATCTTTAAGTAATATTAATCACTTTTATGAAACCTGTCATTTACTGATTCAAAATTTTGGTCAAAACTAGTGAATGGCCAATCCGGTGATTTACTAAGTAATAACCTGAACTCTTTAAATTAACTCAAGAAACCTGCAAATAGTAATATTTAATATTTTTTCGTGATTACAGTTAAAATTTAAGGGGTTTTCACGTCCTATCCAGTAACTGACTGGGGTGGAAAAAGTATTTAATATTTTGGTCTGGGCATGTACAATCACATAATTGATTAGTTCGGTCATTTAATGAACTAACCTAACTTAGTTCAATGATCTGAAAATGCCAACAATTAATAATAATTCGTCTCTTTTCGTGACTACAGTTAAAATTTAAGTGGTTTTCACGCCCTATACAGTAAATGACCCTGGTACAAAGGGTTAGTATAATATTTTGGGCTAGACATGTTCAATCACTTGATTTTAGGGGGAGCTGTAGCAGACGATTAGATTAAAAGTTAATGAGAAAGTATGGCTTTTGGGGGGGTATTTAATATGCGTAGAGAATGAAATGCCGATAGAATGATGAGGAAAGAAGAAGAAGAAAACGAACAAATGTTGAAGAAAGAAGCACGCGAAAGGTTTAAGTGTTGGCTTCAACCAAAATAAACAAAGAAATGAAATAAAGGCTAAAAGAGTTCAAACACAACTAGTTAATGTATTCATCATTAGAATAGGAAGTAACTTATTCGAAATAGTGTTATTTTTATTTTTACCATTGTTTTGAAATTTTTGTAATAAATAGAGTACAACATTTGTTTGTCCTAGTTGAAATTAACACGGTAATTCACTGAAACATGACCGGTCATTTAATGACACGAGACCGGTCATTCACTGAAACAATGGCATGGTTTTATAAAAAAATCTACTAAAACTTGTTTCTCTATGTTTACAGTTATACTTAATATTGTATCTCTTAATATTGTAAACCTTTAGATCTTAGGTAAGAGTGAGGCAATGTAAAATACATGGTATACTATTTAGTATGGGAGTAATATTAAGTTGATCCGAGATCTCACCCTTAACCAGTCATTCACTGGTGCACTCACCTTACGAACCAAGATGAGCTGTTTGGGTTTTCATCAGCTCAAATGAAAGTAAATGTCCATAGGGAATACATTGGTTACTTTGGGACCCAGTGGAGCGGAACACAGGGGGAATTTCGTAATACCTTTTCTTAGCAACCACCTAGGGCCAAAGAGGAACCTATATATGTCAAATTTCAACTCTATAGGCCTTATAGTCATGGAGATTTAGCGATAGGTCAACCAGTCAGTCAGTCAGTGGTATTTTTATTTTATACATTAAGTTTATATTTTCAATTTAATAATAATAATAAAAATATTGGGGGCCAGAATAATGGATATATTTGAAAACAAAATTGCATTGCACATTGGTTTATATTGTTCGGGTGTTAACCCACTCGCTCCTCAAGAAGAGTTGGCCGTAATGTACTAATAGTATAATGGATTATTTTTTTTACACGTGATAATAATAATAACATACATATAATTACAAAAGTACATAAATTAAATTGATATTTGAAACAAAAAAAGAGCTAAGAGAAGTAAAATGTTAATACATAATTTGTTTTATATTTTATTTTGATTATAAATATGGTTAGTTCATGTACTTTGAGGAACAAATTAATTATTATTTCAAATTAAGTTTTAAATTTCCAAGGAAAACTTAATCCTTGCACAATTACTCTGTTCTTGATTTTTGTGAAATCCTTTGGAAAAATAATTACCCGCTACCGAATGCAACATCACAGTTCCTTCGAACATTACCTCAGCTAATAAAATTGGATAAAAATAATTATTAAAATACTGTTGGTTTTATTAATGCATTTTTATATTGCTATTAAACCCCGTTGTTAAGAAAAAATTCAGGAAATACGAATAACGGTCTCTTTTTGCTATGGGTTCAAACATATAAAGTACAACATATTAAAGAGAAAAATCAAAGGGACGTATTTTCTCTTTAAAAGAAGGCTACAACATAAACAAATTGTAAAAGACTTATACCAAGCTATATTAGTATTATTAGTGAATTTCCTTTGGAAAGTGAACTATTAGCATGACCCGCACGGTGAAACTTAAGCCCGGGGCCACCATAGAAGTTCCTAACGTGACCCACTGAACACGTTTTGGGGGGTCGTTCAAAATTTTATATATATATATATATATATGTGTGTGTGTGTGTTTGCACTCTAGCGGTCGCATTTTTTGTCCGATTTACTTCAAATTTGGTAGGGACGTTTCTTTCTGTAATCAGTTGGACAAGTTCGTTGGGCAAAACAACCGGAAAACTCTAAACCCCTTTTTTGGGAATTAATCTTTAAAATTTCGAGTTTTTGGGCCCAAAAAGGTTCAGAAAAGCCCTGGATGTAAGATAAATGCATGGAAAAAGATGGGAATTAGTAAGGCGAAAATTGTCAGCCCTCTATCGTCATTCTGGCATAAATATTTACCGAGTTATTAAAGAAAATGTGTTTCGACTAAACACAGTACGTTGTCTTATGGGGGGTTTTACACTAGAAAAGCCTGTTATTCCTTTGTTAGAGTACTTTTATCATCCCCAGCAACTCACGCCTACTTTCAAGCCTGTCTGGGTCTTCTCCTAACATTATAATGCGCAAAATTGTATGCCCAGCTTTGCAGGTAAATTAAACCAGGAGCATCAGAACTGCCAAAAAATCAATGTTTTCACATTTCAATAAAAATTGGAATAAATGTATGCTTTTACACTGATTTTGAGTTTTAAAAGTTTTTATGTGGAAATTTTTTTCCCTCACGTCAGCGTGCTGCGTGCGATCTTGTTTAGTTTAATTCCATTGAGACAAGTTAATTATACGAAATTATAATATTGTTGGGGAAAAACTGTTTAGTGTGTTGTTTGAACAAAATATATGAAAAACAAAACAAAAATGTAATATAAGAGGATTAGATCGATGGTCGTTAATATTAGACCGCTTCTGGTTAAAGTCCGAACACATTCAAGGTGATGGATGTGCAAACTAGTGGTTAACCAGTAGTTTCTATACTCCATCTCTAGAAGTATTAGAGTGAGATCTATCAAACTTTCTTCCGCTAAATAAGACAAACATACGTTTATATATATATATATATAGTGTATTTTGATTACAATAACATTATATTTTATAAATTATCTTAACATAATAAAAATATAAATAAATAAATAATAGTAATAATAACGTTGAATCTTTTTCAGATTATGTTCAAGACATTTTCCTTCAATATTATTTACATCATAGTTAACCATAGACTGTTTTAGCGAATTTCCCCTATAGGGAAGAAGCTATTACCGTAGGTCTCATGGTAAGACTTAAGCCCGAGACCATGATAACTTTTCATTTTGAGGTCTCCAGATTAGGGTGGAGTGAAAAATCATAAATTTAGATAAATTCAACGGAATAGTCTCAAAAAGTTGTGTTTTGGTGAGACAAAACTACCCTTCAAATTTGGGTTTGATCAAATAATATCTTCAGGTGCCCCAAGGCCATCGAAATTTGAAAATTTTACCTAAAATCTCATATTTTTCGAAATTTGTATTAAATATTTATGTTTTGATAATTTTAGTGGAATACATGTTTTTCCACAGTTTTCGGTCTTAACTAGTCTATACTAAAATATCAAGGTTATAAGACTATATTTTAAGGTGCCCCAATAAGGTTAAAATAAGGATTATTTACTAAAAAAACTACATTTTTATGACATAAAAAAGTTGTAACACACTGTTCTAAAACTTAAATAAAATGGTTTATGTATAAAAAATTATGAAAATTAAACATTTCCTTAAGTATTATATTTCCTATAAGTAAGCCATAGTATTAAAATTGTTATAAAATATTAAATAATTATTTAGAATATTAACACTTGGGACAGGAAAATAATGGCACAGGAAAATCTAGGTATTGTTTATTGAAAACTAAATCAACAAGTAACAGCAACAATGAGGTTTAGCGAAGGAAGTATTAGGCCTACTCAAATCAGTAATTAGGTTACAAAACTAATAATAAGGAAACCTAAAGAGCATATTCTTTTTTCGTTCCAAAAGATGGCATCTTCTTTCGTGATGCGAGTCGACTCCTTATAAACCCATCCCTGGCCGTATTGCCACAGACGGCTTCCGAAGCCTCAGTTACAAGTTTGACACAACGTTCAACAGCCTGAGTGTGGCAGGGAATTTTTGATTTCAATCCATGGGATACAAATTCCTTTACTTCTTCATTACTAAATTTCGCCAAAAACGGTGGCTCTGTTAGTTGAACCTCGTTCTAGTTGATTATGTCTTCATACGTTGTTGCCTCAAAGTTTAAAGGAGGTATGACGAATTGCCGAATCGACCTAGGCTTAGATGTCCGAGCTTTGACAATTCGACGATACCCCAACTCTCTTATAACTTCCCTGTCGTCACCAAACATACATAAGATAAAATTTTCTGGGTGTGCAAAATAAGCATTTCGTTGTATCACAGGATCCACGATTGCTTTCAAATCTGGGGGCAGATATCGACTCTTTTTTATGGTTTTGAACACATGGATACTACCATTAATGCAGCTCGGATTTGTTTTTATCTCAAACCACATTGGTCCGTAAACCTTCGCCACAAAATTTGCTAGTGTAACCAGATTATCACTTGGGTTTTCGGTAGACACATACAGGCGCAAAATCCTGTTAGCAGTGGTAAGCCATCTAGAATGTGACATATGGCCTGGATATTTGTTGGCCAGATCTGTAGAACACATGCCTTCTGAAACTGCAGTGAGGATTTCATATAAATACTTTTGATCAGTACTTAAATCTGATTTATTGTCCACACTTGGTATTTCAGTTTCAATTTTTTCAAATTCCACAACAGGCAGCTTTTCACACTCTTTCAGTAGTTTACCGATTGGACCTGAAAAATCAGTTGGATCTGTTGTTTCTCCATCCAAATGTGTTACTAAATGACGTAATGGTAGTTCATTTGAGTGTAGCTGACATATAAACCAATGCATAGGTCTCTTTTGGTTTATTTCAATCAATCGAACGATTCCACCTTTAGGTCCAGTATTTACAACAGTTCCATCACAACCAATTATACACATTTGTGTTAAGTCAATACTATTTTTTGTTAAATAGTTCAAAATATCATTTGTTATTCTGTCTGACTTCCCTGATAAAGCGGTTACATGGCCTAAGTAAATACTGTTTGGCTCTGCTACAAGAGAGTAATGCGATTCACTTACAATACGTCTGTAATATTTATCTCCCTTCTTCTCTTGTGTTATGGTTTGATCTTTCCTTCCATCGAAGTAAAGGCCGATAACAGACTCATTATCCGATTGTTGTAACTCCTCCCGCATCTTTGTCCTCTCTCTGCGTACTTTTGAGCGGTCAACAACTAAGCTGGTATCTTCTTTATTAATTATTCCAACATCTTGTAATACAGCTGATGCTATCATAGCGGCTGATCTATCCGACACACCTGTTCTGTCACAAGCGATTGCTAAGGATGGCATTCGCATTCTCATTTGCTTTGCTGAATTGAGTCCGTCAGTGTAGCTCTCAAAATAATATTTTGAACACCCTGGTTGAGGTTCCAATAAGCCACTTTCCTTAATGTTTCTATTTGATTTCTCTTCAGGAGTGCAAGCACGGTCAGCTGAAGGGTTAGGTGATACAACATCAGACAATCGCATTACTTCTTTGTGCTTTCGCACTGCTCTTTTAATATTTTTCGCAGTTTGTATTATGTCAACTGATCCAATTATCATCTTTCGTTCACCTCTCTGATCACTTAGGAAGTTCCTTTCTTCAACAGGTACTTTGTAAACTTTTTCACAGGTGCACAGATTGTAATCCTTACATTTGCAGGCACTTATATCAAATAATTTTAAAGAATCATCTGTAAACTTTTGAATCTTTTCTTGATAGATTAATACATTCTTACGTTCTTTATATGGTTTCATGAGGGTTCTATACTTGTCATGATAAGATCTGATTAACTGTAATATTCTTTTGTGAGACACAGTTGGGAGAGAAGCTTTTTCCCAAATTGCTTTAATCTTAGCAGCCACTGTCTCAGAAACATCAAAAACCGTTGGATCTTTACCATTGGCAATTTCTTTCAATACATTTCTATCATACAAATAACACTGCATTACCTCTTGATACGTTGGAAGTGATAACTGTTTCAGATCCTGAGGAAACCCAAATATAGGGCAAGCTGTAAGATTTCTAGTCTTTACTTTTTCCATCTTCTTGAATGCAATGTACTAAGAACACTATATTTTAAATGTGTGTAAACACCAGTATTTCCACATTAAAAAACAACAGTTCACCACTCACCAGTCTTCAGTTGTAATAACTCAGTCATCAAACATAACCTAACAATCACAAACACAACAGCTGGAGGTAAACAACCAAAACACTATCAGCTGTGGCAAACAGTGTCGCCAGTTGTGCCAACTGTAGTACCAACTTAAATTTACCAAACACAAATAGTCAATTAAATTTTATTTCTTAATTTTTTTACTTGATTAATATTAATTGTTTTCCTTGGTAAAATTAGTTGTGTCGATTTAGTGGACAATAACTTATATTGAGTTTTTCTATTTCTTTTTAACTATTGTTTCTCATCACATAAATTGACATTGAAAATAATAATTTTCCCGTTAAAAATGTAATAATACCTGAATTTAAGATAATGGTTATATTTTACTTATTTTATTTATTCTTTAACCATTTCCTTTAAGTTTTAGTACAGTGTGTTACGGCTTTTGTGTGTCATAAAAATGTAGTTTTAAAAGAAAATATTCCTTATTTCAGTTCTAATGGGGCACCTTAAAATATAATCTTTTGACCTTGATATTTTTTTATAGACTAGCTAAGACCAAAAACTGTGGAAAAACATGTATTCCACTAAAATTATAAAAATAAAAATATTTAATACAAATTTCGAAAAATATGAGATTTTAGGTAAAATTTTCAAATTTCGATGGCCTTGGGGCACCTGAAGATATTATTTGATCAAGCCCAAATCTTAAGGGTAGTTTTGTCTCACCAAAACACAACTTTTTGAGACTATTCCGTTGAATTTATCTAAATTTATAATTTTTCACTCCACCCTACTCCAGATGCCAAAAACACCATTCGTTCAAATTTTTATATATGTATATATATATAATTATATATATATATATATATATATATATATATATATATATATATATATATATATATGTGTCCGTAAGCACGATAACTCTCGTAAAAAAGCTTCGATCTTAATGAAATTTGGTACAAATGTGTAAAGTACCATTTATTTGAACGAGTTCGAAAACCAGACGAATCGCATCATCCGAAGGGGGGTTTTTGGAGGGTTTTGTACCCCAAAAATGGTTTTTTTGGGGTTTTCACATGTAATTTTTATTTTAATCAAATTTCAATTTTTACCATTGAAATAAACTTAAAACAACCAACAATTTGGTATTTTGATCATTGCTCTACGACAATTGGTTACTGAGATATTGAAAGTGCTAAACACAGTACGTTGTCTAATGTTATTCTTATGGAGAAAAAGAAAAATTGTATATCTCGCTTATTTATGAACATAAACTGACAAAATTTGGTATATGACTCCATCTGGTTGTGGTTTATTGTTGTTTGCTAAAAAAAACAATTTTTTGCCTATGGTTCCCATTGCAGCAAACCTAGGTACTCGGTCCCCATGTTATTCTTATGGAAAATATTTAAAATGTTATATATCGCTTATTTATGAATGTATATGGATGAAACTTGGTATGTGACTTCACTTAGATGAGTTCTATTGATATTTGCTTAAAACCCATTATTTTGTATTCCTTGTTGCAGCAAACCTGCGTACTCATCCCCAATGTTGTTCTTATGGAGAATAATTAATATTTTAAATATCGCTTGTTTGTGAATATATTTCTTATGAATTCTGTTAAGTGGCTTAATGTGTTATGTTATATATTCATTGGAAATTCGCTGAGTATGCAGGTTTGCTGCGACGGGGGTATTTTAATTTTTTTAAATATATTTATTATAGTGTAAATATTCATATTCAAATTCTGTTTTAAGATTATTCTCTTTGTAGGCTTACTCCTTCAATTAATAAGATATTACCACTTGGGGATTAGTAATGCCTAAACCATCTTGATGTACCATATTTGGATTTTTGGTATTAATTTTTCCAATTATTTATTAAATTATATCAGTTAAGAAGCTAAAAAACCACGAATGGCCATATTAAATAATTTCATGAGGGAACAAGATAGTTATAACCAGTAGAAACAAGTTGTTAGATAATCCTAGTTATAACCAGTAGAAACAAGATGTTAGATAATGCTAGTTCAGCAAATTAAATCAGGAAAACCAAGATGGTGGAATTAAGAAGCTAGGTGGGGGTTAACCCTTCTTCTGCCAAATGTAAGTAGACACATCATTCGTGTGGCAGCTCCCTGGTCGTCAACCCACGTCTCCTGGTCGACATCACAGACTTCCCTTTACCTGAAGGTACCCTCAACTTTATATTATATAATTTGTCATTTCAGGAAATTAGTAATAAGTCTTGTCTTTAGTGTAACAAAGTTTATTTATTCAATGTACATTTCAGCATATTAGGACATGGCATTCGTTGGTATAAAATAATTGTAACAAAGTATTAAAGTCAATTTAAATGGGAAATAGTAAAGTAAATTTTGTCTTGTGTAAAATAAGATGACTACAGCAAAGACTGTGCTGTTTTGTTAATAGGGCTGACGAGAACCGATGAGAAACGACTAGAATGGACTCAAATCGACGGTTCCCTTGTTTTCCTTAAACCTTTTAATAATGTAGAAATTTAAAGTATTTGGGGTAAATTCAATTCAGATTTTAAATTCAAAAATGTAAAGTATGCTCAGTAGGGTAAAATTTTATGTAATATGTATGTGAGAAATGTTAATTTTAGTTTTTATTAAATAAACCACAATTTGTACAATAAATGCAGAAATAATTTTTTTAAGTTAAATCTTTAACGCTAAGTTTTTGCCGTGCCAGTGCTGTAAAATTATAGTAAAAATGGTTGAAGGTATTAAAGCACTGGGGTTGGAGGAAAAGTTGTTATCTAATAGTGTGTTTGGCAGATTTTTTGAGATTTTAAAGTAATTAGGTAACAACGACGGTACATTGATCATGATAAGTTTTCGACTAACCATATGCACTAGACTATTTCTAGGGTTTTGTTTGTAGATTAAAACATGGATTACAAATTATAATAAAACTATAGTCACATTTAAATGTACAAAGACATTACATTATATATTACATTGCATCTGCAGGAGATAATGATGAAACTAGAACAATGCTGATTTGCCCCAAGGACAAGATAACAGGCAAACAATAGAAGAGGTCTACAAAGTCGAGCAGGTCTCTCGTTTACTTTCATATGTCATCTGAGGAATACTAAAACCTAATGCATAACTTTAAATATGTTTCTATAGTATTTTACCGACATATTCGTAGATAAATTTAAAGTTAATCTTTATTTTTAATAAGCATCAAAACATGTTATTATTAACCAAAATTCTAATGTTAGTTATTCTTATTTATAATGGTAGTAATTTACTTGTAATGTAGGTCGTTAATTTTGTCCATAGTTATAAAGTTCATATAAAAATATGCCATAGTTTCAATATACTATAGTTACAGTTTGAAAGGTTTTTAAAACTATAATACTGTGTTACATTATAGTTATATAATTTATAATTAAAATACTCATAAATAGACATCGAAATTAATTACACATAGTCTACATTAAGTTGTTTGTCATAGTGGACAGCCAAAAGACTTACCATATGTAATGACAACTTAATTTGCTGTACCCAATGTCAGCCTCAAAACTGGTATAGCACAGTTTTAAGGTAGTCCTGGGACGAGTGTATGTATTTATATGATAAATTATATTTCAGGGTAATTTTCCTTTATCCTGAATTCAAATAATCAGATTTGCAATGATTCTTAGTTATGCATAACATCTAGATAACAAATTTATAGTGTGGTTGTTTCCATTATGAAGGACAAGAGCCAGCCTTAACATTATTTTTTTTTTCTCTGTAAGATTCATAAAAACTAATTGTAATTGAATTACAGGTTAGCTACACGGTAAAAATGGATTGTAATCGAAAGCAAATGTATCACACAAAACCCAAACATAACCCTCATAATCCGTAGGCCTACAATTTGTAGGCCACAGACCGAGGTTAAGTTTTTAAGGGCAAGGCCTGAAGTGAATATCTAGCAAAAAACTGACAATTCTTATTTTTAATATCAGGAAAGAAGTAAGAAAAATAACTGCGGATATAAAAACAGGATTCCGATTGAAGCAAACCTATTAATGCGAAATTTATGTAATATGACAATTTCTGGTGATCTTCATTCATATAAAATAGAGAACTTCTCAATACAGAAAACGCCCCATCGAGTCATTTGTGTGTAAAATATTATTTGGTAAAATCAGCACTCATTTAGTTTCTGATGAGCACTTGTTATAGCACCCACACGTTACACGCTATTACAACAATCACTTTAACAAATCCCTTTTTACATCATAATTTGGTTGAAAAGTACTAAGCGTTAATTTTACATTACTAGAAATCCGCAGATTCAACACTTAGTTAACCAAAAACAAAAAAAAAATCAAGCGCCTCTTATCAGAATTGCAAACATTACGTCACATTGGTAGAGCAATATAATTGGAAACCAGAAGCGGATAATTTAATAAATCGTTTAAACAGCTGCATTTGTTCTCTTCGTATAATCAGGCAAGTTGCAGATTTGAAAACCGAATTGATAACTTATCACGCTTACTTTTCGTCAATAATGAATGACATGGAATGTTAGTTCGGGGTAACTCCTGTCACTCAAAAAGTATTTTAAATACAAAAGAAAGCCATGAGAATTATTGCCAGATTTTCTCCCAGAAACTAGAAATATATGTATTAAAATATTTATTTCGGGTAAGAGAAAACTTCACTCATAGACCAGTCCATTCATAATTATTATACAAGACATATGAACAATATAAAACCAGTTAGCCGTAGATAAGAACAATTCCATTTATCCACACAGTATTCAGGTCCAAAGATCCATAACAATCTGCCACTATATGCTAAAAACATTGAACATTCTTTTAAGTTTAGAACCACCCTGAGAGCCTGCTGAAGACAATAAATTTCTATTCAATTAGAGAATATTTAAAACGACATGAATTTTGACTAGTCGCGGGATATTTGTTTTTATTACTTTAGTACTTCAGTTCAGTTTTAAGTTCTTGTAACACTGACTGTATATCTTATCACATACATAATATATGATGTAATGGTATGAATTAAATATCATAGGATGAAGAACCGTGAATGATACGTATGGGTAAGAGTTTGGAGTAAACTTGAAGTTTGCTTCTGGTCGTCAATGAAACCTACTAACAAGCCGCAGAGGCAATACGTAATCATATGTTTTAAAAATATTACGTGTAACCGTGCGGAGATTGTGGTGTTCACCAAGTATGAGAGCCACAGATAAGACTGGACTCACATGATAAACAGAGCCGCTGGTAGCCATGGCAACCACCACGGTGTAAGATGACCTAATTATATGTGTTTTTATTACCTGTCCACCACGATCCGGTCATCAGTTAAAATAAGTTTATACTTAAACTAAGTTTTATGTACAGTCTCCATATTTTACTATCAGGACAAATATTTAATTTTATAAGTTTTTATCATCTCTTTCTCTTCTTGTAAGCTCTTAAACCATTTACACATTGATATCCCGGTATCAAGTTAATATTTATAAACATCATTAATCTCGCTTACTTAAAAAAAATAATTGTCTTTTGTGGTAGTTCTAGGTTGTTTTAAAGATTAACTCTCGTGTAATCTTGTAAAATATAAATAGTTTATACAATAGATCACCAGTCCATTATACAGTATATTAAAATAAGTCTGGTGTTTTGACGTTAACGGGTATATTATACGACCTAAATGCTCGGCCAAAGTATAATGTGCTATAAATGCGGATCAAGCCGTAAAGTCCTAAGCTTTAGTAAGCGCCATGAAAATGTAGAGTGTCATCATTTTTATTTTTCAAAGTTTTGTTTGCCTGATACAAACTACACCAGCAACTCAGCAAACAGGGGCTTACAACAGGTTATTTAAAAGTTATTTTGACGTAAAGAATGCTATAAAAGTAATTTTCTCAGAAAGTGACTTAGTTTAGGGACTTGTCGGAGGTTAGCATTAGCTGTAATAACAAACACGGTCATGAAGCACGGTGTCACATAATTTGGTCAGTAATTTCAAAGCATGAAATATTACGAAGCCTGCAAATTCTTTCATACTTTGTAAACTCGTAAGGTAACATTTTGGAGAAGCATCTTTTAATCCACCTTTTATACAAAGTATATCAGTCTATATTATACGCTATAAAAAGTACAACTTAAAGCTACTTTGCCCAAGAAGGTAAAACAAAATACTTTCACCTTACATAAGAAAATAAAAAAAACAAAGGTTAAATTAACTTAAAACTAAGATAACCTCTCGTAGAAGAAAACGATAATATACGTAACGGAAACGAAATAGTGATAGCCAGTCAGCTATTTCTTAAAATTAATTTGCTAAACATTTAAATTCTGAAATCTTTAACATAACTAGTTTGTATGCTAAGATTTTTGGGAATTGGCCTAGCTAAATATTTTTTAATACCACGCCGATATGTCCTATTTTTCCTCACCTAAGGTGGTTATTGTTTTCCAAGAGTGGGACTATAAATTTTGTTTGTTACACATGTAATACTTGATATATATTTTTAAATGCTTTTAATGTTTATTAAGTTCATCGACTGTATGAATTCATTGATAATTTGTCGCATCAACTTGGTTTGTTACATATTTATGAGCTGGACTATGTTTTGTTATACATGTGGGTCGCTATACTGAGGGTGGAGTAATTGCTTAAAAAAAGTATGTTTTAAGTATAATATTGAAGTATACAGTTTTACGGAGATAATTGTGATTAATAACTGTGGTACTGTATACTAATGTTGAATTATTAACTGGTAAAGTGTAGATACAAGAGATGTACTCATATATTATCTATATTTCGAAGGGAAGTCCATTGGAAACAGCTTATAATATGTGAAGGTCAACAATGTATCCAAGATATTTAAGATTTACCATCGTTATTAGTATTATGCTTACTGTAAACCCTACCTATAAAGGTTATCACTGTTGGGAATTGTACTACTGATAACTCTCGATTGCATATTAATGTAGAGTAAAAAATCTATTATTTCCAATTTAAAGTTCCTTTTATTAAAGTAGCGTTTAAAACAATATGTCCTACAAACAAGGACTCATAAGATTATGTGTACCTAGACCTATGTTTAAAGTTTAATTTTTGTGGACCTGATCTTTACATGACCAGATATGCCAGATATGGCCAGATGACCTTGGTTGATATATGGTTTGGAGGATTTTACCTTTGAAGATATATGTATATATTTATAAATTTATGAAATATTCCTGATTTTATTCAAATAACTTAAATAAAATTAGTGTTGTTACTAAAATCTTAAATTAACCTTCTCTAAATTCATATGTTGTCTCCATACATGTTTGACAGTGGGATTTACGTACCGTAATACAATTTTCACATACAATGATCTAAATATATTTAAAGGAGTCCATTATTTAACTTAAGTGGTTGGCTTTTACGTTTCATAATTGTTTCTATTATGATTGTGTAATTAATTTAATCAGTGCTGTTTATTTAGAGATATTTTAATATGGATATCAACAGTTATTGTTTAATACATATATTATTAATGACAAACTAAACAAACAAACAACAATTTTATCATATGAATCGTTATTTTAATTATCAGGAATCATTTATATTATTCGGTATGCTTAACAGTAAAAAGAAAATAAATCAGACAAACAAATGTTTATCTTAATATTGGCATGTATAATACGTCATGGCTAACATGATCAATTTAAGCTTAAGATTATGGTCCTGAAATAAAACTCTAGAAACACAATACATGTAAGGTCTTAGGCCGTTTCATTGTACAAGCGACATACGAGGGTATATGGGAGGCCTCATTGCTTGCCTTTGTAGGCCTGTTCTATTGTTTGTCTGTTATCTTGTCCTTGGGGGTGAATCAGCTTTGTTCTTGATACATCATTATAATCCTGAAGATGCAACGTAACGTTTTATTTGTGTATTTAATAATAATTGTAGTGTATACAGAACCCATAATTTATTAAATATACCCAACCCATTATATAATTAACCTTTTGCATAGTAAAAACAACTCAAAAACAAGATATAATACATGTGAAAAATATAATCTGGTTAAGTTACACGTTTATAGGGGAGTGATAAGCGCCTTTCCTCTATAAGACTCTACCTTATTATGCCATCACGTATTTAAAGTACAATACCTATCATAAATAAAAGTAAAAATTAACACCATAGGTTAGATACTGAGTTGAACTAATAGAAACTGTACCACTGGTCATCATCGCAACTAAACCCATGACGAACCCCGTTTTCTAACGTCATCCACAGAGAAGAAAGAATTTTAAATATTTTGACAAGAAAAGAAAGATTCTCTCTTCCTTGTGCGTGTCATCATAGATAAAATAAACGGTATCAGGGAACTGACACATAATTTCTCCCTTGTAGCCCAACTTTAATGAATAAATTACTTTTTATTTACTAAATATAGAATATAAAGTATGGTTGAATGTACAGAAAATCTTCAAAACAAGTTGTTTTCAAAAATATATACCCAAATACCTTATATGGGAGCACTACAGAATCATTTGCTACGTATAGTTGTTATAAGAGGGAAAATGCCCCCTCATCCCCCCCAGGGCTAATGTGCAACACATTTAGAACATCCTCTGTTGGTCAATGATAACCTTACCTGCATATCAAGTTTTAACGAATTTGATTAGTAAATAAGAGAGAAATAGTAAATTTCTTTTCACCATTAGAATAACATTGGACAACGTACTGCGTTTACCACAAAATGAGAATTTCAATATTTTCCGCAGCCAGAAATTGCAGAATGATAATTCAAAATACTACATTATTTAGTTTTTTGAGCTCTGAAAATTAAAAATGGTAATGAAAAATATTTATTAACGTTGATGTTTTTATGAAAAATCCAATAAAACAAATTTTATATCCTGTAATTTCTGAAGCCGAATTATTCCAGGTATGCGGGTGGTGTAATTTTGTTGGAAACCTAAAGTTTTACAAACCACTAAAGTTTAATAAAAATAGTTAGAGAATTTTTGAGGAATTAGTATTTTTCATGATTTTAGCGGTTTTATAGGGGATAATTAACCTACTTTCTATCCTGAATGGTCCTTCTCCTAACCTTAAAATGCACAACATTTTTTGTCGAGCATAGCAGGTAAATAGAACCATAAGCATCAGAACAGCCGACAAATTAAATGTTTTCAGATTTCCATAAAAACTGGAATAAGTCTGTTTTAAGCCGTTTTTGTTTTTTTAAAGTTTTTTATGTGGGCATGTTAACGGGCTACGTGCGAATTCGTTTTAAGTAACTCATTATTTAGACAAGCAGCCCGTAAAAAGAACGGTTACAGAGCTAACTATCAGTTAAAAACACACACGAGCCTCTGGAAGATGAGACTTTGCCACCTGAAGGAAGCCGAACTTGTCCGATGACGAACAAACCATCCGAAAGAGATGCTTTATTCTGAGAAAACAGTGAAATGTAGTATTTTCAAATGTAAACAGAGGAAACTTACTTAAATTATAAAAAATACGTTACATTTACGAAAAAAAATTATAGTAAAATAACCTAACCTAACTCCGCAGAGCACTGGTGGCGGCTCTTGTCTTTGTAACATATTACAAAAATGGGTGTGTGTAAAATAAAAATAAAATTGGTAACTCAAAATTAAACACGAAAAGGCAGAATTGAACCAGGGACCGAATGATCGTGAATCCAGTGCCATATCCATAGCGTATCAAATTAAGTAAATTAAAAATTCATCAAACACTGTGATTTTAAAATTTGCCACGGGCAGCGCTCGGTGTGATTTCAAAGTTTTACACCTGGCAGCGCTCACGTAGGAAATGACTCCTCTTCCTGTGGCTTGTGTGTATTTTTAGCTGCTAGTTACAGAGCTATGTGTTAAATAAAACAACAATTAATACATTTAAATCTGTTCCCATAGATACCATGTCACTTGTTCTTGTGAATCTTAATCGCACGGCTCGAACAAATGAATTTTGTCTTTTCAGTTTTATTTCGCATTGTTTTTGGGATTTGCTATGGGTAAGGTCAGTTTAAGTAGTTGGTTTAGCTGGGCTGGGTGGGCTGGCTTTGGCTCTGTTCTGGAGGGGTCCGTCGGGGGGGAGTTCTGTTGGGTCCTCTGGGTCCAGCAGACCTTCTGGCTTTGCTTACAGACAGTTTGTCCTGTGGGCATGGTCCACCGCCTTTATCAATTATTACTCTTGCAGAACAGAGCCGGGTCGTCGTACCCTCCCACGTCCTACCGCACTTGACTAATAAGGCCAATCTACTCGTAGCTAGGGGTTAAGAATGGAGAAAATTGAGAATCTTTGACGATAGAAAACCGATGAGAAACCAATAAAAAGGCCCAAAACGCGACACGCAGAGGACGGCGAAGGAAGACTTCCTACTGTTGGAATATAACAAAAAAGGATCGTGATGGAGATGTAAAAGACGCCTAAACAGCCACTGAACGTTAACATTCCAGCGATCCCTTGACGTCTCACATCTAGATGTTGTGACCTCTACTTGACAAGATATTGCGTACTTCAGACATCTCAAGACATTGCTCAGCACGGACGTTTTGCAGGACTACCAGATCAACCGTCCTGGAAAGATATTAATGAAGAGACGAGGACTGCATTAAAGGAAACCTGAAAAACGCTTCCTGACAATGAGAAATTAGAATATGTGATACAACGAATTCATCTGTGTCTGGTAAATAAAATTTATGAATTTTAAAAACGACAAATATTGTCCTATTCCTATTCTTAAGCCTGTAGCTAAATATAAATAAAAATATGTTGGTATATTAGATGTTAAAAAAATTGGGTGAGAAATGTTTTTAACTTACATAATTAAACATGACAATTAACACAAAAACAAACATTTCTCAAACATATTAAACAAAAGGTAAAGTTTTAAAAATAATAAATGAAGCCAAAAAAGTTGTTTAAACTAATAATACAGGAGTCGTTATTTTGCACCACCGTTTTTGGATTTTAGTGGATATACAAATATTTTGAAGACAGACCTTTGAACAATTTTGCAGTAATTTATTTTTTTTTTAAATATGAGTTTTTCTTTTTCAAAAAATTTTTCATATAGATAAATTGATTAAAAAAATCAGACCATAACCAAGATTCATAAAATAGTATGATGAAGAATTTATTTATCTCTATATACAAGTCGATGAGTGTCTGTTTATCCTTAATGCGCTTTATTACTACTAGTGCTAGACCGATTGCAATGAAATTGTGCATGGCCTGTTTCTAGTCACTAATCAAGGTCCTAGGACCTGAGGGGTTCGTCCCACTTTACTTTTAAACTGCCAATGTTAACCTTATAGAGTAATGTTTTAATTTCAGTTTCCATAGTAACAATATTTTTCCCAATGGGAAAATAAATGGGCATCGATGGTAGGCAGGAAAACCCACGCGAAAACACCCCCCCCCCCAACACACACACACACACACACACACACACACACCTGTCAGACATCACGTAGAAATCACCTTTTTGGGTTCAGAAGCACCAAAACGAATATTTCCACAACAACTCAAATTCAAAATTTTTGAAAAAACAATACTTTCTCCTAATACTATATATAGGGGGAGAAAGTAAAAAGTAAACTAAACAAGATCAAATAAACTACGTCTCTGTATGTCCCTGTATAATCGTGACAACACGTATCGTGTTCCTTAAACAATGATCTATGTCATTATGTGAGTGTAAAGTAATATTTGGGGGGATTAACTGTCTCTTGTAAGAGCAGAGGATAAGAGTTTGGTTTCACACGAAAAACTGTGCTCCTTGTCATCGAGGGGATCATTGAACGGAATACATAGTTACAATACATCATCATATGTTTAAATGTCACCACATCTGTAATCCACTGATAAGAGCCTGGGCCCCCGTAATAAGCACCTCCACTGGTCATCATGACAATCACTACAGTGTAACACACTACGTCAGTATGTTTTAATGTTCGTGATACGTAGTATTTCATATTACTACGACCATATGCTAGTGGTAATATATGAGTTTATCTTATTATAGGTTTATGACTATGATTTTCGCTGAAAAAACTAATAAAGAACAATATAGAACTACAATTTACTTTAATACTGGCTAAATATGAGTTTACAAATGAGGATTACTAGTTTATTTGAGTTTGGTTTTGTGTTTTTGTTGGTATACTAATAATCAGTATGGCTACATGTAAGTTTAATAATATCCGCTTAAAAATGATTTCCAATTTATTAAGTTCAATAAACATTTATTATTGAACCTAATATTTTATGAAAATCTAAAACCATTATTATTTACCCTAACGTCTCGCTGATTTTTAAATTTGTGCTAGGATATTCTATATATTTGTTGCTTTTTATTTGTAAGTTATAGCAAGTTATTGGAACCTATGAGAAACCTGAGTAGTGTGGGAAGGGGACTTCTGGGCCAAGTGATTGACAGCTTCCGGTCACGTGACCGGAAGCGCTGAGTCATTAAATACGTCATCTGAGGCTGAGCCAGTGACGTAGGCGGTTTTGTGACGTAATGAGTGAAAGGTTAAAGTTCAAGGTCACGGGGAGGTAATTTTAAAAAAGTACTACCTCGCACGCGTAAAATCCGATTGTGATTCGATAGTTTTAATTCGATAAAAATATCGAATGAAAAAATCGAATGAAGCAATCGAATGATACGAGTGCGAGGTAGTACTATTTCATTTATTACTTTTTTTACTTTTCTTTTTATTTACAATAAGTTATGTTTACAATAATTTATGTTTACAATAGTTCCCCGTTGTTCGTTGTCATCGATGTTGTTGATCCGGACGAGTTGCGGCCATCACTTCGCTTTCTGATGAAAGACGGTAGATACTTCGATTCCTGCGCAGAGTCCATGTTGTTTTTTGATGCGTAAAGTTCCAAAGATAAATCGTAACCGGACGCAATGAGAAGTCTTAACTCTTCATTAAAAGCCTCGAGGTCTTGGAAAGTCGCCAGATGAATAGAGTCATAATGAATACACCTAATTTTGATGGACATTTCAACAGAGAGCTCGATGTACACTGGTCAAGAGCCGGAGGTGTACTGACTATTCGCTAGCTAGCGTTTTGGTATCAAACAAAATAGTGGGGGTAAAGGTGTGGTGGGGCGGAGCAGATGGCGGACGGCAGATGGCAGGCGGCAGATGGCAGCTGGTGCGAGGCAGATGGTTGCTACTACATTCGCCGCCACAGTAATGCAATCCTTCGGCGTAATTCTTGTATTTTATCTTGTCGGTTCATTTGATACGTTTTACATCTACATATGCAATAGCTGAAACACTTGCACTTACGACAAGCTTTCCCGTCAACTTGATCGCCTGGTATTTTAAAACATTGTAACTCGCAACAATATGTCTTCAAATTGTTATCGAAAAATAAATTGTTCATAGGTGGCACCGACATGTTAGCTGCAGCGTGTGTTAGACAAGACTGAGACTAACTTCACTGCTCCCTCTCTTTTATACCTCTTCATAAGTTAACCCTGAATGAAAGTTCAAGGTCATCCATTTGAATTTAAAAAAAAGCAACACAGCAGTATATAAAATAATATACTGCTGTGTTGCTGTTTTTATTTTTTTTTATTTTTTTTTTTTATTTTTTTTTTATTTTCTTTATTAAACAAACATCTTACAATACAATAAGCTTAAGTCTAACATTGATGACTAGAAATACAAACAGAAAAATACAAACAAAGACATTATGTACAAGGATGCGTGATGTGCAGAGTGAGTTCCGTCGAGTTGTTGCCGCTTACACCGTGTGATACCAAATACAACGTCCCCGGTTGAATATCTCGCAAATCTTCATTTTGTAGCAGTTGAACAAATCGTTTTGGAAGAAATACTTGAAACTTCGGCTCATCTCCTGGAGAGAAAGGTCCTTCGCTCAATGAAACTAGAATTGCTTCTCCATGTGTGGTTTCCACTTTCTTGATGTTATGAATAATGTAGTGTTTTTGTTCTTTTAGTTCTGAACACTTTTTAGTTAGCAGAAGGTCGGATTTTGAATGAGTGTTGAATTGATCAACCAGTGTTTGTAGAAACTGTTGTGATGCCATCTTCGTCAGTGGTGGTTGTGGTGTCTTCTGTGATGTTGCCTCTTCGGAGTCTCGAATAATACTCGTGCTGGAGCGGTGCTGTCTCCTCGTATTTATAGGCCCCGCTACCCCCACCACATTTCTGTTCTCCGCTACCCCCACCACATTCCTGCGTTTGTTTCAAGTAAGCAGCCAAACGATACGCGTTGTATAATGCACAGTTTGTTTGGCCGTGTTTAAGATCTTTTGCAGCGACACAAATATTACCGAGATTAATGTTAAAGTCCTTACTAATAGTTATATCGAAAACATCACCGTGCGTGTACTTTTGTATCCAGTTCTTTTTTTCTAATCCTCTTGTGTATATATGTGAATATTGTTTGCAAAAGTTAAACATAATACTGTGCAGATTACTGTAGCTTATAAATCCTTCATACCAATGTATGTGATGAAAGTAGTTTGTTATCCATTTGTTTGTACTTTTTGCTTTGGTGTTAAGTTTGTTAAAATAAAAAGGAGCATCAAACATGAATGGGTAGGCTACAAATGTAAGCAAGTCTAAAATTACTAATTCCTTGATAATAAACCTATCATCATTATTTCGAAATGCTTGAAATTCTATTACACAAGGCTTTACACTCACTTCTTCATCCCCTCCGCTCATCATGGCACCTAGCGATCAACTAAACTGTTTTCCACACCACGGTAGGTTAAATACCAGGCCGTACAGTTGCAGGCGCG
The DNA here is from genome assembly GCA_963675035.1 of Allygus modestus. Classification (NCBI taxonomy): domain Eukaryota; kingdom Metazoa; phylum Arthropoda; class Insecta; order Hemiptera; family Cicadellidae; genus Allygus; species Allygus modestus. The sequence goes on from OY776115.1 coordinate 69,542,111, forward strand.
TTGGTGTATATTTAACGTGGGCACCGTCCCCAATAGGCCTACCCCACGTGTGTTCTTCTTTACTAAGTCAAACTTTAGTCTTTTTTAACTTCTTCTTCTTCTTGTGTTTCGTTTTCTTCTTCTTGTTTCTCCGTTTCTTCTTCCTGTGTTGTTTCTTCTGTAGCTTCTGTAGCGATTTCTACAAGTGGTTCAAAATCCTTTAACTTTCTCCACATGCAAACTTCATGAGGTATTCTATTAAAAATAGATGTATCCACAGGTCCGTACACGATGGTGCTATCAGGTTGTTTTTCCAAAGTATCGACCAAATATTCTTTAATAATAGCGCTTGCAAATACCAACTGTCTCATGTACCTTGTAATAGGTTCTGTTGCGTAGTTTAAAACGTAGAATTCTTCACGTGACAGTAGAATCTTATTTTCATGTTGAGTCAAGTCTCTAATTCGCACTTGTAGTTGTCCACGATGTTTAACAATATCGATTTCATTGTCACAATCCAAAAGTCGAATATGTGTTTTCCTTCCACACAAACTGTTAGTTAAATAACATTCTATTAAATGTACATGTTTCAAAAATGACTCCCAAGCATTTTGCGAAAATAAAACCTTTTTTGTTCCATGGTGTAGTATTACTGTAGGGGAATAATCCAATGACTTCATCAATCCAACTGATAAACTTTTACTGATGCATGCTGAGATGGGGTAAAAGATTCGCAAAAAAACTTCAGTTAAAATGTGAGGAGGAATATTTTCTTCAACTTTCTTCTTCCTCTTTGGTACTACCTTTGATGGTTCTGCATTACTTTCCTCCTCTCTATCTCTTTTACCAAACTTTAAAAATGCAGTTATTTCCTTGATGATTTCTTCTTCACTAGTATTATCACGTTCCAATAACGGTGCTACCTCTGCATCACCTTGTACAACAGATGGAGAACTCATTTTGTAGAAGATGTTACCCATGCGACGATAGACGATCAACTGAAGACCTGCATTGTTGCTCCGCTATTTATAGGTTAGCGACAGTGGCGGTGCCGGTGGTGGTACAACGTTTTACAATACTGTCTTTATAATACCGGTCAACGGTGTGTATGTAACAATTTTATCGTGCAAAATTAAACAATACGCAGATGTATTTGCAGGTACGTTTTCTTGAAATTCCATTTCTATTTTTATATCAACACTAGACGATTTTACAGATTCATTTTGTTTGGAACAATCAATTACAACAATCGGAGCTTTCGATTCAAACTGTACGGGAGATAGTAGAGGTGTATTTGTTTTGCCGTAATATGAATTTTGGAACCTAGCGTACATATCGTATAAAACACTGTACCTTTTTTTATCAAAAGAAATATTAAAGTTGTCGTAGGGAAAGAATTGTGAATTCAGGAACACTTTACAGTTTGTTAATTTACAATGGTCAAATTCACCAGCATTTTCAGTTATTATACTTTTCTTCTTTGTTTGTAATCCAAATATTACATATCTCGCTTTTTCCAAATGAGTAGAAGTTTTTACAGTCCATGTATGCCGTTGTGTTGTAGGTAAAACGGGGTATTCATGAAACTCCCAGCTTCTGAATGGCATTACAATGTCTCGATCGGATTTTAACTTTCTTAATAATGTAATCCTGTGTTCATCATTTAGTCGCACATGTGGTACTCTCCAAACAATCTTGTCTAATTTTAGTTTCCAGTCTAAATTGGCTTCAGTTGTTCCAGCAGATGCTTTAATAATATCATTATCGTTTGATGACCTTAATAAAACTAGTTCTTGTTTTACATTTATTATTATTCTTCTGTAATCTTCAGCAAATCCTAAAAGTAATCTTAAAGGTACGTAATAATCAAAGTTTCCCAAAGCGTCAGGAGTAATTATACTTTTGTCTGGTGCAACCCATCCTGCAACAGCTAACAGATTCTTCTCATTTGGTGTTAAAGACGCTAATCCTTTTAATGTACTGGAAATTCCAACCTTTTTTGTTGAATCGACTGTAACTCCTGAAATTTCATATCTAATCTCGTCAAACAAAAATGCCATAGGATTATTTATGAACGGAACAGTGGTTCCAACAGTACCGTCAGCTTTTGTTACTTTTCCTTCAATATATAAATAACTTTCGCATGGAAGAGTATAAATGTCTTGTTGTTGTATAGGAATCCTAATTTCATCGTTATTGTTTAATTTGGACGAAGCGTAAGGGTTGTGCGTGTGATATTCCTTTTCCCATAAGGTCTCGTCGAATGTTGGGCCCTGCGCTATATCCAGTATATCCATTGTTAATGACTTTTAATCCAATTTCTTCTAGAAAACGAATGTTGTCACTTGTTAATCCTTCTACAGCTGATGAGCTACTGACCTCTTTGCTGGTTGGCTCTCTCTTTTTAAATGATAACCCCATTATCTAAGCGGATGATTTTATATGTATTCTTACAGTAATAGCTTCTCCTCGAAAGTCAATAAGGTTTCCGTCTTGATCCACTATGTTCAGCACGATGTCTGAAATGAAACTGGTGTTTAACGGTAGGTACACAAGGTTTTGAGGCTTTTCTACTATCTTGAAACCCGGTGCGACTGATGGGTAGAATGTGTGTAATATATGCCGATTTTCTCCATCTCTGTAGGATCCTTGTATAATGTTACATGTAATGTCTATGCTGTTTACTTTGATGATCGTCACAGTTCTATTCCCAGAATGAGTTGTATTAGGTTCTAATACCTTTGTTTCCTTAGAAAACCCCAATAAACTACCAATTGAACGTTCTTGGCCAAAATCAATATAATACTTAGAAGTAATTTCGGCTTTCATTGTATTGTTATTGCCTTTTATCGTTATATTTTCTTTTCCCATATGTTTTTGTATAACTTCATTTATATTATCAATTTCATAAGCTCCTGTTGGTAAACTGAATTCTTCCAAAGCTGAATATTTTCCTTTATTATCTTTTGTCTTGTAATAATGTATTTTGTTATTAATTCCTTCACTAACGTTTGGAATAGAGTTATATGTTGTTAAATCCAATAATGCGGCTTCCCATAGTCTTCCTTTTTGCAAACGTAGCGCTGGAAACAGAATACTGCGCAAAGTACATGAGTTACCGGTTAATGACACTGTATACGAAGACATCTTAAAGTTGACTAACACTTTTAGCTAAAAAGTCTAAACATAAATGACCGCAAATGGATGTATCATCAGGTTGTTTTCTTGTATAATTGTAAAAAACATTTTCTGCCGCACGAAAGTATTGTTGAAGTTCTTTCGGTGGTGGAAGGTTTCCAAAACTGTCGAAATAATAAATCGTTTCACCAAGTTTCTTGTAACACACCCAATGAGTGCCTAATCCTTCACTATTATCCAAATTTACTATACCAGTCTCATTTTTCCACATTTTAACCGGTAATTCATCTTTCATAAATACTCCTCTAAAAAATGGGATTTTCAAACAAGAAGCATATGTAATCAGTTCTTCATTGGTTAATTCTTTGTTTTTAATTATTAATTGCTCTTTCTTATTTAATACACACGATACGGTCTTAGGTATAGTCCTCCTCCCTTTTTTATCATTGACCATATTGTTGGTTTCTTTTTACCTTTACCACTAGTAGATCGACGTTTTCTTCTGATATTACCTCCTTGTTTCTTAGCGGGTCTTTTCCCACGCCTTCTTCTCTTTCCTCCTCCAAACGTAGTTTTTGCTTTCATTGCTGCTGTTACTGCTAAAGACGCTGCTTTTTCACCAATACTCGCGTCACTAGATTTTACTCTTTGCCAAGCTTTCTCAGAAAGTGCTCTATCTGCTATTGATCTATTTTTTGTATCACCAAATTTGGAATACGCTATATCGTGCTGTTTACAAGCCTGATCAAGCTTATTTATTCCAGGATCTCCTCTAGCAAGCCGTTTCTCTAATTTAGTTCCAGGACCACAATATTGATATCCTCCAGGTAAATGTAATTCCACAGGTAATAAATCAATCGCCTTGTTAACTATAGCTCCAACCGGTTTACTTAATAGAGAAAATGCTGTTGATGCTATTCCCCTTCCTCTCTGTAATCTCTCTCGATTATGACTGATGCGTTTAGCCCTCGGCATGACTATTTATAGCCAAACTTACAATCAGTAGGTGCACTCTATAAATGTTTTACAATGAATGTAATATTAGTCTTGGCTTCTTGTATTATATATACTGTTTAAAATCCATTTATTATATAGAAATGGATTAATTAATTAAATGTAGACATAATAAATAAAAGTAGTAAAAATAGAAATAAGGTGTAATTGAAGATGTTTCAAATGTTTCTCCGCTGGTGATGGTATCGTTGTTTTCGGTAAAATGAATAAAATCTAAATAGTTGTCATGTTCCCTTAGAAACTTGCCACTTAATCGTTGATAATTAAATAACACATTCCAGTCTAGTTTATCTTTAAAATTGTCAATGTAATTTTCAGAGAGATTTTGATATTTACTTATTACTTCCCAACAGTTATTAAAATTTGATGTCATCTCTACAAGGAAGTCTTCTGAAAACTGTTGTCTTTGTAAAATATGAATCCAGTTAACTCTGTGAAAATAAATTCTTAACATAGTCATTGTGAAGAGGTAGTGTATGGAAAGTTGTTCCCAATCCATATATCTATCAAACCGTTGAACAAAACCATCTGTCAGCACTCCTTGGGGAAATCTCGGCTCTTGAGATATTAAACTCCACGCAGTAATATTGGATTCCATCATCCTCTCTGTATCATCTCTCGAATATGACTGATGCTTTATCCCTTATCATGGGTATTTAAATTCTTTTTTCTCTTATGTAATCTTCATCGTTTTCTGTTGGTTCATTAATCACATTCACTTGATCCCCCTTTCCTAATGTCTTGGCTTTAGAAGGCTCAGACGGTTTATCTAATTGATTAGGTTTTTCTGGATTGTGTATCTTTTTCCAGTCTAAATAGTTGTGGCTGTCAACATCTGAAGCTACAGCTCTTCCTGAAGCCCGATGGATATAATTAAATAAAGCTGCACCAAACCTTTCCATATGTTTTTCATATTCTGTAGTCCATTTCTTGTGTACTATATCAAATATTTTCTTATTTACAGCGTCTCCATCCTGCTCACAATCACCTACATTTGACAATTTTAATTTTTTTACATCATAGCTTGTATCAGTTTCATTCTTTTTGTAAATCGTTAACAATTTTAAAGTCGCTAAATTTACTGCTTCACCATCATAAATGGGATGTTTTATATTGCTTAACCTTTTACCGGAAAACCCCCAATGGTCTTCGTGTACAATTGGGGTTCTTTTATCCATGTATTGTACCGTAACCGCATCAGAAGACAAAAGCGGATCACCAACATTTTGAATTACTTTTCCTTCAAAATTATAATTACCATCAGGTGTTAACGGAAACCCAGCTCTTTTTTCACTATATCCAGATTTTACTCCAAACTCGGAATACCGTCCAAACTTGTCCACACTCATGATGTAACTGAATCGCTATCGTTTAGGTTCTTACTATATATACGTCTACTGAACAATTATTTCTCGTTTTCGCAGTTCATCAACCAAAGCTACCCATTCGTTTTCTAAACCAGTGTTCCCGGCTTCCATAGCTTCATGTAATAACCTCATTCGATCAACTAACTTATTTATATCGTTGTAATATATTATATTGGTTTTATACAAATTTTTTAATAATCCCCTTCCAGATGTAGTAGGATCAGTTGTTTTTCTTTTTTTATGCAAAACATTTAATTCAGCAGAAGATAAAGCTCTTCTTTTAATTGGAGCTTTATTTGATTTCGAGGGGAAAAGACTAGATATAATGTTTGTGTATTTTATTGACCTGTTTCTATGAATAGGTAGGTCTTTGGAATATTTTTTTCTATGTGCATTTGTATACTCTAGTATATTTTTAAACAATTGTAAATCCTTTTTAGTATATTTACCAGGATTATTTTTAAAGATGAGTTCAAACAAACCTGTTGTACCTTTATATTTCTTATCACCAATAACTATATCATCATTTTCGTTTATATCTAACTTTCTATCTCCAATCATTAATCCTTTATCCTCTATTCTAGCTCCATATGTATGATAATTTCGATTAGCATGTGTGCCATGTAACATTTTTAATGTATATTTTCTTCCAAGTGTTCCTTTAAACATAATATCTGTGCCTAATTTGCTTAAGTTGGATGGGTTGATATCCTCTTCTTCTGCTCTTGTATCTTCCGCACTTGTATCTTCTGTACTTGTATCTTCTGCAATGTCCTTTTCCTTTAAATCCTCTATATCCCCGCTTTCTTCATACTCGTCGCTTTCTTCAGATGTATGTAACTGGCCAAAACTTTCATCATTTTGAAACTCTTCTTCATATTTGGAAATTGGTAGCATTTTGTCTCCTTCGAAGCGAATTGAAGGTTTTTCCATATTTTGTGCTAATCGCTTTAAAGGTTCAGTAACAGGTTTGAATGTTGTTTCTAAAAATTGCTCTCTTTCATTTATACCTGATTTTAAAGCTCGGTTTTTTTGTCTAATAGAATCACTAAGTGATTTTATTTCCTTTAATAGCTTTTCCTGGTTAACCATCTTCACGCCTTGACGACTTGTACAGTAATACCGCTAATCAGTGTATTAAAACGAATTTATCAAAACCTATTCTATAACGACCATCTTTTATAGCTTGATCTTTCATAATAACCAAAAATCCATACTTTTCCGCCCATGCTTTTCCGCAAAGCTCTTTAAACTTTTCAAATGGCATATCCGCATTCACATGATCGCTATATATATGTTTTAGGTTAGTATCATCTTGTTTGAATACAATTAGAATATTTGCATTATCCCTGATAAGTTGTTTTGGGATTTTGCTATAAGTTTGTCCTATATATATGCTGTCGATGTTATTATGTCTTCCCATGGTAAAGTAGTTTCTAATAGTATCCTGATTTTCACAAGATACATCGTCAAATATAAATACAGAATACGGTTTCGCTTCGTTTGGTTGCATAATGCTATCACTAGCGTTAAATTTGTAAAAATTAACATCAGTCACATCAGATAGGATTTTATCCAGCAATTTATACTTTGGTTGATGTAGAGACTTTGAACAAATATATAGGTTATTAAACCTTAATCCCTGCGGATTAGTGATCAAATTAAAGACAACATTGGTCTTTCCACAGTTTGAGGGACCACTTACTATACATCGAACAGTGTTTGGAAGTAAACTACCGTGTTTACCATTGTTGATTTTAACGTTATCCACAGTTAAATCATCTATGTTATTAATATTGAATCGATCTTTATGGTGAATAATCTCCATCCTGCTCAAAGGTTAACGATGAAATGAGTTGCTTGCATTAAACCAAGTCCTTTATAGGTATCCATGAATCCTCAGTTTTGTTAAACCCTAACCACCGCACTTTAACTGCGTCCTTTTTTCTTTGTAACACTTTTTCAACAAGATATACATCACCTACTGTTGACTTTAACATTTCATGTCCATAAAAAGCACCTTCCAACAAATCTCCTTTGTTATCTTTTAAGATATACGTTTCAGGTACAGTCGGTTGCACTTTATACACTGTAAAAACTTCATTCGTCCAATTGGGAAGGTATTTCTTGGTAAACACTCCCTTATATTTACTAATCCGTACTTTATCACTTACATTAAATTTTCTTGGCTGCATTTTTTCTACTTTAGGCTTTGTATTTTTCTTTATGCGTTTTAATACATCTTTTGCATTTCTTCTATTTACTTTGTTAGGTTTCATACCGATAGTTCTATGAAACCTGTTGTTATAATCATTTATTAATTGTGGTAAAACATCATACCATACGTAAGAACCTCTTTTTGAAAATTGTTTATAGAGTGCTCCTTTTAAGGTTCTATTGAATCTTTCTACAATAGCTGCTTTTTTCTCTGAATTTGTAGAATAATGATTTATTTTATATTTATTCATTAACTGTGCAAAGTTTGTATTAAAGTATTCTGTTCCATCATCAGTTTGTAAATGTTTAATTTTGTTTTTATCTCTTTTTATGGCTATTTCCATGGCTTCTGTTACGCTTTTACCAGTCTTGTCCTTTAGAGGCAAAGCGTCTGCAACTTTTGTAAAACAATTAATAATTGTGAGTATATATTTAAATCCTTTGTTTATCCTGCTATGCGGTCGCATTTCAATTAAATCCGCTTGATATAGATCATTTATCCCTTTTATAACAGTATTTCTTCTTGGAAACTTTATTCTTGCAGGTTTGTGTAGTTCATTAATAATCTTCTCCTTCAGGTCTGACATGATGGTTTCACGAAGGCAGCTGATATGGTATTAAATATTCTTTTGTATAAATCTGCTTATATATACATATAGTTCAAGGTCATTCAAAACTTGTGTAAAAAAAGGGGAAACACAGCTTAACATTGCTGTGTTTCCCCTTTTTTTACGGAAAGGAAAAGGATAGAGGATCTAGGACGATGAAAGGGTTATTAGTCAATAGGGTTGAGGGAATAGTGACCGAATGGTAAAGTGTGGATGTTGTCTGGAAGGGTTTGTCTTTTGTCGTCATTACAGGATAGCGCTTTTTTAACTTCAGTCACGCTGTACAGCTGATGGTTAAAACTTCTGATGGTGTTGAATTTAGCTGTAATGATGTTATCCTCAAATAAGCATTGCTTGTAGTGTTCAAAATGCACTTTCTTCTTTAAATATAAACTCTTTACACCTTTAGCTTTCTTAATATAGCTATTCTTCTTTTCTTCTTCTTCTTCTTCTTTTTCATTATAGAGTTTCAAAGAATATAGTTTAGACATCAGTGCAACAATCTCTTCAAGTAGAACACCATTAGCCTCATCCTTGAATTTGCCTAGTACTTTTTTGTGTCTGCCATTATCGTAGTTTGGATGATCTTTTGGATAATCGGAGAAATCAAAGTCATTCTTGTAAATAAATGTACGTAAATCTTTATACATGTCCAATGTTACTATGCGATATATGAAAGCGTCAGTGTCCATATATGTAATAGATATATTTTCTCTTCCGTAGAACGCCACCATTTTGTTGTAGTGAAAATCGTACATGTGTGTTTTTGAGATGTCCAAGATTGACATGCCTATATACAAAGGACGATCCATCTTCACACTCGTCTTCTTCATGGACACTGCTACAAGTTTTTCATTAATAATTATAGATGTTCCAAAATTTGGCTGCTGTACTAGTTTCTGTAATTTTTTTGCGTCGGTAACAAGTTTAACATTTTTGTGTCTTCTTTTGTTTTCCAATGTTTTTCCAAATATTGCATTATTCATTAATTTAAAGAAATCTTTTTGAAAGTCTGATGTAGCTGCTGCTCTTCTGATGGTATTTGAATCAATGTAGGGTTTCAACCAGCATGATTGAGAAAATTCCAAAACTCTATTAATTTTTGTTAGACGTAGTCCTAATTCGATAGCTTGTTGAACTACCCAAAAGTGAGCCACGTAGCGTTGTTTATTATTTAATGTGATCATTAATTTGGGGTGTTTTCCAATTGGTGAAATCTCTGTTTTAGCAAGAAGTGGAAGGTCATAATGAAGATCATGTAAATTTTCAGGGTATTCAAAATCGCAATCCAAAATATATCCAGTGTCACCATGTTTCGGAATTTGTAAAATATCGTCAATAGAGTCGGGATTAATCCATTTAAAGTTATCAAAAGGAAGTGGGTTTGACATAGCCCATCCGTACAGGTTATTTGCATCGAAATATCCTAAATAGGTCGACGGTTTGGTTTCATCGTAATCGGGAAGGTATTTGTTGTTGGCTTTGACATGTCTGGTAACACTTTGGGTCAATCCGCCTCTTACTCCAGCTTCAACCATTAAAACCATGTCAATGTCTGTTAAAAGTTGGAGTTTGCATTTTGTTTCTTTTAACATGGCTTGCCAAGCTAATCCTGGTGAAGTATACGAATGTAGAGGGTCCAAACCGTATGCAGCAAAACAGGTGTTTCGGAATTCTTCCATTACATCACAAAGAAGAGTTACATCTAGTTTGACATAAAAGTCCGAGTAATCTCCTAAGGTCTTCATATCTAACTCGTTCCATACTCGACGTGCGTGTTGATAGTCCTCAAGTGATATTTCCGAATCATTAAGTTTGTTTCTGAAGTGTTCTGGTGGAGGTAGTGATGTTTCATCAAATCTATGCAGTCCATCGATGTAATCATAGGGGAAGACTCCTTTTCGAAGAACCAAATCCATTTTACTATTAGGTACAATTTTGCTTGTTTCTATCAAATCTGTTCTTCTTAGATTTTCAGATAATTTCATGAGGCTTGAAGGCATAAATCTAAATGAATCAACAAACCTTAATTTAATTCTACCCACCTTTTTTGAAAAGCTTATAAATTTTTCCATTGTAGTAGCCAAAACGTCTATTGCTCCATTATCTCTTCCTAGTTCGGGGATTATGAAGTGCGAATCATAACCACTCAGATTGTGCAGAACTACGGGGATGAAATATGGTAGTTTGTAGTTCAAGTTGCAAGCGTTACAGGCTGCACCTCTGTACGCTCCCGTAAGATGATCGTGGTCACGAACTTTAACGTTATCCGGTGTAAAGGTGTTATTACACAGATAACACGTTGTTGTTGAATCATAATGTTGAAGCTCTTCTTCTTCCATAGGTGACATGGGCACCTTTGTTCCATACAGTTCTTCTACCTTTGCAGCTATGTCATACAGATCATCGACAAAGTATTTGGCTGCTTCTTCACCGCGATAAATCTTTGGAGAAGATGATAGTCCATATTTTTGAAGATGGTCTTCAGTCAACGTGGATTTAATTAGTATTTAATAACTGTTTGGTGAATGAAGTTGGTATTTGCTTCTTCTTGTAACGTCCTCTTCTTGTTGTTCAAGCGGATGTAAAGAAGACTCGAAATCAGCGTAAACAGCAACAGGTACACGGTATTGTTGTATTACTTTGTCAAATTTTATCTGCGCCTTGCTGGAATGTGGCAATTTAATTCTAACCTCATAGTTTCCATTACATAACCTTTGATGTTCTACTAACCATTCTGAACCTCCCCTTCTTAATGGTTTGCCTACATGACAAAAACATCTTTTACAAATGGTTTTCTCTCCGTGTTTTTTTGATATTTGTTTAGATACAAGAGCTCCAAAGTTTTTTCAAAACTAAAAAAACTTCACCACCATAAAAAAAACACTTGTGCTTTTGCATCTTGTGCTTTTTGTAAGGAGACATAGTGGGATATGTCCCCTTTAGTGATCAATAGCAAATCCGTATGATCTCTGCGCTCAATAGGTGTTATGCGCAAGGGGTACGCATTGTTTGACGAATCTAAGCCGAAAATGTTGACAGAAGCTGAAGGATTTCGCTTTTCAAATTTTGATATATCAGTAATTGCAACAGGGTAAGTCATTCCCTGAAAATTATACTTATGTTGAACTTCTTCATATGCTTGATTTGGTCTTTCAGGATGGTTTTTTACATATTTAGCCAACATAACGTATTTAAAACATTCATTATCTTCATTTTGCACATTAATACAGGATTTGGTATCACTAATCTTTTTTGGTAAAGGGATATAGCTACTGCCACGAATTCCATAACCGTGTTTGTGCACTCTTAAGTCTAGCCCTGTGATGCTTAACAAACTCCATCCAGATCCTCTTCCTTCGTGTTCTTGTATTTTTGTCATTAGCTCTTCAAAACATTCAGATACGATTGAATCAATATCTGACGAAAACATAATAGTTCGGTTTTTTGTTAAGAAACCTCTCGGTGAGGTTTCATTTTGAATGTTTGAAAATAAAGCATCCAGTAATAGTCCAAATTTAATAAAATTTAATCTTTTTAATTCATTTTTCAGAGTTTTGCTAACCAATCCTTTTGCGTTATTTAAAAATTCTTCAAGTTTCAATTTTGTATTGTCAATTTTAAAGTGGGTTACAACATTACCCGGAAGTGCTCGGGCGTGTAGTTCCACATTTACTGATGGTCCAGGCGCATAATGAATGACACTTGGTCTTGAAACTTCATTTTCTTCTTTTTCTTCATTTTCTTCTTTTTCTTCGTTGTGCTCTTCTTCATTTTGTTCTCCTTGATGTTTTGCTAATTGTTGGTCGATTGAATCTAATTCTTCTTCATTTGGTTCTTCTGTATTTGTATTGATGTTATGTTTCAATTCTTTATGAATGGTTAAAAGCCATTCATCTCTGAAAGAAGCTTTACAAATATCGCAGCGAATCATAATGTAGGCGTGCTCTTCACAAGGGTCAACGTAATAATGAAAAACACTGCAAATGCACCCCTATTTATACCCTAGAAAAAGTGGTGGGGGTACGTTTTAGGTTAAGTTTAAGTTTTTAGCTGGAGGCTACAAAATTCTGTATTTGGGTCAAGGACATTGAGCATATTTGCCAAAACGGGGAATAGAGCAGGAAATGATTTCATTTTAAACCATAAACTGATCTATTCCCCGCTTTGTATTTAACAAGGACAATTTTCTCCAACAGGAAAATTTAATATATTTTAAACTGGTAAATATTTTCTGTCTTGTAACTAGAAGGCATAAATCTAAACGAATCAATAAACCTAAGTTTTATTTTGTCAACCTTTTTAGAGAAGCTTATAAATTTTTCCATTGTTGTTGCCAAAACATCTATCGCCCCATCATCTCTTCCTAACTCCGGGATTATGAAATGAGAGTCATATCCGCTAAGGTTATGTAGAACAACGGGTATAAAAGATGGTACTTTGTAATTTAAGTTGCAAGCGTTACAGGCTGCACCTCTGTAGGCTCCTGTAAGATGGTCGTGATCGCGCACTTTAACGTTATCTGGTGTAAATAGGTTATTACACAGATAACATGTTGTTGCCAAATTGTGATGTTGAAGTTGGTGTTCTTCCATAGGTTGCATCGGTATTTTAATTTTGTAGAGTTCTTCCACCTTAGAGGCAATGTAATACAAATTATCTACAAAGTGTTTCACTGCTTGTTCACCGCGATAAATCTTCGGAGCAGATGTTAGTCCAAATTCTTGAAGATGTTCTTCAGACATCTTCCAATATCTTACCAAACAAAGATTTTTTCTAAGTCCCGAAGTGGGTCAAGGTCATCTGAACATGTTGCCAAAACGGGGAATAGAGCAGTAAGTGATTCCCACTTGGACCACAAACTGCTCTATTCCCCGCTCTGTATTAGGGAAGTGAATTTTGAAGAAAGGTCACAGTTATAGGCAATAAACCTGATAACAGAACCTTTTGTTAATTTATCCAAACAAAAGGAAGTTACAAATGGTTTGCAGGGAGTATTTGCAAAAGTTTCTCAAGGGTAAGATGGGTAATGTCAACCGGTTTGCGCGCCGTATTGACATAAGGTCGGTTTGCGCGCCATACCTTTTTGTAAGGGGTTAGGAAAAGGATGAGAAACATACTGATCAGTTAAAATTAATTTTACAAAGACCAACCAAGGTCGGTTTTACAAAGGTCAACAGCATCCTGAAACCCAGTCGGACGTTGGTCAGTAACGGGCGCCAGGCAACTGTGAACCAAAGTTTTGACCAAGGTTAGTTATAGCGTGTAAGAAAAGGACATACCAACCAAGGTCGGTTTTACAAAGGTCAACAACATCCTGAAACCCAGTCGGACGTTGGTCAGTAACGGGCGCCAGGCAACTGCGAACCAAAGTTTTGACCAAGATCAGTTTTAAAGCGTGAAAGAAAAGTACATATTTCATTAGTAAATAAAACACTTCAAAGACCAACACCACAAATAATTACAAACACCAACACTAACTACATTTTCTAGCAGCAAACTACAAGCTATAATCTAAAAAACAAACTAACATGCATAACATACAAACATGCTAAGGTAGAATCTTTAGTATACAGGGGTACCACCTATATACTAAAGATGCTATTACAGACAGCTAAGGCGAACAGCTAGCTAGGCTGTCAGCCTGGGCTGTCAGCCTGAGACTGTGAGACCTCTGCGGTCAGCCCCCGCTTTTATAGCCGACGATCCGTGGTGGGAGGTAAATTGAAGAAAGGGGGGGGGGTAGTGATAGGGAAGGGGTATTATTGTAAGAGTAAATGTTTTTACCAAACAATAATTTTCTCTAAGTCCCGAAGTGGGTCAAGGTCATCTGAACATGTTGCCAAAACGGGGAATAGAGCAGTAAGTGATTCTCACTTGGACCACAAACTGCTCTATTCCCCGCTCTGTATTAGGAGAAGAGGACTAGTTTAAAGCTCGCAATTATAGGCAATAAACCTGATAACGGAACACTAACCTCTCCCCCGAAAAAATTATTCACCCAACAAACAAACGATATGGTCAGTTTACAACAGTCGCGCATTCTGAAACCGCAAGGACGTTCATCACTGTGTAGGCGTCAGAGTACTACGAACCGAAGTACAATAATACCTGACCAAGGTCCCCTTAAGTTTATTTCCCCGAAGATGTATCCCCCCAAGATAAGCAAAATGGTCAGTTAACAACAGTCGTGCACTCTGAAACCGCAAGGACGTTCATCACTGTGTAGGCGCCAGAGTACTACGAACCGAAGTACAATAATCACCTGACCAAGATCCCCTTAGATTTAACCAAGATAAGCAAACTAACTGAATCTGTTTCTCGTAAGTGAGGGCTAAGATAGGTAAAAAAGTCATCCGGTTTTCATGCCGTAATGACTCAAGGTCGGTTTTCGTGCCGTACCTTTTTGTAAGGGGTTAGGATAGGTGTTTTTTTGAGAAACATAATCCCCCCTGAGATATTTAAAGACATAAGGTTGGTTTTCGTGCCATACCTTTTTGAATGGGAGCGTGAAGCGTGAAAGAAAAGTACATATTTCATTAGTAAATAAAACACTTCAAAGACCAACACCACAAATAATTACAAACACCAACACTAACTACATTGTCTAGCAGCAAACTACAAGCTATAATCTAAAAAACAAACTAACATGCATAACATACAAACATGCTAAGGTAGAATCTTTAGTATACAGGGGTACCACCTATATACTAAAGATGCTATTACAGACAGCTAAGGCGAACAGCTAGCTAGGCTGTCAGCCTGGGCTGTCAGCCTGAGACTGTGAGACCTCTGCGGTCAGCCCCCGCTTTTATAGCCGACGATCCGTGGTGGGAGGTAAATTGAAGAAAGGGGGGGGGGGTAGTGATAGGGAAGGGGTATTATTGTAAGAGTAAATGTTTTTACCAA
This sequence comes from Allygus modestus, assembly GCA_963675035.1. Lineage (NCBI taxonomy): Eukaryota > Metazoa > Arthropoda > Insecta > Hemiptera > Cicadellidae > Allygus > Allygus modestus. Next base: position 69,557,343 of record OY776115.1, read on the forward strand.
ACAATAATTTTCTCTAAGTCCCGAAGTGGGTCAAGGTCATCTGAACATGTTGCCAAAACGGGGAATAGAGCAGTAAGTGATTCTCACTTGGACCACAAACTGCTCTATTCCCCGCTCTGTATTAGGAGAAGAGGACTAGTTTAAAGCTCGCAATTATAGGCAATAAACCTGATAACGGAACACTAACCTCTCCCCCGAAAAAATTATTCACCCAACAAACAAACGATATGGTCAGTTTACAACAGTCGCGCATTCTGAAACCGCAAGGACGTTCATCACTGTGTAGGCGTCAGAGTACTACGAACCGAAGTACAATAATACCTGACCAAGGTCCCCTTAAGTTTATTTCCCCGAAGATGTATCCCCCCCCCCCCAAGATAAGCAAAATGGTCAGTTAACAACAGTCGTGCACTCTGAAACCGCAAGGACGTTCATCACTGTGTAGGCGTCAGAGTTTTACGAACCGAAGTACAATAATTACCTGACCAAGGTCCCCTTAAATTTAACCAAAAATAAGCAAACTGACTGAATCTGTTTCTCGTGAGTAAGGGTTAAGATAGGTAAAGTCATCCGGTTTGCGCGCCGTAATGACTCAAGGTCGGTTTTCGTGCCGTACCTTTTTGTAAGGGGTTAGGAAAGGTGTTTATTTGAGAAACATAATCCCCCTGAGATATTTAAAGACATAAGGTCGGTTTTCGTGCCATACCTTTTTGAATGGGAGCGTGAAAGAAAAGTACATATTTCATTAGTAAATAAAAACACTTCAAAGACACTTTAAAACCAACACCAAACTAACTACAGTTAAACTAACTACATTACCTAGCAGCAAACTACAAGCGTTATCTAACATGCTTAAACAAACTAACTAAACATGCAAGGGCGCGGATCTCTTAATTGCGCGTCGGGCCCAACGCACACTTAACAGACCTACGCTGCAGCAGGCACTGCAACCCAGTGGGACGTTCATCGCAACGGGCGGCAGGCTACTGCGAAGAGACGCTCGAAATCTCGGGTTATATAGACGGAGAATGGGAAATCGGGATATTAAGGGGAAAGCGGGATAAGGGATAATCCTGCTTCGTTGCGGGATTTTATCCCGCACTTCCAAGAACATTTTTCCCTCGACCTTGACGTTGACCTTGAACATGACCCAAAAAGGGGGGGGGGTTCCGTCAGGGGGGGGGGTTCCGTCAGGGGGGGGGGTCCGTCGGGGGGGGGGGGGGGTCCGTCAGGGGGGGGGGGGGCCGGTTCTAAACCAGTCCTCAGCTTTCTACCCATATATGGATAGGGCAAGGTTTCACTTTACGACCTGCTTCACTCTGCCAGCCGCCTCATTCCGGCTTTGGATTGCAACCAGTACACACGTGCTCTATCCAACTCTATCTTATCCATTTTCTCTTCCATCCTATTTACACCATGTCTTCTCCTCTGACTCCTGAAAAACTCCAGCGCTTAAAGGAATCTTTGAAGAGGTCGACGGAAAGAAGGAGCGGGTTTAAGAGACCTTCAACTTTGAAGTCTCTCAAACGGAATCTCCATGGTCATCCGCTGTATTTTGAACAACGACCCTCGACTCAGCCTCGACCTTCTACATCGGCTCAGCCTCGGCCTTCTACATCGGCGGCTCAACCTTCGTCTCCAACACCGACTGTCGATGAGGTGATGCAACGGACAAGGGTGATGGGGCTGAACGACTTGGTGACGCCGTTTGAAGTCTCCAAGGTCGAGTTTCAAAATCTGAAGCGGATGACGGAGTATAAATATGTGGCAACCAACGGGGACCACGTGTTCCTGTTTCAACACACCATCCACTACATCGAGGTGCGTCTGCCGCAGTCTCTCCCACCGCCACCTCCTCTGATACCTGATACACAGGAGTTATTCTTAACCAGAAAAGATGGGAGGGTAAAGTGGGTTTTGAAGAATAAAGTTTGAACTGATCCTTATCCCGACCAACCTTCAGCACGCAAACGGTCCTTTTCAGGACCACCCTAAGCATTTCAAGTTAGGGACTTGGCCTGTACATAGGCAGGAGAGTTTGTTTGTGCAGCCCACTTTGTGAAATTTTCTAAGTCCCAAAGTCCTTGAACTTGACCTTGACCTTGAACATGACCCATGTTGGGGGGGGGGGTACAAAGTTTTTCCAAAGTATGTCATGTGGGTACTCAAATTACGCGAATTGATCAGACAAACAAGGAGGTGCAAACAGAATTTTGATCCGGCCAAGGGTATAGTAGCAGAAGCGAAAAAACTACAAAGTTTGTCCAAAGTATGTCATGTGGGTACTCAAATTACGCGAATTGATCAGACGAACAAGATGGTGCAAACAGAATTCAGATCCGACCAACGGTATAGCAGAAATAGCGAAAAAACCAATGTTTTCAAGGTTACATACTAATAGCTTCTTTATTATTGGGTTAAAGTATAGCGAGTGGGTACTCAAATTACGCGGGTTAATCAGACGAACAAGATGGTGCAAACAGAATTCAGATCCGACCAACGGTATAGCAGAAATAGCGAAAAAACCATTGTTTTCAAGGTTACATACTAATAACTTCTTTATTATTGGGTTAAAGTATAGCGAGTGGGTACTCAAATTACGCGGGTTAATCAGACGAACAAGATGGTGCGAATATAATTCAGATCCGACTGAGATTAGGGAAGAAACAGCGCGAAAACAACACTTTCAAGGCCTGACATTAATAAATACTTTGTTTATGGATTAAACTACGACAAGTTATTTATAGTTTAAAGTATACCGAGGTAACGTTGTTGTGCGGGTAGGTCGGGTGGGTATCATACACGCTAGCGCTATATCATTATACTTTTAGCTCTTGCAGGATTAACATCTACCTATAGAGTTTGTGTTATTCTAAAGATGTCACAGTTTTACAGAAATATGACGAAGGTGTCCTTCAACAGTCCGCCTGCCACCACCTTCTACTTCTCCGACTGTAAAGATAGAAGGTCTACGCTGTTAGTGGATTGTGAGCGATTTCGCCGTAGAATACTCCAGGCTGAAACATTCTTAGCAAGTTGTCTGCTACGCAAGATGCATCATATGAGTACATGCAATAAATTAGATCACAGTGACTGTCATGATTGCGTAAAAACAGTGTCGAGCAAGAATTGTTAATGTTTTCAGTTACGGAGCTCCGATCCTCACAGAGTCAGAGCTAGACCCTAACTAATGCATGTCCCGTAGTTATTGTGCGATGTGTAAACTTGGTGGGGGAAACTGGTGTGGTGGGGGGTAAAGGCGAGTGTCTATCCTACATGCTTGTATCACTTCAGTATACCTGCGGCTCTTGCATAGTTCACATGGATTCGCAAATACAAGGCACTACTGTTTCTTCCACATGTTCTTCTTTTAATATTGAGCAAGCTGACAATACAAATGATGAAATACAAGTACATGAAGTTTCTAGCACAATATCTACTGATGCAGAAGCAATAATGGCATCCCTAATAGGGTTTGACTAATGATGGTGGATGTAGTAGCAACCATCTGCCGCGCACTTGCCACCTGCCGCCTACCATCTGCCGCCTGCCATCTGCCGTCCGCCATCTGCTCCGCCCCACCACACCTTTACCCCCACTATTTTGTTTGATACCAAAACGCTAGCTAGCGAATAGTCAGTACACCTCCAGCTCTTGACCAGTGTACATCGAGCTCTCTGTTGAAATGTCCATCAAAATTAGGTGTATTCATTATGACTCTATTCATCTGGCGACTTTCCAAGACCTCGAGGCTTTTAATGAAGAGTTAAGACTTCTCATTGCGTCCGGTTACGATTTATCTTTGGAACTTTACGCATCAAAAAACAACATGGACTCTGCGCAGGAATCGAAGTATCTACCGTCTTTCATCAGAAAGCGAAGTGATGGCCGCAACTCGTCCGGATCAACAACATCGATGACAACGAACAACGGGGAACTATTGTAAACATAAATTATTGTAAACATAACTTATTGTAAATAAAAAGAAAAGTAAAAAAAAGTAATAAATGAAATAGTACTACCTCGCACTCGTATCATTCGATTGCTTCATTCGATTTTTTCATTCGATATTTTTATCGAATTAAAACTATCGAATCACAATCGGATTTTACGCGTGCGAGGTAGTACTTTTTTAAAATTACCTCCCCGTGACCTTGAACTTTAACCTTTCACTCATTACGTCACAAAACCGCCTACGTCACTGGCTCAGCCTCAGATGACGTATTTAATGACTCAGCGCTTCCGGTCACGTGACCGGAAGCTGTCAATCACTTGGCCCAGAAGTCCCCTTCCCACACTACTAACCTGGATCTTGTGGTGTTTTTAGTTACAAAACTTAGAATGCAAAACTGACAATTCCCAGTAAATTAAACACGCTTGTCTGTCATTGGAGTTACTTAATAAGAAGTATACATAACCATGTTTAGTATGAATAAACTTTAGAAATTAAAAATGTACATATATTTAATCTTAGCCAAAATTATATGTTTTACAAATTGAGATATAAAATCAAGACAAATATACTAAGCATAATAATGCCATACTTACTTCTCCCCGTGTATATGGTCCTTTAAGTAGTGTAGTTATTGTTTTTTTCATGCTCCCAAAGTCGGGCTAAACAGTTTTTGTGGTGAAGTCTGTCTCGCTGTTTGGAGTTGTAGAGACTTGGAGACAACCCCACTAGTTCGAGTTTGATTAAACCTCACTAGGCTCCTCAAGTGAATTTATCTTCAGTTTGTTTTTAGCGAATTTCCCCCATAGGGAAGAAGCTATTACCATAGTCGGCATGGTAAGACCAAGGCCCGGGACCATGATAACGTTTCGTTTTGAGGTCCCCAGATGCCAAAAACAGCATTCGTTCAAAACTGTATATATATATATATATATATATATATATATATATATATATATACACACGATATATAATTTATGAGACATTCTTATGGAGCCAGTGATTTCATAATCACATATAGAGTGAATCAGAAAGAAAGAATTTTTTACCTATATATAAATCTATCTATATATATATATATGTAGGTAAAAAATTCTTTCTTTCTGATCTTTCTTTCTTTCACGGACACACACACATATATATATATATATATATATATATATATATATATATATGTTCCGTGGGTGCGATAACTCTCGTACAAATGATCCGATTTTGATGAAATTTGGTACAAACATGTAAAGCATCATTTATGACTTTAAGTTCGAAAACCAGCTAGATCGCTTTATCCAAAGGGGTATTTTGGGGGGGTTTTGTACCCCAAAAATGGGTTTTTGGAGTTTTTTACCTATACTATTTTAGTAAATCCAACTTTAGTTTTCACCATTAAATTCAGCTTAAAAAAACAAACAATTTGATGTTTTGATCATTGCTCTACATCAATTGGTGACCGAGATATTGAAAGTGCTAAACACAGTACGTTGTCCAATGTTATTCTTATAGAGAATAAGAAAAATTGTATATATCGCTTATTTTTCAACTTATCCTGATGAAACTTGGTATATTGCTTCATATCGTTGTGGTCTATTGATATTTGCACTAAAAAACCTTTTTTGCCTATATTTCCTGTAGCACCAAACCTGCGTACTCAGCCCCCATGTTATTCTTAGGTAGAATAAGTAACGTGTTATCTCCCTTAATTATGAAAATAAATTAATAAAACTTGGTATGCGGCTTTACCTACTTGAGTTGTATTGGTATTTGTATAAAACCCCATTTTTTGTGTTCCTTCCGTCAGTAAATCTGCATACTCAGCCGCCATGTTATTCTTATGGAGAATAATTAAAGTGTCATAAACCGTTTATTTATGGATGTATATTGATGAAACTTGGTATTTGGTTTTATGTGGTATTAAGATACATATATATGGATTGGAAATTCGCTGAGTACGCAGGTTTGCTGCTACGGGGTATTGTATTATCATTTGGTCAGTCATTGTCACCCGAATATTGGAAAATATATATATCAAAGTCGGCTATAAGTGATTTATTTTGAATTTTGTGTTTTGTTGCTTGTAGTGCCCTATCAAAATCACAACACCAACATAACTTTGAAAAACCGGGTCAAATAAAAAAATAAATATTTTTTAATTAACAAGTTACAGTCAACCAAATGTATTCGGCATTATAAATAAATAGCTAAACAAAAACTAAATAAGTACATTCAATTATTTTTTTTATATTGGTTTTGGATGAAATATAAATGTTTATTTGTGAGTGAATGCAGTAAGTTCTCTAAATATTACATTCGAATGATAAACAAAATACTGAGACAAACACATCGCATTCAACAAAACTATGTTAGTGGGACATTGTTCACTAAAGAATTGAGAAAGCTGTTTCCATTTAAGCCAAAATGGAAAGACATTTTTCATTTAGTTGTTTGGCATTTTCAATGTTGGACTATATTTGTGAGGTTATAACCACTAAACTGATTTTAAAGTGATTTTGTAGAACAGTAGAGTATTGCAGTAATTCATGAATAAGCTAGCTATGGAACAGAAGTAATAAAATACCTTGTGTGACAATAAAACTGAGAAGAATATCAGAGGTAACGAAGGAATTGGTAGGGTTCTAGGTACAAACATACGTAATTGACAGCCTATTTATGGTGTTCACCTTTATCACAGAATGAAGAGGAAAGTTCTAGCAATATTATTACTTTAGATTTTGTCAGTTTGAATATCTTTACAGTCTATCAGTACCACCACTGATTTAATCAACTATTTAACTATTTAAAATAAACGAATAATCGTCCGGTAAAACGTTTCGATACCGCAATATATTCACCCCAGTTGGGACGATGATGTGCTGATCGTTTACTCACCGATCTCCATTCAACATTACTTCTTCTTGCAGTTTTATACCCAGCTTTAATGATTGTAAATTTGTTTTACCATCATACATTTAGAGTTTTACAGTTCGTTAGAGTTAACATAACTTTGTTTTAGAACTATACATGTTTTCGTCAATCATAGTTTGAACTATCAGTTATTTTATAAATGACAATTTGCTGTTCCCACACCTTAAAACATTTTACACTCTTATAAAAATCTTTAACAAATATTTATACTATGGAAAGTATGGTTATTGCTTTGAAAATAGTTGATAAACATATCTTGTGTTATCAGTTTTCCTGTTATATCAGAAACCTGAGCCTTTACACCAAGAACTTCGTGGTTTTACTTTTGTTTGGTTAATGGATTTTTATTTTCATTTTTGTAAAAGTTTTATGAAAAAAAATGAATTCTCATAGTGACTTCAATTGTTAAGTCTTTAACTTTTCTTATGGGATTACTTTGCAAGTAATTAATATTTAGTTTAGTTTAATTAAATAAGTTAAGAAACTGAAAATTAATTAGTTTCATAATATGCCTGAGACAGATTGGTGTAATCTTAAGGAAGTTACACACATAAATGTCTAGAGCTCTTGTGTTAGTCAAGTCAATTATCCTAATCCTTACTTGGATCCCCAGACTGCACGGGGGTTGGTGTTGAGTTTGCAACGTTGGTAACCTCGTTAAATCTTACCTAGAAAAGCGTAAATGTTATAATTAGTACTAACATAACTTGTTATACTTGTGAACAGATGTTGTAGTTCTCAATATACGTTTAGTGTTATACTATTGTGTAATATGGTTGACCTGTCTTTAAATAAGGTTGGGGATTATACTTAATATAATATAATTGGGATATACAATATAGTTGGATAAATATTAGTTCATTAGAAAGTAATAAATATATACCGTTAGTCAGCAAAAACAGGCAATAATTACAATAGTCGAACGACCCTCTTAGAAAAGTTATAATGTATACACATTCACCTAATTACCATAAGAATCCACTCTTCAAGTTTATGAAAATATTTTCATAACAAGTGAAATATATAAATATATTTATTTATTTTCTATAAGAATTAAATTAGACTGAATACGGGTGTTTCTGCAACGGGGACTATATACCATTTTTCTTTGTAATATAACACAACCCAATGTAGCCAAAAACCAAGATTCATCAAAATGTATTTTTAAATAAGCTAGACCGTCTAGACCGTTAAACCGTCTCCGTTAACCATAAAACAAGGCGATATTATTGATTAATCTTCATTCTTGAAACACCCTATTGAGGTAAGCGAGGCAGCATAATAAATAAATTGATACAACCTTTTATACTGTAGAGGTATCATTAAGGATGGGGTGCTACTTGAATATTTTAAATACTAAGTATAGGTTTGTGATATAATATTTCGTTGTGTAAATAAAGGACAACTTGCACATATTTTTTGGCGTTCATGAAAGATCGCTTTATTTGAAAACAAAGATATGTATATTTTGAAATAAAGCAAGAGGTTAACTTTATTGCGACCTAAAACATAAATAAGGATGGAAACAAAACAGATTTGTGAAAGGTAGAGCAAACGTTAATTGCTTCTTTTAAACGTCAGCACAGCGCCAACCTATTTTCACCGATTTTTCCCCTTTAGTAGGGGGCCATAGCCGATTCAAAACCAGCAAACAGTGTGGACGCGTGGAAGCCCCCCCCCCGACCTTCCCCATAGCCAAGCTCCGAGCCCCCCCCCCACCGACGTCATCCCCCCCCGACCTTCCCCATAGCCAAGCTCGGACCCCCCCCCGACCTTCCCCATAGCCAAGCTCGGACCCCCCCCCCGTTTGCAACATTTTTCATGATGAGGAAAAACTTTCAAAAATTAATAACTAGCCTATTTACTCACCGATTCCCACGGGACTTTTTCCAGAATGTAGGCCTATCCCAGAGGAAGCGAATGACGTAAGAACCCCATAGATCCACCATCAAACAAGGCCGCTATTAATTTATAACCGCGTTTTCCTTATGAGATCTCAGCTGTTTACCGACCGATTTTGATGAAATTTCACCACATGTCGGGCGACGGCCTAAGTAAACCATCCCTTAAAGAAAATTGAAAATCCGCCTATAAACGGGCCCGCTATTAATTTTTAAACGTGTTTTCCTTATGGGATCTCAGCTGTTTACCGACCGATTTTGATGAAACTTCACCACAGGCCAGGCGGCGGCCTAAGTAAACCATCCCTTAAAGAAAATTGAGAATCCACCGTTAAACAGGCCCGCTATTAATTTATAACCGCGTTTTCCTTATGGGATCTCAGCTATTTACCAACTGATTTTGACGAAATTTCACCACATGCCGGGCGGCGGCCTAAGTAAACCATCCCTTAAAGAAAATTGAGAATCCACCCTTAAACGGGCCCACTATTAATTTTTAAACGTGTTTTCCTCATGGGATCTTAGCTGTTTTCCAGACCCCTCACAATGGTTCAAAACTAGCAAAGGTGCGGTGAGGATGCGAGGCTGCTAGGGTCTACGTGACCGCCCGGGGTTGTTTACTCATCAGCGACCTTCTAGATCCCTCATCACTCCCTCACTCCTCCGACAAGTGCGCGCCGCATGAGGCCTCCTCCCGACCAGAGTGTTATTTATAAGCGAGTCCTTGAGGGTTTCGCCAGTTTGTCTTTGGAGCTCTTACTGCGCGGACGAAGTATTGCCGTCTCCGAGATACACTTTACAACCTGTGCTTGTGCGACTGTGTGGAGTTTTCTCTTTGAATATCTTAAAATGTAAGTAACATTTAATATATCTTTTCATCAGCCGATTTGCCAATGATCTAAATCCCAATTAGCTAAAATTAATATTTAATATTTTAGATATCCCAGTGCAAAATAAAATTTGGTTTTGCTTTTAAATCGAAATTTCAAGTGGCTAGTAGAATTATAGACGAGAGTAAAATCGCCATGTGCGACTGAAACAAAGATAAAGACGTGTAACAGTGTTAGGAATGTCATAGGAGCCATTCTTGTAATTTATTTCTGTCTACTATTAGAAGGGTACTGCTACAGATACCCGATGTTGTAGATGGCTGTTCCTCGTATGTGTGAGGTCTGCGGTCGCGTCTTCGCTGGAAACCTGGCTCGTCACATGGCAGCTGCTCACAGAGACCGCCATTTCGACTGCAACGTCTGCGGGAGACGCTTCGGGCGAAGCGACAGCCTGCGACGCCACCTCACAGCAGTTCATCCTCCCACTCCTCACGACCAAGCGCCAGGTACGGTTTTTTACGTTAAACAAGAAACCGTCAGTACTAATGACTTGTTTTCGAGAGAGAGTAAACGGCTTTAGCTGAGTAAACAGATTCAAGTAGTAAACAAGGGGCTGCCAGCCTCTGTTCAGTTCCTCACCCTTGTATTACTGGGCTCAAACTGGCGTTCGAGATGAGGAAGAGGTCGTCAGGCCTCTATGCAATTCCTCACCCTTGTATTACTGGGCTCAAACTGGCGATTGAGATGAGGAAGAGGTCGCCAGTCCTCTATGCAGTTCCTCACGATCAAGCGCTAGGCACGGTTTTTACATTAAACAAGAAACCAGTACTAATGACTTGTTTTCGAGAGAGTAAACGGCTTTAGCCGAGTAAACAGATTTAAGTAGTAAACAAGGGACTGTCAGCCTCTGTTCAGTTCCTCACCTTGTATTACTGGGCTCAAACTGGCGATTGAGATGAGGAAGAGGTCACTAGGCCTCTGTGCAATTCCTCACCCTTGTATATACTAGGTTCAAACTGGTGAATGAGATGAGGAAGAGGTTTCCAGTTCCTCACCTTCATGTATATTGAGGTAACTAATAGAACTTGTTTTTCCTGTTCACAGACCATCCATGCCCGTTGTGCTCCGTTGTCCTGGCGAGCCCCGAGGATCTTCACCACCACATGGAAGCGGTCCACGGTGCGAGCCCGTCAGCTTCGACCTCCTCCACAACGCCACCCCTCAGAGACCCACGGCCCGAGTGCAACGCGTGCGGGCGGCGATTCGCCCTCGAGGATCTGCCCTCGAGGCGCCACGTGCAGCTGGTGCACGCCAACGGGGTCCGCTGTCCCGAGTGCGGCGCCCTTTTCCGCGGGGTCGCTTATCTCCAGCAGCACGTGGCGAGCGCCCACCGCGGCATGAGGTTCGCGTGCGCCTACTGCGACCGAGGCTTCACCCGGCGCTACAACCGAGACCAGCACGAGGCCCACAACTGCCCTGTCGTGAGGAACCTCGTTGTGGACGAGATGCCGCACCTACCCGTCCTGTCACCCGAGCCCCGGCCCGGCCGCGAGCCTCGACCCAGCCACGAGCCCCAGCCTCGACCCAGCCACGAGCCTGGACCCAACCACGAGCCCCAGCCCGGACCCAGCCACGAGCCCCAGCCCGGACCCAGCCGCGAGCCTCGACCCAGCCGCGAGCCCCAACCTGGATCGAGCACGGCACCCGACGGGATGGTGGGTGGCGGACTGCCCGCGTTCCGCACCATCCAACGGGGGTTCCGCGGACGCCTCCTGACCTTCGGCCTGTCTCGACCCATGGAGGACTTCTTGTCCGTGGAGGACGCGCTGGTGCTGCTGTTTGACAGCGTCCTGAACCTGTTGACTGACGTCAGGTCCCGGCACCCAAACACCAAGGTCAACATGTTCCTGGAGTGCGAATTCTCCAACGTCCACGGAGCCACCTGTCTGCGAGCCTTCAAGACGAAGAACGTGCCTCTCACCGCCGCGTCCAACTTGGAGGACTTCCTGTCAGCGTCCTTCCACAAGCTGGAGGAAGAGAAGGAGCAGTGCCTGCTAGTGGGCAGCGGGTGGAGCTATCTCCGGATACGGGACCTGGAGATCCGCGTCAACCTCTACACCCCGTTGGGAGAACGCGGAGCCCGGTTCATCCTGCTTCCCAAGACCATCTGCGAGACGCGCGCTGTCATCAACGTGCACAACCTCGATGACATGTGCTTCGCGTACGCCATCCTAGCCAAGTTCGTCGCGCAACACCCGGAGAGGCCCGCATCGTACACACCGGACGTCATGGCTTGCTACGATTGGACCGGCCTACGCTTCCCCGTAGCCGTGAAGGACATTAAGGTCTTTGAGCGCAAGAACGCCATCAGCGTCAACGTGTACGGGATCGAGCGCGCCATGGTGGGGAGACGCCCCGACGGATCGCCAAAGTTCCAGGACCGCGTGTTCCCGCTGAAGATCTGCAAGCGGGAGTTGGAGGATCATCGGGACCTGCTGTACGTGACCACCGGCGGGGACAGTCACTACGCCTACATCGCAAACATGAGTAGGCTAGTGCGTCCTCAGCTGACGTCTCACGGCCACACCATCCACGTGTGTAAGCGATGCTTCGCTTACTTTGACAACCAGCCCAACAAGCTGCAACTGTCCGGTGCCGAGCGTCTGGAGGAGCACATGCGATACTGCACCGCCAAGGCTCCCCTCCGCTTGGACATGTCGAAGAAGCAGCAGATCCGCTTCACCCACCCCGAGTACACTAGGCGGGAGAGGTTCTGCATCTACGCGGACTTTGAGTGTGCTCTGCAGCCCGTCGCTGTTGACCCTGCGGAAGCGCCGCCCGGCACGAGGCCCCTGCAACTGCACGTCCCGTACGCCTTCGCCTACCAGATCGTGGACTCGCTCGGCCTGGAGGAGTTTGAGCCCCGCGTCTACTTCGGGGCTGACGCGTCCAAGGTCTTCATGGAGAGGCTCAAGATGGACGTGCTGGCGCTGTGGGAGTTCCTATTCGGCATGAGAGCTCTGCACCCTTCTCTGACCCGGCAGGAGATGGACGAGTACCTGGCAGCGACTCACTGCTACCTCTGCGGGAAGGAGTTCACGGACCAGGACGTCAAGGTGCGGGACCACAATCACGCCCCGCCCTACGAGTTCCGAGGAGCCGCCCACCGCTCGTGCAACCTCAGGTACCGGGAGCAGCGACACATCAACTGCTACTTCCACAACCTGTCCAACTACGACGCCCACTTCGTAGTGCGCGAGCTGGCCATCGACCCCGGCGATGTGGACGTGCTGGCGCACACCGAAGAGCGCTACATCGCCTTCACCAAGCGGTTTCACTTTGGTCAGCCCGGGGACAACCAACGTCAGAGCAGTTTCGCGGTGCGGTTCCTCGACACCTACAGGTTCTTGTCCATGAGCCTGGCCAGCTTGGCAGCGGGACTACCCACTGACAAGATGCGCGAGACGAGGAAGCGCTTCCCCGACGACCGGCTGTTCGACCTGGTGCGCAGGAAGGGCGTGTTCCCCTACGACTTTGTCACGTCGTACGACACGTTGTACTCCACCAGGGAGCTGCCTCCCAAGGAGGCGTTCAGGAACTCCATGACCCTGGAGGATATCAAGGAGGAGGAGTACGAGCACGCCCTCAACGTGTGGCAAGCCTTTGACTGCAACCACCTCAAGGACTATGCGGACAAGTACCTGCGATGCGACATCGCCCTGCTCACCGATGTCTTTGAGCAGTTCCGTGATACGTCGCTAGCAGAGTACGGGCTGGACCCCGCCCACTACTACACCCTGCCGTCCTACGCCTGGGACGTGATGCTCAAGACCTGCGGTGTGGAGCTGGACACGCTGCAGGACTTTGACATGTACCTGTTCGTGGAGCAGGGGATCCGGGGAGGCATCTCACAGGCCATCACCCGCTACGCCAAGGCCAACCACGACAGGTGCCCGGACTACCGCCCGGACGAGCCCACGCGCTTCCTCCTGTACCTGGACGCCAACAACCTGTACGGCTGGGCCATGTCCCAGTGCCTGCCGACCGGAGACTTCGAGTGGCTCAACCGTGAGGAAATCCAGGCGTTGGACATTGCGGCGCTGGACGCAGAGGCTGATCGAGGCTACATCTTGGAGGTGGACCTCCACTACCCCGCGCGCCTACACGACCTGCACAAGGACCTTCCCTACTGCTGCGAGACGAAGCGTCCGCCAACAGGGAAGTTCCCCAAACTGTTGACGACCCTGGACGACAAGACGCACTACATCTGTCACTACAGGGTCTTGCAGCAGGCACTGCAAAACGGGTTGGAGCTGGTCGCGGTGCATCGGGCGATCTCGTTTCGCCAGTCGCGGTGGTTGGAACCGTACATCCTGATGAACACGGAGCTGCGGAAGAAGGCCAAGACGAAGTTCGAACAGGACTTCTTCAAGCTCATGAATAACGCGGTCTTCGGCAAAACCATCGAGAATGTACGGAAGCGCCTCAACGTGAAGCTGGTGTGCACCCCGGAGAAGTTTTCCAAGTACGTCACCAGATCCAACTTCCTGGACCGGACGTACTATACGGAGGACGTGGCCCTGGTGCATCTGTCCAAGGTCAACATTGTGTTGGACAAGCCAATCTACGTAGGCATGTCAGTCCTGGAGCTGAGCAAGTGGCTCATGTACGAGTTCCTGCGCAAGATGAAGGAGCGCTACGGTGACCGCCTCACCGTGGACTACATGGACACGGACAGCTACGTCTTTGACATCGTGTCCCAGGACGTCTACGCCGAGATGAAGGAACACCTGGACGACTTCGACACCAGCGGCTATCCGAGGTCCCACCCCTGCTACAGCCCCGTCAACGCCAAGGTCATTGGAAAGTTTAAGGACGAGTGTAACGGCCTGTCCTTATTCGAGTACCTCGGCCTGCGGTCCAAGCTGTACTTTATGGACATCGAGGACGCAGCGACAGGCGGCAGCAAGGCTCTCAAGCGGGCCAAGGGGGTGGCGAAGGGCGTTGTCAAGAACGTCCTCACCCCCGACGACTACAGAGAGTGCCTGTTTGAGGGGGTCCAAAAGCGCACCACCAACGTCCGCTTCCAGTCCCATTTACACCGGGTCTACACCGTGGAAGTGGACAAGCTGAGCCTCAGCCCGACTGATGACAAGCGGTGTGTCCTCCCCGACGGCATCCACACTCTGCCGTGGGGACACAAAGACGTCCCGCCGCTACCAGCCAGGAGAGGAGATCGACGGATGGAGGTGGATGGTGAGGAGGAGGAGGGGCAGCCCCAGGATGAAGACGAGGAAGAGGAATTCCCAGTTTAGTTTTAATATTAATTTTAAGAAAAATTTGTAAATAGTATTTGTAAGAAAATATAATAGCTTTATGTACAGCACGAACCTGAGTTGTTTATTTCCTCCCCTTTGCTCACTCAAAAGCCGGTAGGCTCAGAAAAACTAAAGTGAAAGGCGTTATGGACCGTTTGGCCCGAGCCGTGCAGCTTAAAAAGCCCCCGCCAACCGGGAGCGATTGGCGGCGCGTGTCGGGGACGGCCCTGAAGGAGTTGCCCAGGAAGGAGTTGCTAAGTGGTTTGCTGACGCTCGAGGTTGCACCCTCGAATTACTCAGCGGTTTGCTGATGTCCGAGGGGTCTCGTGACGCGCCCTCTTTGGCGACCTTCACTGCCGCTTGGCGGGGGCTCAGCCAGTGACACGCGCCGCTGGTATATAAACCTGAGGTCCAGCCCCGCTGCCTCAGTTTTGCTAATTTTTTTAAATTTAGTAAGGAGAAAGGAGAAATGAAAACACAAGCTTTATCATTATGAGGCATGTATTGTACAGTAATAAGGTTACATACACATACTACAAAAACCTTACAAACTAGTTTTAAGCGAATATGGAGTGGAAGAGCCTGCGGACGAGAGCGTCGTTGGTGGTGGGAGCGGCAGGGTCGAAGAGCTGGACGTAGTCGCTGAGTGACGTGCGGAGAACAGCCCGGCAGTACAGGTAAGTGAGGCAGTAGTAGCCGCAAACAGAAGTATCGTAGCCCTGGAGCCGATACCTGTTGTAGACGTAGTGGCGGTGATGAGGATTGCGCCTCAGGAACATTTGAAAGTCGGCCTGGTATGGCGGCCTTCCGTAGCTGTCCAGGTACTCGAGTCTGTCCTCTTCCGAGCAGTAAAACGCCACCCAGTGTTCGCCTCCCTCGGTGTGTGCTACCGTGCTGGACACGATGGCGGTGAGAGGCTTGACCGGCACGTCCGGTAGTTGGTCAGAGGCGTAGACCGCAACGTTCCTCAGTCCGGGGATCCTCGCCAGACATTCTCTGATCTGAACGGTATTCATCGTGGACGGAAGCAGCACAGGCAGCTTGAGACGGACGGGTCTGGACTGTCATTAGACACGAGCCAGTCCCGCAATACTATGCAGTTATGAAGGGCGCAACGG
Organism: Allygus modestus; assembly: GCA_963675035.1. Classification (NCBI taxonomy): domain Eukaryota; kingdom Metazoa; phylum Arthropoda; class Insecta; order Hemiptera; family Cicadellidae; genus Allygus; species Allygus modestus. The sequence goes on from OY776115.1 coordinate 69,573,384, forward strand.
TTGTGGGAGCTCTTATGGTGACGACAGCGCAGGGTCCGGTAGGTGGGCGGACCGTTGAGCGACCCACAGCCCAGATCCTCCATGTCCTGAGCGGTGGTGGCGGCGGGCTCGGTTATGAGGTGGCGTTGTACAAAGTCCCTCTTCTGCGATCCTTTGACGTATACCAGGGGACGGTGGATGAGGCAGGAGCGCAGCTTGTCCAGCAGGGCGATGTATGCGATGTCCCCCTGGTCCCACTCCAAGCCGTGGCAGTGGCGAGTGACCCAGACGCTCTCGCGCTGTTTCTCGGAAGTCAGGAGGTCCTTACTGAAGGGTGGGCGGGCGATGTGATGTAGGAGCAGCGTGCCGGTAGTCACGTCCACCACGCAAACCTCTTTCTGTAGAAAGTCATTATCACTGTCTTTAAAACACTGCATATCCATCACCACGCTTCCGTGATGACAGCGCGCTGGCGGTGGCTCGTTGTAGATCGGTGGCGGCACGTCCATCCCGTACGGCTGACTGAACTCGACTGAGCGCTGGCGGGAGCGCGCCTAGCGGGATAACCTTGGGTGCGCGCGCCGCCATCACCTAACGGTCCACGGTGACCTTGAGCGCGCGCGGCAACTCGTTTACCCGCCAAAGTCGACTGTGACGTTGCGATGACGGTCCACCTCCACGACGTTGTCCAACTCGGCGTACACTATGCAGTTGAACGCCTCCGCCAAGGCTTCGGAGAACCCAATCTCTATGCGCAGGTTACCGTTGCGCACCAGGTTCCAGTGGCTGGATTGAGAGGCCGCTATATCGGGTGTCAGATCAAACGCCATCAGGCAGTATCCATAGGGGTATTCGTTGCGACTGACTTCGTTACCACAGTCTGAGAAATTGATGCCGGTGCCAGTGTACAGCGTGTGGTTGGCGAGCACGCACAACTTATGACCGAACGTGTAATCCGGTTGAAGCGGCTTACATAGTACTTGCTCACCATCTATGTACAGCGCGAAGAAGTTCACGTGGCTGTGGGTGAAGTTGAACGGGTTCTTCTTGTAGTCCCCGTTGAACGCCTGATTGCTGACCAGGCCAACTATAACGCGTTTCGGCAGTTGTCCCAGAAACACACTGTCCAGAGTCTTGCTGCTGATACCGGAGGGTAGTGTGAAGGATTTGACTTCCACGCGCGTAATGGGATATTTGGCTGTGCCCGACTCCAGCGTCCTGCTGTGAGCCAACAGCACGCTTGGGTTGATCTTACAGCGGCGCATAAACAGGTTGACTTCGGCAATGTCCACTTTATAGTCTGTCACGGTTTTGGACATGATGGAGAATGAGTTCTTTGACCTGATCAGGCGAAAGCGCATCTCCACGCCGTTTAACATGAACTTCTCCTGGTTGCACAGGTCGACGTGCAGATGTCCGACCATGTCCGCGTACCGGCTGGCCTTGACAAACTCCCTCCGGTTCTTGAGCCCGGCATTATCCTCCTCAGTATTGTCAATGTACCCGGCATAGTCCTCGTAGAACAACTCCGCGGTGAGGTGCGATGTCTTGGCATCACCGCCATAGGACAACAGGTTCTCCAGGTAGGCGCGATAGGCATACGTGTTGTTCTGAGGAGACACCAGTTTGTTGTTCAGATACAGGTCCACTTGACTGAACAGCGAGTGCAGCCAGTTGTTAATCGGACCCACCTCTTTTATCGCTTGATCACCCGTTACAGCGCCTCCGTTAGCCGTTCTAATGGTAGCCTTCACATGCAGTAGCGTCTGTGACAGATCCGTGTACTCGTCCCCGTGACCCGGAACTATGAACTCCACGGGCGAGTCGTCTGTCAGGGAGGAGATGGGCTTGTACTGCACCCATTTACCGCTCTCTATACTGGTCTGCGTGGGCGGTAGCGAGAACAGGTCCAACTCGGTCTTGACACACTCGCACGACTTCTGATGTAGAAACGCCATTATCCAAAAATGTCCTTCACGGTACTCTTGCTCTTCTTGCTTCTCCTCTTCTTAGCGACACGTTTTGCGGGCTTCCTCTTGGGCGCAGCGCTCTTCTTCCTCGCTCCGAGGAGTTTCGCCAGAGACTGAGGAGTAACCTGCTGTACACGCCTCCTCTTATAGGCGCCACCACCGCTCAGCACGCGATCCAGTTTTTCATCGGCCTTACGTTTCAGCGACCCGGTAAACTGTCTGAGCCGGGTGTTGGCCGCGACTCGGGGGTCGGCTGTGCCCGCCGCCACGTCGCCCAAGAAGCCCACACCGGACCTCAGCGCCTCCTTGCCCAGCGCCGATGCGCCGGATCTGATCAAAGGGACCACTGTACGCATCAGTCCGCCTAGGAAACTGCCGATGCCGTGTCCGCGTTCGAAAGCGGCTCCTCTGAATACGGAGGATACGCCATGGCCCGCCTGCTGGTGGCGGTAATACGCCAGATAGGGATCGCTCGGATTCATTGCCGCTGCCTCTCTTTCCTGAAATGAAGCTTCATGCACGTAGTCCCGAAGTGGAATGGCAAGTGTCGCCCTTGGTTGTCCCTTAAATCGATTTCCACGCTCTCGAATGAGGTTTTAATCACCGGCACGTAGTGCGGGTCTATTATATACACTGTCGTGTTGGCACCGTACGTGTAATTCCTGATGTCGATGTTGAGGATCTTCAGTAGTGGCGCCACAGCGTCGCCCACCAGTTGGGGTTCCACCAGGTCGCAATACACGTACATGTGTGATGGTAGACCGGCGAAGAGGTTAGCCGGCCTCACGGACCTGTGACGCTTGACGATATCCGTATCCACCTCGTAGCCAAACTGTAGCGCCAAACTGGGGCTCAGTTTGAGGCTCTGAACGGCTGAAGACGTCGACATCAATTCCACCCTGGAGGACCTCTCGTCATACGAGAAGGCGCACAGGTTACTCTTCATTTGAGGGTGGTTGTTGATTGCGTGCACGAGTTCCTCGGTACTACTGTAATTGTCCGGCTCCACTTTGATTAACAACTTGTCCACCACGGCCAACCCGCCTTTCGAGTCCCTCATTCCCAGCACTAGTTTGATGTAGGTTCCCTCACCGACGGTCAGAAAAGAGAAGGGGTAGTGCGCCTCCGCCAGAGCGACCTCCCACTCGCCGTCTGACAGATCAACGGTCGAGGGTAGATGGGTCGTGTAGTTTGTCACCATGTTGTTGGGATAGTAATTCATTGAACTGTTACTGGGCAACGTCAGGTAAAACTGGTCGTGCCTCGTCATCGCAGCTGTTGCACGTCCGCTGCGGGTACCCACGAATTGAAGTCCTCTCCGTAACCGGCCCACTTGACTAGGTAGCGCTTACTGGAGCCTCGCCCTTTAGTGTCCAGTATTTTATCTATTTGGTACAGGCGGTCCGGGGCCATCGTTACCTTTTGCATCTCATGCTCGTAGAAGCGCCCTTCCAGCGGCGTCCCGTTCAGGTCTCGCAGCACGTACAATGGCAGAGGATGCGACCCGTATACGTGGTCTACCACAAACAGCTCCTTACTCCAGTTGGTCTCGTAACCTTTGGCGAACGTGCCCTTCTCCTTGGCTATGCGCACCGTGTCGCCCGGCTCGAACCTGGGCTTGTGCCGCCGGATCGCCTTTCCATACATGTGACGCCACACCTTGTACACCGTTTGACCATCGCCACTGTCCACGTCCACGGGTCGTAGACCACCCAGGCTCTTGTGCGGGCTGCTGTTGTAGGCGTCCACAAGCCTGTCCAACACGTCCACGTAGCGATACGTGTTTTTGTAGGTCAGGTAGCGCCACATGCGGGTCTTGAGCGTGCGGTTGACTCGCTCCACCACCGCCGCCTTCACGTCGGGGTTCTGCGTGGTGAAGTAGTTTACACGTGACTCTTGAACACTCGCTTGGTCGCGGCCCCGGTGAACTCCGTCCCCTTGTCGGTCTGTAGGCAGCGAGGAGTCGCCTCAGCAAATATCCTCTCGAACGCAGCAGCCACCTCAGGCCCGCTTTTCCTCTTCAGTGGTACCGCGAACAGCCGCTTACTGAATACGTCTATCACAGTCAGCAGGTAGTTGACTCCGTCGTTGTACCGGCTCAGGCCGCGCATGTCGTTCAGGTCCGCCTGCCACAGCTCCCGGGGCCCGAACACGGCGTAGCGGTTGCGGGGAAACCGCTTGCGCGCAGGCTTGTGCAACGTGTAGGTGTCCTGGGCGCGCAGCCAGTCGGCTACCCGACGTTTCGGTAGGCGCGCGGCTCTGGCCAGGGCGGCCACCCCGCCGAGGGAACCGGGCTGGCTCGGGTCATAGTACAACTTCTTCATTACGGTGTGAACGGCTCCCAGTTGTCCAATGACGATTCCCGGTCGGGTTCCTCGGTTATTATCCTTCTTCGGGCCGCTGGGGGTCGCGGTCTCAAGCGGTCCAGTATCGGCGTCAACCTCGGTGAGAGGGGTGTCGACGAGGCTGTCGTGTCTCCCCAGGGGCTCGATGCCGAGTTCAGTCCCACGCCTAAGTAACGCAACGCCGTGGGATTGCTCACGTATTCTTTGGGCACGTTCATGTCCTTCAAGGCGGCCATCACTTGATGCCAGCCGGTAGGCAATCGGTCCGCCCTTCGCGCTCTCACTATGCTGTGCGCGATGTCCACTATATTGGAATCAGGGATCTTCACCTTGTCCACGTACACCGCCCCACTGGCGTCCCAGGAGATGGGGCTGCCTTGACGGGTCATGAATCGCAACAAGTTACGCGCCACCGACCTGTACGTTTCCGCGTAGCACGTTATACGCGCACTCGCACAATGACTTGATGCGACTCTTGTCACACACTTTTAACAGGGCCTTGCGTTCTTTGGGCGTAGCGTGTATTAGGGCCCTCAGCAGCGCCGCGTCCTTCTTCACGCGGTGTGACATGATGACTGACGCTGGCGCGCGCTCGGCCTATTTATCACTTCTTCTTGGGCAGGTACACGTAGTTCACCGGGTCGTCTGGGAAAATGGCTGAACGTATGCGCATCTCCTCGGGCGTGGACTGTTTCAAGTCTATGAGTAGATAGGCGTGTGGATCACGCGTAGCGTCCGCGTAAGCCTCCTCCACAAATTTGGGGTTCTCCGGGTATACTTGACGGGCGAGGTGTTTGATCTGAGCGCGGTCCCTGGGATTCTTGAAGCATACAATGTAGTGAGCGTTCAGCGATATGTCGCGCTGGCCCCTGCCCTGGTGAAAAAGGTTTTGCGTGATGAAGAACACGCTCAGGTTGCGGTGGTGTGAGCCCTTGGTGAACAGGTCCGCTACGCCGGGGCCAGCCTCGCGCATCATGTCGTCGATGATGATCAGGGCGGGCTCGCTACCGTCATAGTCGTCCAGGTCTGGCAGGCCGGCTACGTAGCGCACGGTAGAGTCCGCACGGCTCTTGCCACCGCCGCTGCCATAGTGCCAAGTGATGCGGGCGAACCGCGTATCGCACATGTGGTCGGCGTGCTCTATGAAGCGAGCCACGAAGTGCGACTTGCCGCTGCCCGAGGGCCCAGCCACGATGGCGGTGAATGGGTGTTTCCACCTCAAGTCCATGGCGTCTACTGACTGCCATGCACCGCCACCTCGGCTCTTAAAACTAAATTCTTTTCTCGCTTTTTTTTTTTTATTTGAATTCTTTTTTTTTTTTTTTTAATTTTTTTTTATATTGAAGGAAATAAGGGAATAAGGAATACCATTTATTTATACAAATTCTAGGAGAGGACTTTTACTGCCTGGAGAGCTGCTCCTCTTCACAAGGCTCATCCTCGGCCTCACGCCAACGTTATACTGCGTGATGGTGTTATCGTCCAGGACTGCAAGGTACCGCCGGGGCATGTAAATCCGGATCGGGTCATCGCCGACAAGACCCTCCAAGGTGGCCATCACCGCCTCGCCATATGGTGTGTCCACTCGCTCAAACGAGCGAATGGGATACACCACGTTCTCCTGTAGGTCTATGATGCGGGTATAACCCGCGGCCTTGCAGCTGTTGAGGGCTGTCCTGAGGTCCATCTTCTGGTCCGTGTTGAGCATGACACAGCGGCTGGATACAGAATCACCGGCTCTCGCTACCGAGTCGCCTTTTGTAGGCAACCGCGGAGGAGGTGCAGTGATGAAAACACCAACTGGCGGAGTGGAGGAGGAGTGGAGGAGGAGTGGAGGAGTGGAGGAGGAGTGGAGGAGGAGTGGAGGAGGAGTGGAGGAGGAGTGGAGGAGGAGTGGAGGAGGAGTGGAGGAGTGGAGGAGGAGTGGAGGAATGGTGGAGTGGAGGAGTGATGAGGCTGGATATGTATCTCGAGGAACACGCTCATTCGCTTTATTACGTTATTTATTTATTTATTTTATTTTTATAATAGTGTACATTAAGGAAAAGTAGGAAAGGGAAGGATCGAATTACTTAGTTTATTTCGTTTATTTTTTCATCTTTTTCCGCTTTTCGGGGATGGCGACAGCGGCGGTGGAAACGCACCGATCCGCGATCTTCCTCCAGGTGGGCAGCGGACTGACGGTCCTGACGATTCCGTTGAATCTAGGCTCTCCCGTCACGCTGTTGATCAACCATAGGTTCTGCAGCCTAGTCAGCAGATCCGTCAGAATCATGCAGATCTCATCGTCCCGCTGCTCGTCTAAATACAGGCCGCAGGCCCAAGTCGAGCGACCTCCTTGGAAAACGTTCATCTTCAGAAGGACGTTGCCATTGTTGGTAGGGTTCTTCACCGTATACTGTCGCTCGCCCGCGGTCCAACTCAGTGTAGGGGAATCGCCAGGCACTTCTTTATTCACGGTCCACCCGCCATTGGACTTCCTCTTTTTAGCTGTCGTCCGTTGTTGCTGCGGTGGTATGGGGGTGGCGGCGTTAGCGTTCTCTTCGTTGATCGCGTTCCACTCCTCCATAAAACAGCGGATCGTTCGATCCACTTCGGCCGCGTTGCTCATGCCGCTGCTGTGACCACTCGTGAAGAAGTCTCGGACGAAACTGAGACCGTGTGCCACCGGACCTAGGGTCTATTATACTCCTCCAGAGGCGCCCACGCCCTCTCAAACCAAGTGATGTCGGGGGGGGGGGGATCCTCACGTCAAGCTATGTCGCGAGGCAGGTATATCCTCACACCAGTTGATGTGGGGGGGGGGAGGTGTCGGAGCTTGGCTATGGGGAAGGTCGGGGGGGGGATGACGTCATGGGGGGGGGATGACGTCATGGGGGGGGATGACGTCGGGGGGGGGGTGACGTCAGGGGGGGGGGGTGACGTCAGGGGGGGGGTGTCGGAGCTTGGCTATGGGGAAGGTCGGGGGGGGGGGGCTTCCACGCGTCCACACTGTTTGCTGGTTTTGAATCGGCTATGGCCCCCTACTCCCTTTTAAAATCTACTTTGAAGAATTATAATGAAATTTAAGGAGTGGTTTTACCTACATTACAATAGGTTTTGATACAGTAATTAAGTATTGATATAATAAAGTTGGCTACTTTTTCGTTCACCAATGTTGTTTGAAAGAGTATTTAATGTTTATATTTGTATGATTCCACTTCTAACTATGTCCCATTAATAACATTGTTTTTACGTATAATGTTTAAACAAATAATAACGCTAATCCTTGGAATATTCTTTCAATACTTACTTTAATGTATTAATTAAAGATTATTTGTTTAGCAACAATGTTTAGAGTATACCGTTGATGAGCTTTCAAAATTGTATGTGAATTTAATCAATAAATAATAAATATAAATAAATAATCCATATAGCGTAAAACAGCATCTCAAACACCATGTTTAACGGATTTTATATTTGCCTTATGAAATTCCCAATACCATTGTTGAAATATACTAATGCGCTAAATTAAACAATTACAAAAATATTTAACATTTTTAGAAAAGAAAAACGATTTTTTAAGAAAAAAGAAACTATAGAATAATGCATATTCAGACAAAAGTAAATACCAAAACAAAAATCTTTGGCATAGAAAGTTAATAGTAACGCATCAGTAGGAAAACTGATGTGACTGACCTTGCTGTATTTGGCGGGTGTGATCGATGTCTCATCCGTAGGCTTAAGACCAAGTAGTCACTATTACAAAGTGCATACACATTATGCCCGCCACAAATGTGGTGCAAATATGATTGTTAATTCCACATGTAGTGGAACAGAACAGAATCCAGCAACAACGTGTAAATCAGAAATGTTATAATCAACTTCTAAAATAGAGTGTAATCTCATTATAATTTTTTAGTAGAGTTACTCTATTAAAAAATGTAAATATAGTGGGTGATTTGGGTACCTTAGGGAAAATAAAAGAATTAAAATTAAAGCGAATTCACATAGATGGAGGTCCAGGAAATTTATTTAAATTCCCAAGAGAAAGAAAATAATTAAACACATATTGTGTTGACAGGAAAGGTGATTTATTTATTAAATTAGATGCGGTTATTAGAAAAACAAAAGACAATTATTTTCAAAACAAAACGGATATAAATATTATACAAAACTTGTTGGTGTGCACACAAAATTAATCCAAAGGTTGGAACCACTCACCAACACTGTCCACGTCCAAGTTCATATTTCATTCGCGTTGCAGATTGTACAATTCACATAGTTCCGTTCTGTTTTGATGAAGGTCTGATATAAGGTGAAAGATTTGTATTCAGGGATCCAAAATTATATTAATAAACTCATGTTGTCGTTTCTAAAAAAAAATTATAATGAAACAATAAATTAAAAACAGATGATAAAATAAAAATAAGAAAAATCAGATAGTACAAGTTGTGCAAAACAAAGGAATATATTATTAGACAGGATGGTGGGGAAAAACAGTTTTTATATTTAAAATGTGATTGTTCCACTCTCTGATTGTACGCAACATATAGCGTTAATTATTATGACCTCCATTTGAATTAGGATGTGTTATATACTACATAAAAGCTTACTCTATTTTTCTACTGCAATGTAAAAGTGGAGAAACCACGTAGCCATAAAATCCTAAGCTGTGAAGAGCATCATGTTGGGATTACTCGTTATTTTTTAATGTTGGATGCTGTGTTATCCTTGTACAAACTAGTCTAGCAACTCGGCAAACTTTGTATTACAACAGCTTTAAAGGTCAAATGGTGTATAAGGTGCTTTTATATTCACTTCCTCGTAAAACCACTATGTTTTGTGATGAATGGTATAATAATAAATTAGGATAACCAACTAGCATAACATAGGAATGACAAAGTAGTAAACAGAGCACAGTGTCGTGGAATTTCATTAATAATACACAAAGTATAAAACGACTGTAAAAACATTACAGTTTTAAGTTTTTAAAGTTTAGTCCAACTGTTATGATGGTAAAATATATTGGGAAAGGAACACTTTACACTCCATATACTTATAACATAATGTTTGTATTAGCAAATACACGTGTTAGAACATAATCCTCAAAATCTTCCAACATTCAGATAATTATACGGAAATGGTATGCGGTAGCATTTGATTCTACAGTATACAAGTTGCGACCATATCGCTCTTAGATTAGGGCCTAATGTTTGTGGTAATGGGCATCGCTAACATAGAAGAGTTTTAACAATACACATACAATATTTTACCAAAAGAAAGGGTTTCTTAGCGAATTTCCCCTATAGGGAAGAAGCTATTACCATAGGTCTCATGGTAAGACTTAAGCCTGAGACCATGATAACTTTTTGTTTTGAGGTCCCCAGATGCCAAAAACACTATTCGTTAAAATTTATATATATGTATATATGTGTCCGTTAACACGATAACTTAAGTAAAAAACGTCAGATTTTGATGAAATTTGGCTCAAATGTGTTAAGTGACATTCATGACTCTATGTTCGGAAACCAGAAAAATCGGACCATGGGAAGAGAGGTTTATGGGGGTTTTAAATTTTCCAAAAATCAGTTATTTTAACCTTTCACCCTAAAATTTTTAAAACACTTAATTTTGGTTTTGAACATTTTATAGAGCTTAAAAAACAAATAATATAGTATTTTAAATTATTAACCTAGGTTAAGTGGTTGCGGAAAAAATCCAAAAAACATGCTCATAAAATCTCCCATGTTAATCTTATAGAAAAAAGGTTTTTGGCTATTCCTCAGTTAAATTTAATGTAAACTTCACATTATCCTTTACCAATCATTTCAGCTCTACAAAAAAATCATTTTGGTATTTAAATTGTGTTTCTACGTCCAACCGTTGCAGAGATATTCAAAGTGCTAAACACAGTACGTTGTCCAATGTTATCCTTATGGAGAATAAATCAAATTTGATATCTCGATTATTTATGAATGTATATTGATGAAACTTGGTATGTGGCTTCAATTAGTACTGGTATATTGATATTTGCATAAACAATTGATTTTTTGTTGATTATCCCAGTAGCAGCAAACCTGCATACTCAGCCCTAATGTCATTCTTATAGAGGAAAAGTAAAGTTTTATATCTCCCTTAATTATGAACATAAATCAATAAAACTTAGTATGTAGCTTCAACTGGTTGATTTATATTTTTAATTGCATAAAACACATGTTTTGTGTTCCTTGGTGCAGCAAACCTGTGTTATTCTCATGGAGACCTAATTTTATTCTCATGGAGAATAAATAAAATGCTAAAGATCACTGATTTACCTATGTATTTTTATAAAAACTTGGTAAGTGGCTTTATGTGGTAGTGAGAAATATATGCATGCATTGGAAATTCGCTGAGTACGCAGGTTTGCTGCGACGGGGGTATTACTACTTATTTTGTTAAGGGAGCAACTTACCTTATGAGTTGAAGCAGCTTTAAACGTGCATTTAAGTTTCGGTACTAAGAAAATTATGTTCTAAATGTAATTACCATCGATAGTGATTATAATTTTAACACCAGATCCACACTTAATAGTAAAAACAGTGTGGATCACTTAATAGTTCGTCCTCGCATACCTGCTTATTTATAATTGCTGAGGTGCTTAGTAAAAATATACTTTCGGAAAAGGCATTTTTTTTGTCAAATAACATCCAATACTACTCGTACAAATACCATAAAGGTATATTTTCTTGTTTCTTTTTCCGATTCTTTGGTAGTTGGTTCTCTAAGGAAAAATGCTAATTAATTTAACAAACAAGCCCATTTCAATATTTAATTGATTTGGCTTTAAATTAAGGGAAGTTCCGATAGTAATATACATACTTTAAATTTAATATTGGATTTTATTAGAACCCTTTGAGTACCAAAAAACTTGATCGCGTAAAACGATTTGAATGGTAGATAATTCCCCAATACTATGTCTATAAATAAATTTATTTGTTTCAAATTTATGTTTAGGTCAACATTCGAGTATATTAACTAATTTAATGGTAGTAAGAAAAGAAATATTTTAGAAACATGTGTCCACCCCAGGCCTTTGCATAGTTCAGGTAATGTATGTAGGCCTCATCGCTTGCCTTTGTAGACCTTCTCTATTGTTAGCCTGCTACCTTGTCCTTGGGGTAAATCAGCATTGTTCTTGCCACATAATTATCACAGTACAGATTAAATGTAACACTATATTTTATAGACACAGTATTATGGTTGTTGATTGTTATGTAAAATCTTTCATTTAATCTATAATGATGATAACAATACTATTATTAGTCATATGATTGCGGTTTTAAAATAGAGCCTAACCCTAAAATATGTCGCTAAAGTACTAACGAAAATCATTTGATGGAAAAATCACCATGGATAAAAACTGGGTTCACTAGCTGAGTGAGGGGTTTTATGACAAACATTACGGTGAAGTCTCCATCAAACCAAATCTTAAATACGTGTGATATTACTAGCATCTGCCTATTTATTTATTAATTTTACTTCGTGGTAACCACTAACCAATACAAATTAATATGTTTAAAGGTGCTCTAACCAAACCTAACGTTGGGTTTAAAAAAATTCTATATTTTTTAAAATTTATATTGCGTTTTAGCCAAAAGTATGCATTACAAACTGTAGACAATATTTCCAATATCCCAGACATTCTGTAGCTAAGAGTATGGTTACTGGCGGGTAGTGGATTGTCTGATAATGTTTACCCATCGTATAAAACTAGTTGATAATACCGTTTTGTTACAGTATGTATTATTAAAATAAAATATTAATAATATTGAGGTATTATATGTAGCTAAGGTTATTTAACAGAAAAATACACCCGTCGCAGCAAACCTGCGTACTCAGCGAATTTACAATAAATATATAACTTAACACATTAATTCACTTACCAGGATGCATAAGAAAAATATTCACAAATAAGCGATATTTAAAATATTAATTATTCTCCATAAGAATAACATTGGGGTTGAGTAAGCAGGTTTGCTGCAACAAGAAAGAAAAAAAATGTGTGTTTTTGCAATTATCAATATAACTCTACCAGGTGAAGTTACATACCAAATTTCATTAATTTAGATTCATAACTAAGGGAGATATAAAACTTTACTTATTCTCCATATGAATAACATGGGGCCGAGTATGCAGGTTTGGTGCTATGGGGATAATCAACAATAAATAAGTTTTTTGTGCAAATATCAATATACCACAACTAGTTGAAGCCACATACCAAGTTTCTTCAATATACATTCATAAATAATCGAGATATCAAATTGTATTTATTCTCCATAAGGATGACATTGGACAACGTACTGTGTTTAGCATTTTGAATAACTCTGCAACGGTTGGACGTAGAACAACAATTAAAACACCAAAATGATTGTTTTGCAGAGCTAAACTGATTGGTAGAAAGAAATGTGGAGTTTTTAGTGAAATTATCGGATTAAAATCTAAAAATCGTATTCGTAAGATTAACATGGGAAATTTTATGGACACATTTTTTACTTTTCTCCATAACCACTAAACCTAGATTAATGATTCAAAATACCAAATTGTTTGTTTTTTAAGCTCTACAAAATGGCTATAACTGAAATCTAGTGTTTTTTAAATTTTAGGGTAAAAAGTTCAAAAAACAGATTTTTGGAAAATTTTAAACCCCCATAAAACCCCCTTCCCATAGACCGATCGATCTGGTTTTCGAACTTAAAGTAATAAATTTTACTCTCCATATTTGTGCCAAATTTAATCAAAATCGGGCGCTTCTTTCAAAAGTTATCGCGGTAACTGTCACAGACACACACACACACACACACACACACACACACACACACACACACACACATATATATATATATATATATATATATATATATATATATATATATATATATTCATATATACAAATTTGAATGAATAGCGTTTTTGTCATCAGGGGACCTCAAAACAAAAAGTTATTATGGTCTCGGGCTTAAATCTTACCATGAGACCTACGATATTAGCTTCTTCCCTATAGGGGAAATTCGCTAAAACATTAGCAGTGCAAAGTCCTCAACCCACCTATGTTAATACTGTTAAAGTTCTAAACAGTATTTCTTACACAATCCATGACAAATGTAATAAAGTTTGATTACATATAAATTAATAATTATTTATTTACTTGGCATTAAACCATTTTTTTGATTAGAACATGTAATAATTTGTAAATGCTTGAAATGTCTTACATATATTTAAACGTCTGGACTAATATTTAGATATTCTCTTTCGAAAACTTCTGTTTGTTTACTTTATGTTTCACAATTTACCTTGTACCTCTTACAGATTCACGCCCAGTGGTGACAAAGTGTTCTTTTTGTAAACACCGTAGTTTTTTACTTTTACATATATTCCTAGGGACTATTCTTTTACCGAAGAATGGTTTATGTTGATATTACTCTGGTCCAAACTGTTAAAGCTGTTTTGGCGTATTTACCTAGGGAAGAATCTATTACCGAAGTTTTCTACGTAAGAATAGGCCCGGGACAGTGATAACTTTTCGTTTTAGGCCCCCAGGTGCCAAAAACACAATTCGTTCAAATTCATAAATGTATGCATATAATGTGTCCGTAGGGATGATAACTGTGTACGAGCAGTCTGATCTTGATAAAATTTGGTATAAACGTTTAAGGCAGCATCTATTTTCATGAGTTCGAAAACCAGACAGATCGCACTATTATAAGGGTGGTTTTGGGGGGATTTAAACCCGCAAAAAGAGTTTTTGAACTTTTTATGTATAATTATTTTTCAAGCCAAACTTTAGTTTGCACCATTGAATTTGGCTTAAGAAAACAAACAATTTGGTATTTTGTTCATTGCTCTATGTCAATTATTGGTTACCAAGAAATTGAAAGTGCTAAACACAGTACGTTGTCCAATGTTAATTATATGGAGAGTAAGTAAAATCGTATATCTTGCTTATTAATAATAATATATTAATAAAACTTGGTATGCGGCTTCATATTGTTGGGGTTTACTGATATTTGAACACAAACCCAATTTGTTGTGGTCCCCATGGCAGTAAACTTGCGTACTCAGCAGATATAATGTTATTCTTATGGAGAATAAGAAACATGTGACATATTGCTTGTTTATGAACATAAATTGGCTTGGTATCATCTGGTGGTGATCAATTGGTATTTGTATAAAACCCCAATTTGTGTGGTCCTATATGCAGCAGACCTGCATTCTTAGTCAAATGAAAACTAATAAAATGTCATATTTCGCTTATTTGTGAACATGCTTTGATGAAAGTTGTTAAGTGGCTTCATGACGTAACAAAGTACCATTTGAAAAATTCACTGAGTATGCAGGTTGAGATACCTCATTCAAAGATGTCCATCTTCATCTATCTATTCAAGCCTAATCACCAATATTAACACATGTTTAAATAAATTAATAGTAATAATAATTACATATCCAGTGTTAGTTTTGATACCCCTTAAAATAATGTTTGTTAATCCTTAATGATTGCTATGCACCCCAGAAACAATTTGTGTTAGTTAATTTAATATATTATTTCATATATTTTCATTTGACCCCTCAGAATATCTCATAATTTGCATTTAAATAAGTAATTTCTCTGAATAAATATCACCTTATTATAGTCAAGAAGCCTCTTCAATATGTAATACTAGCTGGTTATACCGGCTTCACCTGGGTATAAAATGTAGTTAAAAAAGTAAATTACTAATTTCAGCTGATTATTTGAATAACGTTAAATAAATAGCAGCAAACTGTAACCGTATGGTCTCATTTGATTAACATTGGAATATTGGATGTCCCACGGGGAGTAGCCCTAGAGGATTTAGAGAAAAAGGAGAGTCAGGTACAACAGCTGTAACCTAAAGGAACCTACCCTGAAAATGTCATGCCCTAACTCCTTGTAGTTTAGCCTTACGGCGATCCACACACAGACAAGAACTCTGCTTTTTTGGGGTGTGTAGTTTATATAGATAATTTATACATATTTGTAAAGTTGCCTCGATCTAATTTTATTGCATATAATAATAATAAAATTCAAATTTGAATTCAAATTTACTATCAGTGACTTCAAGACATGTGTTTATAGTAAAGTGAATTTGGGTACAAGACTATTATTATGCATTCGGTGCTGTGATCCACACCAGCTGAAAGAAGGACTTTCTTCAAGGACTAATAAAATAGCTTTGGTAGTGTAACATCATGAAGGATATTTTTCCAAATAGTTCTATTAAATTTTCCTTTAAAAAGTATATTAGACACCAAAAGTATAATTTTTAAATTAGGAAGAAGTGCTCAGACTTAAATTGATTCCCTATTTTTGGCCATACAAGAAAATTTAAATCTTGAGTGAAGAATTATTAGAAAGCAGTTTGGTAAGATCCAACCATTTCCCTCCATTGGCCTATCCTCAATCCACATCCAACCTGCAATTATTAGTCTATATCAAGTAACAAGAATAAATGTTTAATCGATAGGCTTTTACCATCTTCAGAACAAATTTAGTATTTCAATATGTTATTGACCAGAGTTTAAGAAAATAATTCCAATCGAATAGCCTATCGAACATTTATTTTATCTAGCCATCATCCATCTTGATTTACCACCACCACCAGTGGAAGGGCCGGAACTTAAATCTTAACCAAATATTAGATATCTTTAATTGGCTTATTATTTCATTACAAAACATTATCAATTGGTTTTTTAAATTTTTCATTTAATTTTCTGTATACTTTTAAACATAAAATACTCAGATATTCATAATATTTGTAAATTAATTGAATAAACTAATGAAATTGTTCATTGTAGCAGCTTTTTTAGTGAATTTACCCCATAGGGAAGAAGCTATTACCGTAGTTGGCATGATAAGACCTAGGCCCGGGACCATGATAACTTTTTGTTTTGAGGTCCCCAGACCCCAAAAACACCATTCGTTTAAAACTGTATATATATATATATATATTTAAATATTTATATTATATATAAATAATTATAAATAAATAATAATAATAAATATAATATAATATATTATATATTATATATTTAATATCAATATATATATATATATATATATATATATATATATATGTGTGTCCGTGAGCGCGATAACTCTCGTAAAAATTATCCTATTTTGATGAAATTTGGTATAAACGTGTAAAACAACATTTATGACTTTAAGTTCGAAAACCAGCCAGATCGCTTTATCCAAAGAGGTATTTTGGGGGGGTTTTGCACCCCAAAAATGTTTTTTTTTTTATTTTTTACATATAATTTTGGAAATAGTCAAATTTTAGTTTTTCCCATTGGATTCAGCTTAAAAAAACACACAATTTGGTATTTTGATCATTTCACTACGTCAATTGGTTACCGAGATATTGAAAATGCTAAACACAGTACGTTGTCTAATGTTATTCTTATGGAGGAAAAGATAAATTTTATATCTTGCTTATTTATGAACGTATACCGACGAAACTTGGTATACGGTTTCATCTGGTTGTGGACCATTGATATTTAAAAAAAAAACAATTTTTTTCCAAAGGCTCCCGTAGCAGCAAACCTGCGTACTCAGCCCCATGTTATTCTTATGGATAATAAGTAACCTGTTATCTCCCTTAATTATGAAAATAAATTAATGAAATTTGGTATGTGGCTTTACCTAAATGAGTTATATTGATATTTGTATAAAACCCCATTTTTTGTGTTCCTTCCTTCAGAAAACCTGCATACTCAGCCGCCATATTATTCTTATGGAGAATAATTAACATGTCATAAATCGTTTATTTATGAATGTATATTGTTGAAACTTGGTATGTGGCTCTATGTGGTATTAAGATACATATTATTTGCATTGGAAATTTGCTGAGTACGCAGGTTTGCTGCTACGGGGGTATTTCATTTATCTACCATATGACATTCTTCTTAATATATAGAAATTAATCCCTATTTCCCTTGGTCACGCCATAACTTGAGAATGAGTGCATCAAATTGAATAATTATTTTTTTGGGTTCGTTAATGTCAGGAAAAGGTTTTAAAAAAACATTTCCACCCGACCTAAGGGCTCTGTCCCAATGGCCTTCAAAGTTCAGTTAGTTACACCAAACAGATGTTCACAAGGATTATATATAAACATATTTGAAAGGCATAAACACTTGTTCATTATGGAAATTTTAAAAAAACTAATTGAATGGTATGTCTCATTATGGAAATAAAAAACTACTTGAATGGCAACTCAAACTCATTTTTCGATAGGCGAGTGAGCGTAGCAAACGAGCTAATCTCGGAGGTGAGTTAGCGAAGCGGACGAGCTCATCTTGAAAATGAACAGGTATTTGACATAATACTAATTCAATAAGATTAGATCAGGACAACGTCTGTCAGGCCAGCTAGTTTACAATAGTTAACACAAAACAGACCACTTCAACCAGCTGATCTTAAGTCATCCGGACCGCGGTCGATAAGGAAATGTAAACAAAGTGGTAATAAAGCATGCTTATATTTAAATAATATATTTTTAATGGCAGTTTAGATTTAATTTTACAAGGTTTGCTGAAACGGAGGAATTTTTATATTCTAATCTATTTAAATATTTATTCCGCCTGATGTTTAAATCACTCTGTATAGGAGTTCTAAATCACTTCATAATCAGCTAGGAACATTAAATTTGGCATACACGTAGCCTGTATTTATAAGCCCCAGGTGAAATTGCTAAAACCAACAACTTGCAATTCAGACCCCCATAAAAAATGCAAAAAGACAGATGTTTAGTTCATAAAAAATAGAGTATTTTATCCCTAGTGTTCGATCGGATGAACCTATCTAAAAATGAATACCACTAAGAGTTACAGATTTTAGACGATCTACAACTTTGGTCCTATGACTCTTTATTATCTATCGACCCATTTAACCTTATAAAACACTAAATATCTCTGTGGTTTTTAATATTCTAACATGGTCATTGCAACGTCGTCAAGTTTGATTTCTCGAAATTATGTCTTATTCTATTTCAGAATAATATTAATGTATTGCTCTACTTGTGTGTATTACATTGTTTTGAGTTTAGTCTTTTGACATTTAATGTTTAATCAGCAAACGAAAAACTGTTGTATATCATCAGATATTACATATTATAGTAATTATTCTCTAATTATCCTTGTTTCAAAACAAGACAAAGGGCTCATTACAGTTCTAATTAAACCATTGTCTCTAAATCCAGGGCCGTTGTTCGCTTTGGTGGACAACAATTTAGTTAATTATGTCCTGCTTTGTTTATTACGACAGTAATGTTTTGTTACTAAAACGAGCCAATCATAATGATGCTTGCCTGTAAGATTTATATCACTGGTAAACCTTAATATATTACTTATCCAATATGTTATCAAAGAACTAGTTATAAATGTACTGACAGCTACACCTGATTCAAATGTTATATTGATCTTTACATTTATATAGTTTACTTATTTACAAATCAAACTTGAGAATTGAGGGAGGTGGCATGATTTATACATAGGCTATATTAAAGCCGTTGTTTAATTGGGATAAATATTAAGGGGATTTAGTTATTAAACCAGCTGTATTTTTAAGAAATAAAGACAATACAGGGTTAAAATTTAATTTTCAACCCAAGGTTGTTAACAAATCTTTAATCTATAGTTAAAAATACATAATTAAATGCAATAATAAAGTGGCGAACAACATATTTTTACGAGAGTCCGTCCACAAATTGACATCTATATTATTAGTACGTTACATGCAAACTTTGTGAAAAATAAGGCTTTTTGTTTCAAGATCCAACCCCACATATTATAAACGAAAACATGCGTCTAGCTATGCAAATGTGCAAACTGGCTTTAGATTTCTGATTTAGGCCTTAGGGCTCTGCCCCAAGGTACTTTTAGGTCCCCATGTTATTGAAATGGAGGAGAGTTTTAGTTGGTTTATGTCACATGTGTTTTTTCTTAATTGAATTCAATTAAATAAACAGCTGTTAAAAGGATTATATCTAACTAAAGACTATGATTGTTTTTTATACTATTTATCTATTTACAATTCTCGCTTCTCAGAACGGGATGCGAAAGCTCCACATAGAAAATTATAGAATATTAATATACGTCTAGGTGTGCAATTGTGCAAACTGGCTTTATATTTTTGATTTAGGTCATATAACTCGAAAATATCGCAAAAAACTGAAAGTGTCTAACATTTACAATTTCCAATTCGAAAAAACCAGATGTTCGTTTGTTTTTCCAACAAAATAATGGCTACTGTTAATACATCATGGACAGGTAATCAGCAGGAATACATCTATCTATATAAATAAAATAAGTTTTCTTTATAATTTAAAAAAGGGTGACAGAAATACATACAACTAATGTAGTTTTTAAAAAGATTTTCCAAATAATGTATTTCGATTTAATTAATTTAAACATGTTGTTTACTTATTTTTATGTTTTTGCTTTACTCATTTTCAATTGATTTGTTTTAAAACGAATAAAATTACTTATAAAAGCAAAATTTGCAAATTAATATTCGTGCGAAATCACCTAGTACGTACTAAATTATTTAATCAACATATATTATCATAATCAAACGGGAACATCGCTACGGAGCAAGTATAGCCTCCAAGGACAGATGCTTGGGCGAGCTAATGGCTGATTGGCTCTGCGAGTTGCAGACAGCTCCCATATGATTGGGTCCATCAAACTGCACCCGGCGGGAGATTAAGGGGTCGTCTGTGTACCGAATCGGTAATTCGTCTTGTTCCTAATAAATCTTAAACTTCCTAGGACCTCTTACCCCTCTGTAGGCTTCTGTAAAACACTTTAAATAAACAAGAAACAATAATCTGTAAGCACAAAATACCATACATGGTATTCAAAATATTTCTTACTGTACAAACATTTTTTCTGAAATAAACTAGTAACTTATTTTATAACTACGTATTTAATGCTTTGGGAAATATGTTCTCCTTCATAAATAAAAATAAAAACACTAGATAATTAGAAAATAAAGCTTTGGTTAGGTATTAACAATAAGATGTTTCATTTATCAAAGCCGGATTCCAATGGTAGTTTCCATATGTAGTAAATACCGTTTAACATTCCCTAAATAAATGAGTTAACCAGGAATAATTAATGATGAAAAGATGATTATAGCTGGTTTAAATGTCTTACAATAAACAATTGTATTACCGTGTAATTTTTTTGTCAGGACTTGTTTAACAGACAACAGGATTAACAGTTATAAATAGTTTTGTATTTTTATTTAATTACGAAGGTAAGTAGTTGCCAAGGGTAATTTGTTTAGTTTTGTGTTACCAGTACTTTATTTGATTCATTCCAACGGCAGGGCCAATTTTCATAGTTTTACAACCAAATAATACTGATATGTAATGTCTCTATCAAGTAATACAAATCGACACAACAATATGCAATAAACAGTTAAGATACAAAAACGCGCTATGCTAAAGATTGTACAAAATAACAAATTAATCAACAACAGTGATTAAGTCAAGCAATAAAAATATTTAAACAGCAATATTTAATCAAACTAGATAAATATACAGGGAGTTAAAAAACACCTATCAGGACTATCAGGACCTATCATGGGTAATGTTAAATTATTACCCATTAGAAGTCTCATTCCTCACTCATATTCTTGTACTTCATGGGTGAAGTTGATGTTCCAAAAACTAAATTGTTAAGGAATTGTGGTGTTATTTTTTCTCACGACTAGCAGTTTGGTGGGCATATTGATTTAATTGCCACAAAGGAAAATAAAACGTCTGTATTTAATACATAATAGTGTTAATGGTACGTTTAGGATTATAAATAAGTGATAAATTGTAATTTGCATAAGTTAAACATGATTTTTAATCCATAAATGGAATAAAACATTTTTTAACTGATACCAATCACAACTACTCAGCTATTTACAATCGTATAGTTAATATATTCATATCATTGATTACAGAACAAAATGGCGCAAACTTGATGATTCTTACAGTTTGTTTCTAAATATTACGGTATTTAACATATTTAGCTTTGAAAAACAAAAATAGCCAATTTTGGTATGGAATATTAAGTGTCTACTTTGAACTATTTCAAAATGGTGGCTATTTTTGTTTTTCAAAGCTAAATATCTTAAATACCGTAATATTTAGAAACAAACTGTAAGAATCATCAAGTTTGCGTTATTTTGTTCTGTAATCAATGATATGAATATATTAACTATACGATTGTAAATAGCTGAGTAGTTGTGATTGGTATCAGTTAAAAAATGTTTTATTCCATTTATGGATTAAAAATCATGTTTAACTTATGCAAATTACAATTTATCACTTATTTATAATCCTAAACGTACCATTAATACTATTATGTATTAAATACAGGCGTTTTATTTTCCCTTGTGGCAATTAAATCAATATGCCCACCAAACTGCTAGTCGTGAGTAGGGATAAATGGAGTGTTCTGGGGCAGGAGGAGCCAGGAGGAGCGCCCCCCCCCCGAGGAGCCCCCCCCCCCCCCTAATTAGTATGCAATTTTTTTAATTACCCTAATTAATATGCAAATTTTTAATTACCCTAATTAATATGCAAATTTTTTAATTACCCTAATTAATATGCAAATTTTTTTTTCATTTCAGGAGGAGCCCCCCCCCCCGGTACATCAATCAGGAGGAGCCCCCCCCCCGGTACATCAATCAGGAGGAGCCATCCCCCCCGAGGTCTCGTCTGTGACACTTTACCCCCCCCCCGCACCCCCCCCACCTAACCTAACCTAACCTCGGAAGCAGCTGCGCCCGACCCTTCCGGGAACCCATTATAGTCCGCCTGTATCGAATTACATTAGAGGAGGGTTGCTTTTACCCCTGACAGCTGTCGTGATTTGTTGTCTAGGCGACAAACGTCGACGCAGCAGATGTTCGCACAAAAGACCGGTGAGTCGAGACCGGTCTGGGAAGCAGCTGCACCCGACCCTTCTAGGAACCCATTATAGTCCCCCGTATCGAATTCAATTAGAGGAGGGTTGCTTTTACCCCTGACAGCGGTTGAGATTTATTGCCCCGGCCTTCTCCGAAATCCATTAGTGGGGAGCGTCACCCCACATCGCCAGCCCTCCGTCAGTTCAGTTCGAGAGTTCAGTGCGTGTAGACGTGTTAGTCCGATCCTGCTCCGTTCTACGCGATTTTTGTTAGTTGCTGATTTCATTTGTGATATTCGTCCAGTATCTTTGAACTATTTAAAACGGTTGTGTTGTGCCGTATTGTTTGTGTTTATCGAAACTTTATAATCCATATTCAAGATGAACGACTCACACCAATGCGTCATTTGCGGCTGCACGTTCCCGCGCAGACACAGTATGAAGCACTACGGAGAATTCCACGGTGGATTCGTTCCACCCCAGCAAGGTACGTCATTGTGTGTTGCATTATTGTTTTAATCAGACTTAAATGTTAGTAATATAGGAATATGTTATGCAGTATAACCGGAGTGTGATAAAAGTCTTCTTTTTATTTAACAGCTTTAGGTATTCTGTGCGAATATAGAGCTGTGTAAAAAAAAAATTAAAATTACATGACTATATTTATATAATGTTAATAACTTATGCTATTGTTCGAACCATCAAGTCAAGTCATCAGAGTACCCATATGACATACTTCATACCCCCCCCCCCCGAGTATGACCCTAACCTCGGGGGAGGGGGGGGGGTAAAGTGTCACAGACGAGACCTCGGGGGGGGGGGGTAAAGTGTCACAGACGAGACCTCGGGGGGGGGGGTAATGGGTCTGGGCTACCATGGGTCGGATCTGAATTCTGATTGCAGATTCTTGCTCGTCTAGTCAAGACGAGTCATTTGAGTACCCACATCGACCACTTTGGGCTAACCTGATGATGACCTTGAACCTGACCTTTTTTTAATGCATTTTCGGAATCCCCTCTTCAAGCCGAGTCATTTGAGTACCCACATCGACCACTTTGGGCTAACCTGATGATGACCTTGAACTTGAACTTGACCCTCTTTTTTTAATGCATTTTCGGAATCCCCTCTTCAAGCCGAGTATTTTGAGTACCCACATCGACCACTTTGGGCTAACCTGATGATGACCTTGAACTTGACCCTCTTTTTTTTAATGCATTTTCGGAATCCCCTCTTCAAGCCGAGTATTTTGAGTACCCACATGACGTACTTTTGATAATTAATACAAGAGTTGAGCAGGGTAACGCTACAACCAACAGAGCTAGCCCATCAGCGCCTGCGGACAAGTTAACTACCAGTGAATGCTTTGGGTTGGAGCACTTGAAGGGGGTGTATCGATACACCCCCCATCAAGTACACTAAACTAAGACAGGTGTTAATCATTTCTCAATCTAATCGTGTTGTGCGTTTACAGATGGAGAAGCAGCATGTCGGCTTTGTCGAGCCACATTCGCAGACCAGGGGGCCTTAGAGCGGCACATGGGAGCGAATCATCTCGTCGTTCCGCCCCGGGAGACGATTGTTGCACCGCAGACGACTGCCGGTGTCAATCAACACTCCGTTGAAGGTGAGAATCCACATTAAAATAACTTTTTTCCCCTAGTGACTATTTACCTTCTTTTTTAACTATTTAACTAGGTTCCTGAAGAAGAATGAGACCGTGACAACTGGTGTTCAACTGATTTAATTGTTAGGGGGAGATTTTCGCTCCCCCTAACACAAAAGGCTTCTTTAGGGTTGGCGTAGCTCATTATTGCAGCTACATCCTTTGCTTTGAACCCAGGATCATCAATGTAGACAAACAGTACAGAAGATTACTTCTTCCCTGTTTAATGATTGCTATTTTGATTTAACAAACTTAACTTTGAAATGTGATTCTCGAGAGAGAGGGGAATTTGTATCTTCATTTATCCTAATTTGTTTTTATTTTTATTTTCAGATGAAGGTCCGGGTCCTGGCCACCACACCTGCCATGAATGCGGTCGTCGTTTCCGTCGTGAAAGAAACCTGCGTCGACATGTGGAATCAACCCACAGCAGAGTCCGCAGGTTCCTTTGCGTCACATGCGGCGCCGAGTTTAAGAGGGAAGACAACCTTCGTCGCCACACCAATCAATTTCACGGTGATGGCCAAGAACGGAGATTCCCTTGCGCATACTGCGGTCAGGAGTTCAACAAGCTGTTCAACAAGGACCATCATGAGCGGTTCTCTTGCCCGATCATGAAGGACCTGATCCGGAACCGAGCAGCCATGGAACAGGATGAACCCCAGCCAGGTCCGAGCACGGAGCCACAACCCGGTACGAGCACACACCAACAACCCGATGATGTTGAGATGACTGGAGCAGGACTGCCAAACCCCGTGTTCTCACTCATTCAACGGGGTTTCCGCAACCGCCTCCTAACGTACCGTCTGCAGAGGCCGATGGAGAATCTCGTCACAATCGGAGAAGTGATGGCGTTGTTGATTGTGAGCCTTACGGAGTTGCTTGAGAACACCTTGGCGAAACACCGCAGCATTAAGGTCAAATTGAAGCTGGAGTGTGAGTTCAAAAATGTGCACAACAACACCTGCCTGCGCAACTTCAAGACGAAGATGACTCCGCTGACGGCGACCTCGGACCTGAACCAGTACATCACAACAGCTTTTGCGAAGCTTATCAGAGAGAAGGCTGAGTGTGATCATATCGGCTCCGGGTGGACATACCTTCGCGTTCGTGATTTGGAGGTCGGTATCAACGAGTACACTCCTCTAGGTGAAGATGGTCGAGCTTGGCTCCCACTGCCTACGTCTCTGGAGAACACCAAAGCAGTCGTCAACGTATCGAACACCGATGAGCGGTGTTTTATGTATGCTGTCCTGGGCAACTTTGTTCGAGAGGACCCTAAAAGACCGGCATCGTACACCGATGACATCATCGCCCGATACGATTGGACCGGCCTTCAATTCCCCGTTGCTCTGAAAAGTATCAAGACGTTTGAGCGGACAAACAACATCAGCATCAACGTCTATGGTATTGATCACACGCGCGTGGGTCAGAAACCTAACGGACAACCAAAGTATCAGGACACCGTCTTTCCCTTGAAGATCTGTAGGCAGGAGCGCGAAGACCATTGCGACCTTTTGTACGTGACAGCGGACGGTGATAGTCACTACGCCTACATCAAAGACCTTGGCCGACTGATCCGTCCCCAACTCACAGCGCGTGTAGACAGGATATTCATCTGTAAGCGGTGCTTCGCGCACTTTGACAACCGTCCGAACAAGCTCGGTCTGACGGGTGCTCAGCGTCTGGAGGAGCACAGGCGATACTGCTCCGCTTCAGCCCCTATTCGCATGGATACGCCGAGAAAGACTGAAATCAAATTCAGCCATCCAGAGTTCACCCGACGCGAGCGTTTCACCATCTACGCGGACTTTGAGTGTGCTCTACTGCCGACCGCGGAGATGGATGAACAAGTCGACGAGCCGCACGGAGGAGTAGCCACCCACATCCACATCCCATATGCCTTTGCGTACCAGATCATCGACTCGTACGGACTTGAAGAGTTTGAGCCTCGAGTCTACTTCGGGGATGATGCGTCAAAGACATTTATGGAGATGTTGAAAACTGATGTTGAGCGATTGTGGAACTTCCTGTACGAAGCAAGAAATCTGCGCCCTGTCCTGACCCCAGCGGAAACGATGCAGTACAACTCGACAGCGAATTGCTACCTCTGTGGATCGCCATTTTCAAGAGAAGACCCAAAGGTTCGTGATCACAACCACGCGCCTCCCTACGAGTTCCGTGGCACTGCACACAGATCATGTAACCTACGCTACAGGGAGCAGCGAGTAGTCAACTGCTACTTCCACAACCTCTCCAACTACGACGCTCACTTCATAGTGCGGGAGTTGGCGGTCGACCCTGGTGATGTTGAGGTGTTGGCTCACACGGAAGAGCGGTACATCGCTTTCACGAAGCGGTTCCTGTTCGACCGAGCAGCGGCACCGGTTGGGATGCCAGGGCGTGGAAAAAGACAGCCAGGATTCAGAGTCAGGTTCCTCGACACCTACAGGTTCCTGGCTTTGAGCCTCGCCAGCCTCGCAGCCGCACTTCCACCAGCTCAACTCTTGGAGACGAGGAAGAGATTCCCCGAAGACCACCTCTTCGATCTAGTCCGTAGGAAAGGCGTGTTCCCGTACAACTTTGTAACGTCGAACGCCGTTTTGGAAGATACTACGGAGCTGCCTCTGCAGCGAGATTTCCACAACGACCTGACCCTGGAGGACATCACGGATGCAGACTACGAGCATGCTCGCAACGTGTGGGAAACCTTCGGTTGTAGGAACCTCAAGGACTACGCCGAGAAGTACCTGCGCTGTGACATTGCGCTGTTGACTGACGTCTTTGAACGCTTCAGGGACACGTCGATGGCTGAATACGAACTAGACCCTGCGCACTACTACACCCTACCGTCATACGCCTGGGATGTCATGTTAAGGACCTGTGGAGTGGAGCTTGATACGATACAGGACTTTGACATGTACCTCTTCTTCGAGCAAGGCATCAGAGGAGGTATTTCCCAGGCGATCACCAGACACGCCAAGGCCAACCATGATGGATGTCGCCCTGAAGATCGTCGACCTGAAGAGCCAACGCATCACCTGCTATACTTGGACGCCAACAACCTTTACGGTTGGGCCATGTCCCAGTGTCTTCCACAGGGACACTTCCAATGGCTCAGCCGCGAGGAGATCGCGTCCCTGGATATTGCAGCGTTGGACCCCGAAGGACCCACGGGCTACGTCTTGGAAGTTGACCTTCGCTACCCCACCCACCTGCACGACCTTCACAAAGATCTCCCTTACTGCTGTGAGACCATACGTCCGCCAGGAGGGAAATTCAAGAAGCTCGTTACGACTCTGGATGACAAGAAGAACTACATCTGTCATTACAGAATCCTGCAACAGGCACTGGAAAACGGGCTGGAGCTTGCGAACGTGCATCGCGTCATCTCGTTCCGACAGTCTCGGTGGTTAGAGAGCTACATCCTAATGAACACCGAACTGAGGAAGAAGGCCAAGACCAAGTTTGAACAAGACTTTTTCAAGCTTATGAACAACGCGGTCTTCGGCAAGACGATCGAGAATGTTCGCAAGCGAATGAACTCTAAGCTGGTGTGTACGCCGGAGATGTTCAGGAAGTACGTGGCCAAGTCAAACTTCCTGGACCGAACCTACTTCAACGATGATGTCGCCATTGTCCACATGTCGAAAGTCAATATCGTCCTGGACAAACCGCTGTACGTCGGAATGTGTGTCCTCGATCTGAGCAAGTGGCTCATGTACGACTTCCTTCGGAAGATGAAGAACCGCTACGGTGATCGTCTGAAGGTTGACTACATGGACACTGACAGCTTCGTGTTTGACGTCCAGACTGAAGATGTCTATAAGGACATGTTGGAGCATCTGGATGATTTTGACACCAGTGCGTACCCCAGAAACCATCCCTGCTACAGCCCCGTCAACGCAAAAGTCATCGGAAAGTTCAAGGATGAAGCAAACGGACTTCCTCTGCTCGAGTACCTCGGTCTTCGCTCGAAACTTTATTTCATGGACATTGTCGAGTTCGAGGAGAGGACCGAAGATGACGAGTTGCAGGTCATGACAGTGAAGCGCGCCAAGGGAGTCGCTAGAGGTGTTGTAAAACACAATTTAACCTCTGACGACTATCGGGAATGCCTCTTCAACGGCGTGTTGAAGAGAACCATCAACACCAGGTTCCAGTCCCGAAACCACCGCGTATTCACAGTCCAAGTCGACAAGCTATCCTTGAGCTGTAACGATGACAAACGTTACATCCTTCCGGACGGAGTCAACACACTTCCGTGGGGACACATTGACGTTCCACCTCAGCCCGAAGACATCCCTCAAGACGATGAAGAGGCGGAGGATGAGGAGCGTTGAGTGGTTGTGTCATATTGCCAAAGACCCTGACTTGACTTGTAAATTATTTTGAAAAATCTAGTCATTAGTTTGTATCGAGTCTCGTAAAACTTAGAAATGTTCTCCTTTTTTCTTTTTGCTCTAGTCATTAGTTTGTGTCGAGTCTCATTTTTGCTAGTCAATCTCAAATGTTCAGGAGCACATACTCGATGTAAAATATATATATAAGGTGTGTAAATAAATAGCCAAATTGTTTGTATATACATTCGTATTTTTTTTCTCCCCTCACATAGTCTTAAGATACAAAAGTAAACTACCAATTCAAATGTATGACTACTTGCTAAAAGTGTAATTGCTAAAGGAGGTGAGGATATGAATGTTACTTTAGAATCATTGTATGATAGGTATGTCCAAAATTGGGACAGCCCTAGTGTTTTCACAAACACGCATTAGTAGGACTTTCCTACCTGGGTTAGAGTAATTGTAGAGGGGTGTATCGATACACCCCCCTTTGCAGTATATGTTCAAAGCATTACATTCCTCATTTTTCTCAAAATTTGCATTCAATATGTGTCTGACTAATTGCTAAAAGTAAATACTAAAGGATGCGGGGATTGGGAATAATAAGAATATTTCTTTTTTATTCTGAGTACACAACTAGTTTATTGAGAAAAAAAAAATGCAAAATTTCAAAACTCAATTGGTATACATTTGTGCAAAGAGTCTTCTGATCAGTGCGTCGTTGTGGCCAGTAGATGAGTGTTCAAAGAGCTGCACAAAGTCCGTCATCTTCATACTGTAGTGGGTGCGGCAGTACAGGAACACAAGGCAGTATTGACCGCAGACCAGAGTGTTGTCACTTTGAATGCGATGCTCGTTGTACAGGTAGCGACGAGCGTTGCGTCTCAGGAATCCTTGGTAGAATTGAAGATGTGGCGGTTGACCGTAGCTGTCAAAGAATTCAATTATTCCTCCTCCTTTGTTAAGGTAGAAAGCGACCCAGTGAGTGCCGTCTTCATTGTGTGGATCAGTGTTCACAATCATAGCCGTAGATGGTGAAATATAATGGGGCAATTGATCCGCAGCGTAGAAACCAACATTCTGTACGGGCAGTTTAGCCATACACTTTTGTATCTCTAAGGTATTCATTCTACTGTGTCGACGCCACAGTCAGTAGTAGGAGTAGTACTAGTAGCAAAACAAAAGCAGGAACTGGTATCACTCTCACCATCGTCAGCGTTATCATCAGCGTCATCGATATTTGTACTTAGATGTAGCCAACCGCGCAATGTGATACAATTGGGTAGAGCGCATCGTGTGTGAGCTGTTCTGTGGTGGCGACATCGCACTGCGTTTGTTGATAGTAGACAGTTGATTGACGATAGTGATCCTTAGCCAATATCGTTGATATCGATGACATTAGTAGTACAGTGATCCGTGATGAAATTGTATCGTACAAACTCTTTTTTCTCAGCACCTTTGACATAGACAATCGGTCGTTTGGCGATACATGCACGTAACTTTTCCTCTAGCACATGATACCAGATATCACCTTGGTCCCATTCCAATCCGTGACAGTGTTTTGTGAGCCAATAGCTTTCACGCAGTTTCTCTAGTGATAGGAAATCTCGGCTGAATGGTGATTTGGCGATATGATGCATTAGCAGTGTTCCACTGGCCAATTCCAAGACGCACACTTCCTTCAGAATGTAGTCATTTGAGTTGTCCTTGAAACATTGAAAATCCGCAATAATTGGAGATGCTAAATTTGTACGCTGTGCTCTGCATAAACGATCCATCTTGTGTGAGTGTTGGTTGATGACTGAGGAGGACGATGACGCCACCGCCAACGATCTAACCGCCAAAGTCCGCAGACACGTTGCGATGACGATCGATTTCTATGACGTTGTCAAACTCTGCGTATACCAGACAGTTGACAGTCTCTGTGAGCCCAGTGTCGAAAGCAATCTCCATACGCACACTGCCGTTGCGCACTAGGTTCCAATGAGTTGTGTCGCTTGCTGACATATCAGGTGTTAGATCGAATGCCATCAGACAGTATCCATCGTCGTAATCGTCTCTATTTATGAGATTACCAGCATCGCTAAAGTGTATGCCGGAGCCTGAAAACAGACTGTGATACGCCATCACGTATTTTCCCTTGCCGGTTTCGTAGTGTGGTTGTAGCGGTTTGGACGGCACTTGTTCACCGTCCACGTACAGCGAGAAGTAGTTGGTTTTGAAATTTTGAAAGTTAAATGGATTCTTTTTTAAATCGCCATTATAAGCGGCGTTGGTGACCAGTCCGACAATAATTCTTTTCGGCACTTGACCTAGAAAGACATTGTCCAAAGTTTTGCTCCTCACTCCAAAACGGCAGTGTGAATGTTTTCAATTCCACTCTGGTGATTGGGTATTTAGCTGTGCCGGTCTGAAGCGTCTTGCTGTGCGCCAACAGTACCGTGGGGCTAACTTTACACCTTCGTATCCAGAGATTCGCATCAACAATGTGCACCTTGTAGTCACCATCATCCGCCATAATGGAGAAGGAATCTTTTGACCGGATCAGTTTAAAACGCAGTTCCACACCGTTCAACAGGAACTTGTTCTGATTACACATGTCCACATGTAGGCGACCGAGCATATCGATTTCACGACTTTTATTTGTCATTTTTCGTCTCGCCTTTAGTCCATCGTTATCGTCCAGAGTATTGTCCATATAGCCGGCGTCGTCCGCGTTCCACAGTCCACATGTTAAATGTGATTTCCTAGCATCATAGCCGTAATTCATCAATGTTTCAATATACGCTCGATATGCATAAGTGTTGTTTTGTGGTGTGACCAGTTTCTGATTCATACTCATATCGACTTGACTGAATAACGTGTGCAGCCAATTGTTGACTGGGCCAATTTTATTCGATTCTTCGACATCTGCGATTGCCGCTCCTGTCGACTTGACAATAGACGCTGTAACTTCCAACATTGTTTGCGAAAGATCGGTGTATTCTTCGCCGTTGCCGGGCACAACAAACTCGATGGGCGAATCATCAGTCAGTGTGGAGATTGGTTTGTACTGAATCCATTTGCCGCTCTCGATACTGGTCTGCGTCGGTGGTAGGGAGAATAAGTCCAATTCCGTCTTGACGCATTCACACGACTTTTGATGTAGAAACGACATTGCTAGCGTGTGTGTTAATTGAATATATCGCGTATAGACGTTCTCCTCACTGCTTTCCTCGTCTTCCTCGTCTTCTTCTTCCTTCTAACTGTCCTTCTCTTCTTGCCCTTCTTGGATGACGACGACGACCTTCCTCGAAGGAGTTTCGCCAAAGACTGAGGTGTGACACGACGGCCGCCGGACATGGCGCGCTTCGCGTACCTCTTACGCGAGAGTATCGCGTTAGTCTTTCGCGCAGGAGTAGCGCGCCGGTGTTTCGCGGTATTCTTTCGCGTTACGCGACGGTGTTTCGCGCGAGAGCCGCCGCCGCCACTTAGCACACGTTGAAGTTTGCCGTCCGCCCGGCGTTTTAGCGAGTCGGTAAACTGGCTGAAATGATCTCTAGCGGCTTCTTTGGGGTCCCGCTGGTGCATGGCCATGTCGCCCAAGAATCCAACACCAGATTTCAACGCCTCTTTGGCCACAGCAGAGGCTCCCGACTTGAGTAGCGGTGTGATGGTGCGGAACATACCGCCTAGGAAACTGCCAATTCCATGTCCTCGCTGGTAGGGTGCACCGCGAAATACCCTCTCGATACTGCCTCCGGTCTGCTGCAATTGTTGGCGGCGATAGTACGCCAAGTAGGGATCGTTTGTATTCACCATTGCTGAGCTCCTCTTTTGAAATGAAGCTTCACGTACGACGTCCCAAAGAGGAATGACGCTTTTTTACTAGCGTGATCCCTTAGGTCAATATCGATCGTTTCAAATGTTCCTTTCATAACTGGCGCATAATGAGAACTGATGAAATGCACAGTCTTATGCGCGCCGTGTGTGTAGTTCTCTCTGTCAATGTTGACAATTTTCAAAAGCGGCGCTGTAGTGTCACCAATCAGCTGCGGTTCAATCAGATCACAATACACGTACAAGTGTGTCGGCAGTCCCATAGTCAGATTAGGCGGCCATATCGCTGTGAGGTCATTTGACAAAACGTTTTCGTACGGATCGAAACCCAACTGGAGAGACAGCGCTTCGGTGAAATGTACTTTGCTTATACCGTCCACCATTGTCGTGATCTTGACTCTGTCCTGCTCTTTGTCATACTCAAAGTACAAGTACTGGGTGACATCCTTCGCTTTATTGATCATTTTCAATAAATCGGTTATGTTCTTGTAATAACCGGGTTTCATCTTTAGCATAATGTGCTCGACACTGAGTGTGACGGGAATACTCGGCAGAACGAGTTTATAGTCGAGCCAAATACACGATTCCTCGTCCACAGTCATAAAGGAACATGGATAATGCGCTTCGACCAAAGCCATCTCCCACTCGCCATCGCCTTCTAATCGAATTTGTCTCGGCAGATGTGTAGTGTACTTGGACACTGTGTTTTTTGGAAAATAATCCTTTGAGCTGTTGCTGGGCAATGTCAAATAGAACTGGTTGCTATTAGGCATTTTGCAAATCTTGCGCTCTTACCCAATAATTGAACTCGTCTCCGTAACCTTCCCACTTGACGAAATAACGCTTACTGCGACCGCGACCCTTAGCGTCTAGTATTTCAGCAATCTTGAACAGATGGTCGTTGTATATTGTCACTTTTTGTAATTCGTATTCGTAAAACTGTCCAATCACTTGTTCACCGTTGAGATCCGACAAAGTGTACATTGGTAGAGGCATCAATGTGTTTACACGACGCACCACAAACACTTCTTTACTCCAATTAGTCTCGTAACCTTTTGCGAATGTGCCCTTCTCCTTAGATATGCGCACTGTGGTGCCAACTTTCAGTTTTGCCTTAACACGACGCGGTATCTTACCAAACATGCGACGCCATACCTGATGCAATATTCGCTTATTGTCGGCAGTCACATCGACTGGTCGTATTCTATTGCCTAGACTCCTGTGAGCGCTGTTGTTGTATGCACTAACCAGTTTGTCCAACGCATCTACATAACGATATGTGTTTTTGTAAGTCAAATACCGCCACATGCGCGTTTTCAAAGTGCGATTCACGCGTTCCACTACGGCCGCTTTAACATCTGGGTTTTGTGTAGTGACATAGATGATTCCGTATTGTTTGAATAATTTTTTCGTCTTGGCACCGGTGAATTCAGTACCTTTGTCAGTTTGTAAACAGCGAGGTGTGTCAGTCGCTTCGGCAAATATCTCCTCGAAAGCGTTGACCACTTCAGCCCCTTCTTTCCGCCTCAACGTTCGCACATACAGGTGTTTGCTAAACACGTCTATTACAGTCAGTAGGTAGTTGACGCCGTCGTTGTGTTTACTAAGACCACGCATATCGTTCAAGTCCGCTTGCCACAATTCAAATGGACCATACACTATGTAAGGATTGCGCGGGAAACGCTTGCGTGCCGGTTTGTGCAATGTGTAAGTGTCCTGTGTTTGTAACCATTCAATCACTTTGCGTTTTGAAACTGGTTTTGCAGCTCGCGCTAATGGAGCTACACCACCATACGACGAAGGTTCGATGGGATTGTAATACAAACGCTCCATAATACTGAAAACCTATCCTGTGTACGTTTCCCACTTGTCCAAATTTGACAACGGCTTGTTTCTATTTGAAAAATCAAACTGCTCTGTCGCTCGTGCCGGTGTAGATGTTACACGTTTTCCTCTTGCCGATCGAAGCCGATTTACTAGCGGTGTTCTCAGTATTGATTCAGTTGATGTGTCCACGTCATCGTCTGACCCTTCTCCTCCTGTGAATGATGATCGATATTCGGCATTTATTTCCTTAAGCGCTCTTAGATTAGTCATATAGTCCTTTGGCACGTTCATCGCTTTCAATGCGTTGAGCACTTCCCGCCATCCTGGCGGTGTGTAATCACGCATACGCACCTTTACTATGCAATTTAAGATATCCACTAGATTTGAGTCTGGGATTTTTACACCGTTGATGTACACTGAATAGCCACTGTCCCAACTGATTAAGCTGCCATCACGTTTCATGAAACGTAAAAGATTGCGGGCATCAGATCTGTAAGTTTTGGAAAACGTTTCCACAATCTCTTCCACTGGACCGCCTTCCGCAGCGGGGTGCGATCGTCGACTATGTTCATTCCCACCCGACTCCACGATTGGTATGCTAATCGGTTGACGTCTATTCTCTGCAATATGCAAGAAGCGATGTAACACTTGTTTGTACAATTTCCACTTTTCACTATCGTCCATGCGTTTGTTATTCAATATTTGTTGCATCTCCGCGTCGAGGCTGTTTTCACTGGATAGATTAGTCGGTCTGTTATCCGTAGCATTTGATTGCAGTCGATCAATCAACTCTTGTGGCACAACTACCATCTTCTTTGCATGTTCCATTTTTGCACTAATGACTAGCTACTTTTCTAAAGTGTAACTTCACGCACGACGTTCCAAAGTGGAATGGCAAATGATTACCAATGTTATCTCTTAAGTCAATTTCCACACTGTCAAAAGATCTATTCATAACAGGCACATAGTGCGGATCGATGAATGATGTTGATTTATGCAAACCGTATACATAAGTAGACGTGGATATATTGACATTTTTCAATAACGGTGCGACTGTATCGCCGACCATCTGCGGCTCGACTAAATCACAATACACGTACATGTGTTACGGTAAGCCAAGACGAATGTTGGGTGAACGGATGCTTTTGTTAACTGCATCACCTTCCAGCGTCAATTCATTCGGATCGAACCCCAATTGAAGCGCTAACGTTGGACATAATGTAATTTTTACAACATCAGTTCCCATCGATACTTCAATGAATTTGTTGTATGAGTTTTCAACGGTGAACTTTACACCAAAAGTAATCGCTAGTTCTTGCGAATTGATATGATCACACAATTCTTGAATATTTGCGTAATCACCAGTCTTCAATTTAATTCTGTGGTTTTGTTTTGGAGTAGCCGACACTACTGGCGTTACATCGGCAGTGCTGTCCATAACCCGCGCCAACGCTTCTATGTTCACTTTTGCTTCCTCTTGCGGTTGTATGCAAATGTCAATTGTTTCGTCATTACCGACTGATAGAAATGTCATTGGATAGTGCGCTTCCACAAGTGCAATTTCCCAGTCGCCAGCGTCCAGTTGAATAGCTCTCGGCAAATGTGTTATGTAATTTGCAACTGTATTTTTCGGATAATACTGCATCGAACTGTTGCTGGGCAGCGTCAAATAGAACTGATTGTTGATGCCAGTCATTTTTATCTACTCAATGCTGCTTGTAGTACTGCGCTCAAAAGTAATGGTATAAAGATTCCACCGCCTTTTTGTATGAGATACTTTCGTTTCTTTGACCAGCCTTCGCCGCGTTTCACCAATCGACGTAGCGTCGCCTTGTGTTTGCTTAACTGACTTTTACTCTTCTTCGCCAGAGGAACGTTACCGCGCAACACGTTGTATGCGCACTCACACACTGAGCGAATGCGGCTCTTGTCACACACCTTTAACAGTGCCTTCCGCTCCTTGGGTGTTGCGTGTATGAAAGCCGTAAGCAGAGCTGCGTCCTTCCGCAAGCACGACATGATTACTACTGATGGCGAAATTACCTTTTCTTTGGCAAGTACACATAGTTGGTAGAATCGTCTGGAAATATGCAACTTCGTTTTCGCATATTCTCGTCTGTTGATTGTTTCAAGTCTATCAGTAGGTAGCCGTGTGGATTCCTCGTAGCGTCAGCGTACGCCTCCTCGATGAATTTCGGGCTGTCTGGATATATTTGTCTGGCCAAGTACCTAATCTGAACTCTATCTCTAGGATTCTTAAAACACACAATGTAATGCGCATTCAATGAGATGTCCCTCTGCCCGCGTCCTTGATGAAACAAATTTTGTGTAATGAAAAACACACTAATGTTGCGATGATGGCAACCTTTTGTGAAAAGATCCACCACACGGTTGTCGGCCTCACGCATCATATCGTCTATAATCACAAGTATCGGCTCGTTACCAGAAAAATCCTCCAAGTTTGGTAGACCTTCTATGTGGTTAATGGTGACATTTTTCGAGTTACCACCGCCGCCACCACCACTACCATAATGCCAGTTTATACTGGTAAATGGTGTGTCACACATTTCTGTAATGTGCTTCATAAACTTTGACACAAACTGTGACTTGCCACAACCCGAAGGTCCCGCCACAATGGCTGAGAACGGATGTTTCCACATCAAGCCCATGATTACTACTGAGCTAAACACCTCACAGTTACCATACTCACACTCTTAAACTTACTACTAAAGGACATTTTTGGGGTTAAGTGAAATAAATAACATAGTGGTTATGTTCTGAACGTGACTATAAGTATTGACTACGAAATCTAATTTACAAAGGTATTAACGTAATCTTCAAGTCTTGCTTTACATAAACTCCAACGGTGTGAATCTGCTATTGGAACCCCTCGGGCTGCGCTTCACCAAGCGAAGGCGTTCTCCAAATCCGCCGTTGTAGCGCTCGATGTCGGCGTTGCTCAGGGCCTCGTTGAAGCGCCTAGGCAGGTAGACTCGCAGAAAGAAGTCGTCCCCGACCTGCCCCTCCAGGATCACGATGATCGTCTCGCCAAAGGGTGTGGTGGCTCGCTCCATCGCAGTGATGAGATAGCCACATTCCTCTCGGAGATCGGCTATCCTGGTGTAGAGCGGAGAGTCGGACTTGCAGTTGTTGAGGGTAGCTCTCAGGTCCGCGGTTGTTGCAGTGCCGTTCAAAATCGAAAACTCTGGCTTGAAAGTGCTGCTGCTGTTCGACATCTCTAGTAGTAGTTGGAGTAGGTCTATGTGAGGTGGCGGTCTGGTGGCAAATGATGCTCAATCGGGCGGGGCTCCGCCTTATAAACCCTCGCCGCCATTTTCTTCTAAGTGGGGGGTCCGAAGGGTCGGGCGCAGGTGTTCACACAAAAGACCGTCGCGTCGAGACCGGTCTGGGATGCAGCTGCTCTAATTGAATGCTTGCGCCACTCGTTGTTTCTTCCTCACAGCTCGCTTCTTCGACGTTGGCTGCGAAACTGCACTGCGTTGTGTAACAGTTTGAGTTAAGCCTGTAATTTTCGGTACTCCTGTTGATTTATCGATCCACATGTTTTCCACTTTATCAACTACTTGTTTAACACTTTGGTGCATTTCACCATCTTTGTCCAAAAATAAACCACACATGAACACCATATCTGTACCATCGTACATTTCCATTTTCAATAACATTTTTCCTTTGTTTCCCGGGTTTTGAACAGCAAAAGTATTCCCATCGTCCATCCATGACACTATGGGACAATCATCTGTTGGTTTCGGCACCCATCCTGGTTTCTTTGTTTCCACTTCGATGGGAGTTGCCCTCCTTCGTCTCTTGCAGGCAGTGGTCGGTTTTACAAATGACGTCTGAGGTGATGACAATGTCTGATCACTAGCATTATTGTTCATAACCTCAATCTCCTGAATAAACGATTTGATATAGTCGTCCGCAGAAGCGTAAGCGTCCATGTTCACGTCCTTACCGTGTGACTTCAACCGTACTACTGACTGGCGGTGCGTCTGCTCACCCTTGAAGTAAACTGTACGCACTCGCTGTCAGACAATATTTCTGTTTGGCGATCGCTTTTATTCACCCGCTGAAGTCAACTGTTACGTTACGGTGACGATCGATCTCGATGACGTTGTCCAGTTCGGCGTACACTATACAGTTGACGGTCTCGGGCAACGCTTTGGAGAATCCAATTTCGATACGTAGATTACCGTTGCGCAGGAGATTCCAGTGACTCGACTCAGCCGCGGACATGTCCGGTGTCAAGTCGAACGCCATAAGACAATTACCGTACGGATAGTCACCTCTCTTGATCTCATTACCTGCGTCGGAGAACTGGATTCCGGTGCCGGTGACCAATGTGTAATAAGAGAGTATATATGTCTCACTATTCAATGTGTAAACGGGCTGTAACGGTTTGGCCGGTACTTGTTCACCGTCCACGTACAATGCGAGATAATTCATATCGTAGTGTTGAAAGTTGTAAGGATTCTTCTTGAAATCTCCGTTGAACGCAAGATTACTGACCAGTCCAATTATCACACGTTTCGGTAACTGACCGAGAAATGCACTGTCTAAAGCCTTACTCATTATGCCGGAGGGTAGTGTGAACGATTTCACTTCTACACGCGTGATCGGATACTTGGCCGTGCCGGTCTCGAGAGTTTTGCTGTGCGCCAACAATACGCTCGGATTGATCTTACATCGACGTACGAAAAGACTAATCTCTTTAATTGTCACCTTGTAGGTAGTTAGCGTTTTGGACATTATACAAAACGAGTTTCTGGATCTGTTAAGTTGCAATCGCATCTCGACACCGTTCAACATGAATTTGTTCTGATTGCACAGATCGATGTGCAATCGACCGACCATATCGCAAACATCGCTTTCTTTCGTGTGATCGCGACGCTTTTTCAATCCCTCGTTCAATTCGTCACAATCGTCCATTAGTCCGGCCGAATCTTCAAAAAACAGCTTGCTAGTCAGGTGCGAATTCTTCGCGCTACATCCGTAGTTCAATAGGTTTTCCAAGTAGGCACGGTAAGCGTACGTGTTAGTTTGTGGGGACACCAGTTTATGATTGAGATAGAGATCCACTTGACTGAATATCGAGTGGAGCCAATTGTTCACCGGGCCCACCTCTTTAGCAGGTTGCCCACCGTCCGTTTTAGTGTCGTCCTGTTTCACAATAGCGGCTTTCACGTGTAATAACGTTTGTGTCAGGTCCGTGTACTCGTCACCGTGACCGGGTATTACAAACTCTATTGGTGAATCGTCCGTCAGCGATGAGACCGGTTTGTATTGAACCCATTTACCGCTCTCGATACTGGTCTGCGTAGGCGGTAACGAAAACAAGTCCAGTTCAGTCTTCACACATTCACACGATTTCTGATGAATAAACGACATTGTTATCGAATTAATTGAAAATATCCCTTGTTCTCCTACGTCGTTTCGTTACAGTTCTACGACGTTTGTCTAACGATGTTATCCTTCTGTTGGTCCTTATCCTCTTTGTAATGGCTCTTCGTTTAAACTTTCCACCTACTTGCCCTCTTTATAGTTCTCCTTTGTCTTTGCATACGTCCGGTAGACGTCCGTCTTCGAAGAAGTCTATCGAGAGACTGTGGCGTGTCGCGACCCGCTTCTTATAACCACCACCGCTCAGTACGCGCTCCAATTTCTCGTCCGCCTGGTGTTCTGTTTAATTAATTACTAGGGGGGAGATTTTCGCTCCCCCATACTTCAGGAATTGTTGAAGACTAGAACAAGAATGAGAGCAGGGGTGTTTACCAACTGGTGATTTATTGCTCGGAGTTCGACGCGGGTGGGTTCCTAGAATGGTCGGGTGCAGCTGCTTCCCAGACAGGCCTCGGGGAATTTCCGCTCGTTAAAAGCTTTCAGGGTGCTGGGTCCTTTGTCGACGTTTGCCGCCTCGGCAATAAATCACATCCACTGTCAGGGGTAAAAGCAACCCTCCTCTAATGTAATTCGATACGGGCGGACTATAATGGGTTCCTGGAAGGGTCGGGCGCAGCTGCATCCCAGACCGGTCTCGACTCGCCGGGTTTTTTGTTTGAACACCTGCGATCAACAGCCCACCACGCACGGCGCGGCCCTAGCAGCAAAGTTTAGTTTAGTCTTGAGTTTCGAAGCGTCAACAGCTACGAAGAGATCATGGCCAACATCGAGTGGGAATGTGACATCACAGACGTCGAGTTGGAGGATGTATGTGTTGCGGCGGAAACGTCGATGAATAGCAATAATAAGAAGAGGTGGTTTGACGATGAAGATGATTACTTTGAAGGTGATGAATTTTACAACCGAAAAGACGACGATGATTGCACCTTGAAGCATTTCCATAAGAAGAGGCTATGGCGCAATGACAAAAAGTTCAAGCACGTTCATGAGCCAAAAATGTATTCAACTACCCAAGATCTTGACGACGCTCTGTACTCCAAACAACGGGGAATCAACAGCATGTGGAACCATTGCCCGCTGGACGACTTGGAATGGGAATATTGGCAGCGGGACATGGACTACAAGATGAATTTCTACCCTATTGAAGAGGAGCACATCTACACCATTGAACATGAGCAGAAGTACATGATGCTTGTCGAAATGTGGTGGAATCGTCGAACGGATGAACTCCACCCAGATGAAATAACAAAGTTTTTCATAAATAAAAAATAAATGTTTCCCAACACCTTAGCCTCCACCTGATCCCACCATCATAATCGGCCTTTTTCAAGGCCACAAAAGCTTTTCATGTTAGGGATTAGAAGGAAATCTTAGAGGAGATTTTCTTCTAAGTGTTGGTGCGGGCTTCTAGACAAAAGTGTCACAGACGAGGCCTCGGGGGGGGGGGGGCAAAAGTGTCACAGACGAGACCTCGGGGGGGGGGTGGCTCCTCCTGATTGATGTACCG
The DNA here is from genome assembly GCA_963675035.1 of Allygus modestus. NCBI lineage: Eukaryota > Metazoa > Arthropoda > Insecta > Hemiptera > Cicadellidae > Allygus > Allygus modestus. The sequence continues at coordinate 69,614,198 of OY776115.1, forward strand.
CGGGGGGGGGCTCCTCCTGATTGATGTACCGGGGGGGGGGGGGCTCCTCCTGAAATGAAAAAAAAATTTGCATATTAATTAGGGTAATTAAAAAATTTGCATATTAATTAGGGTAATTAAAAATTTGCATATTAATTAGGGTAATTAAAAACAAAATTTGCATACTAATTAGGGGGGGGGGCTCCTCGGGGGGGGGGGGCTCCTCCTGGCTCCTCCTGCCCCAGAACACTCCATTTATCCCTACTGTCGTGAGAAAAAATAACACCACAATTCCTTAACAATTTAGTTTTTGGAACATCAACTTCACCCATGAAGTACAAGAATATGAGTGAGGAATGAGACTTCTAATGGGTAATAATTTAACATTTGCCATAGTTGACCTGCATTTATTTTCTTTTCACAATGTTGAGTCGTTTCAGAGGAGACTTCGCTAAACAGCTTCAAGTCGTCAGAAACGTAAAACTTCCAACATCCACCTGATGTAGAAGATACAAAATAATGGCACATTGAAAACATATGGTTAATGTTCATGTGTGCGCTCTATAATACACGTTTAAACTGATTTGTCTGAGAATTTTATTTCATTTGAAAGGCAAAAATCTTTATTTTCCCGTGGTAAATACAAAACACAAAACATCTTCATTGATACCTTCTTTAGGACCCGAAACTTATAAAATATATTCCTTTCCTACAAAAAAATACGACAAAAGTGAAGGCTGAAATAAACGTATTTGTCTTAGGGTATCAATAGTATATGTAGCGTGGAATTGATGTCAAAACCGTGATGTTGACAGTGACAGACGAGTGCGCAGTACCTCGTCTGATAAAAGCAATTGGTTCTACCTTCTACCATTTATCGATTGTTGAAAACCACTGTATTGTTTTGAACACCATTTCCCCCCCCCCCCCCTCAACTGAATGATTGCTATTCCTATTACTTTGTAGTTCTACCTATTTTAATTTTAAATCTACGTGTATTTATTTTAGACAACTTTTTTATTAGCATATTACGTGTTGTTATTACTTACGTGATTTAATAAAAGACGTCTTACAACACTTAAGATATATTTACACTTATACTGATCCACATTCAGACGGTAAACATATATAAAAGATGATCCTAGGCTATCGATTTCGACCAGTCACACCAGTCATTGGCCAGTGGATTGGCCTGATGATGACTGGTGTGACTGGTCGAAATCGATGGCCTAGTACCATCTTTTATATATTACCGTCTGTATGTGAATCAATATAAGTGTTATAAGATGTCTTTTATTACATCGCGTATTTATTTTAGGAAACATTTTGCAAATACGCACAACTGTCTTGCTATGCCTGCCACATAACTGTTTTGTATTTCACTGTATTCCGAACCACTTTCTTTATTAGTTCTTCTGTAGGTCTAAACACTTACAGATTAAGACTATCGGCTATCGACTATATGTATTGCTTTGATTTTTAAAAGAAAAAGTTATTATGTGAGGTGATATTTAAAAGTAACATTTAACTAGACTAATTCGGAAAGTGATTTTTCCTGCCAATAATTTATTTTGCAATTTTCAGTGTAATTTTTCAAATATTTCTTTTTGCTTTTTCTTTTTTTTAGATCCAATGTAAATGCAATACAGTACGAGATTTACGTGCATGGATTATTTTTCATTAATTAACTTACTAAACTGATAAGGCCTACCATTTTCATGAAAGGGTAAATCGTGAACATTTGACAGATTACTAATGACTAAAAACAATAAGTATTTAATCCAGAGTAAGAGATGTAGGAATCCATCCATTTGAATAATTTTTTTAAAGAAAAAATCCACTAGTGGTTTAAAGAGGCATGTCAAAAAAGTTTATTTGAGTGTAGATATTTTCAGTTCCATGTAAAATCTCATCAGCATTTAGACATTTATGAACCTCGTTAATTAGTTTACTCTCCACTGTCATAAAAATTACTGTAATGAAATTATTTAAATCTAAGTCATTCAATAATAACATAAGAAAATATCTACAAAAATACTAATGGTCTTCAGGAAGTATAAAAAAAATTATTAGAGGTCACAATATGTTCACTTAATAATAAATCTTTTTCACTTGTGATTCGGTATTATATATTCTATATTTATATATGAACTATAGTGCCTTCCTGGATCCCACTCCCTGAATTACCATCAGAAAAGCAGTAAAATTTCCATTTAATTAATATTTTTCTACTACCTAATTACACTGCATTGTCATTATATTTGTATAAAAAATAATTTTATATATTACCTTTAGCTGTAAATTTGGGTATCAAATAAAACAAAAATATTTTTTGAGAGCAAAAAAAGAATTATGGTGACAAAAAGTAATTAAAATTTCTTCGTTGGTTGTTAAACGTTTTAAACTCATTGATGGTGATGGATAGTTTATGTTGTTATTGAGATTAATGCAGACTTTTTTACTGATCACTGGTGACAAATGTCAGTATAAATCGCATAATAAGGTATCACCGGCAATTAATTTCAAACAACGAATTTCCACATTATTTCAACAATGATATATTTGAAATTTGTTCTTCGTTTCTCTATATTCATCCTTTTGTTTAATTTTATACCAAAAATTTCTGTTAAAATGTATATTCAGTATTCAGAGTTCAGAGTCACAGTTTTCAGTATTCAGTAAAAAATGTATATTTTTTTATAGTAATGTCGAACGGCAATGCAGGGTAATGAGTCGAGTCAAAATGTTAATTTAAACGGCTTTGTACTGCTTTTCTAACGGCAATTAAGAGTATTTAGTCCAGTCGGGCATTTTAATTCATACTGTAATGCAAGATAAATAAGCCAGAACGACATGTTAAAAGATACGGCTTTGCACTGCTTTTCTAACGGCAATTAAGGGTACGTAGGATATGTAGGACTCTCGTGCATGTCAATTCACACTGAAATGCAGGATATATAAGACAGGGCAACATGTTAAAAGATACGGCTTTGCACTGTTTTTTTTACAGCAATTAAGTTTACAGAATCCAGCTAGGCAGGGTAATTCCTACTGAAATGCAGGATATTTATTACAGGCTAACATGTTAAAAAATACGGTAAAGCAGGACAGAGGAACGCATATTACGGGAAGCATGGGAATTCCCACTGCTTTGCAGGATGATACGTACTGCATTGCATGATTATTCACACTGCCAACAATGCCGAGGCAGAACAAAGTCCTGCTTGCACGGTAACTGTACACGGCCAGGCATAATTTTTCAAACGGAAATTCAGGCTAGTTGTTTATGATTCGTGACGTCACTGGCTGTGACGTCACTGACACTAGTCCTAATGTACGGATAAAATTACATTCCGCGCCGTCGGGAAGTTGTCCTGCCAAGGCATGTTGATTTAACAGGCCGGACTCTTATCCTTGAATTAGCAGTATTTACTGTTAAATTATACGTCTTTAATAGTATTTTAACACGCTTTTTACTTTCTCCCCCTATACATAGTATATGGAGAAAGTATTGTTTTCGTAAAAATTTTCGAATTTGAGTTGTTAGTGGAAATATTCGTTTTGGTGCTCCCTGAACCCAAAAAAGTGGTTTTTACGTGATGTCTGTGTGTGTGTGTGTGTGTGTGTGTGTGTGTGTGTGTGTGTGTGTGTGTGTGTGTGTGTGTCCGTGTGTGTGTGTGTGTGTGTGTGTGTGTGGATGTTTACAGAGCTAGAGCCCTAACCTATGGGCCGATTTTTATGAAATTTGGTATGTAGGTACTAATCCTCGATATCTCCAGGAATCTTTTTCATTTTTTTGGATTTTTGATTTTTAAGGGTAATTATCCCCCAAAAACCGCCAAAAAACATGAAAAATCCAAATTTCTCAAAAACGGCTCTAACGATTTTGATTAAACTTCCGTGGTTTGTAGAACTTTAGGTTTGCAACAAAATGACACCACCCGCATTTCTTGAAAAATTCGGGTTCAGAAATTACAGGACTTAAAACATCCAAAATTAAATTTTTTTGGATTTGTTATAAAAAATCATAAATGTTAAAAAGATTACTATTCACCATTAAAAAGAGCTCAAAAAACTAAATAAATTGGTATTTTAAATTACTATTCTACGATTGCTAGTTACGGAGAAAATTGAAATTTTCATTTAGCGGTAAACACAGTACGTTGTCCAATGTTATTCTTATGGGGAATACAAATATAACTATTTCTCTCTTATTTACTGATCAATTTCATTACAATTTGATATGCAGGTCAAGTTAGCATTGACCAATAGATGATGTTCGAAATGTGTTGCTATTTAACCCTGGGGGGGCAAGGGGGCATTTCCCCTCTCAAAACCACTGTGTGTAGCAACGGACTCTGTAGTGCCTCCCAAAAAGGGATTTGGGTGGATATTTCTGAAAACAACTATTTTAGACAATTTTCTGTACATTTACCTATACTTCATATTCTATATTTAGTAAATAATAAATATTTTTGTCATTAAAGTTTGGCTAAAAGGGAGAAAGTATGTGTCAGTTTCCTGATACCGTTTATTCTCTCAGCGTGTGGGCTTCAGTTTCATACTGGCCTGTTTAAAATTTCAAAATTTACTATATGATGTATAATGATTCTGTAATATTGAAGCATATTTACCAACAATAGGCTTCACGTAGTTGGTTGATATAAGTAAACAGTAGACTATTTATTACAGTTTACGATTGGAACTGCGGTTCAGCCAGTCCGGGACAAGGAGAACCCATAGTTGGTGGATAATGAAAAGGCCCAAGGGCTGATTTATAACCCCGAAGTAAAACTGGTATCAACAAATGTTATTTTAACCATATAATGTTTAAAATTTAAGGTGTTCGATTAAAGAATATCGCATTCAAATCATTGAACATATCGTATTTGGAGTTTTATTACATTACACAATAATAATAAAGTAAAATCTACTTTATCATATTATTATAGGTTTGTATAACAATAATAAACTATAAAACACCTCTAAATTTTGTAAGAGCAGAAATGTTTAAACGTAAGGGATTTAAAACTTACGAAGATAATGTATCTTTCGCGCTAGCCCAACCTCTGCCGCCATCGCGCTCCAAACATAGCTAACAGTTACGCATGTTCCTCACTTCATATGAACATTAAACACTAATATATATATATATATATATATATATATATATATATATATATATATATATATATATATATATATATATATATATATATATATATGTATATATAGGTATATATATGTATATATATATATATATGTATATAAATGTGTTCAGAAATGTGTTTGCAAAAGGTTTTAGGGGAAGTTTTTTCATTTATTGTACGTACAACTAAAATAAACAGCAAAAACCTAAATTTGAAACAACAAAAATAACTTTTTTTATTTATATTATTAATTTATGGAGAAACAATTATAATTATCGTAAATATTATCCGTATACAAATTATAGAAAATTGATCGACAAACAGAACTGTAGAAGAGTTGACACTAAACAACGTTTTGTTTAAAAGTTATACTCGATAACGTTAAAGCATTGGCCATAAATACTGAAGTGGACTTCTCATTGTCATTGTAAAATGTGTCCCTAGTTTTGTGTATGCCAGGATTGAAAGAGATAGTAGTTTAAAATAATTACAACAGAGTATACTGCTGTCAACTATTACTTATCTTTTCAAGGAGGTGATAGTAAAACAGTTGGTGTGTCGGAAGCAAACATAAGTTGATTATCGCTTGCTTCCTGGGGTGGAGATATTTTAAAAGTTAACGTAAATAACTAAAATAAAAAGTTGACAGCAGCACAATCCGTCGGTGACCCAATTAAACTACTTAAATTTTTTAATTCTAGCATACACTAAAAGTGGGACAGCTGGGCCATATGGATGGGATGTCTCCTTCAGTATTTATAGTCAATGGTTAAAGTCTACATTTTTGAGCTTTGAAGGTGGATATGAGGGGAAGCACAGTGGGGATTTTAGGAGACTTTTGGGAAAACACTTCTTTTTTTGGTCTGTCAACTGAGAAAAAATCAGCTTTACCAAAAAAAGTTCCGACAAACCATTTATTGACTGGGCTACAAACGCCGCGGTCGCCGCGCTGGCGCTGTTTCGACAGATCTCCAACGTGCTTGTGGAAGGCAACACGCAGTACAATGTCTGGAGCGGACTATACCTTGGGTCACTTTACGTTATGAAATAGTCTACTAAATTAAATTAAATGTTTTAAAACTCGACTTTTTGGAACATTCTCGTGTACTGAAATTGGATCGAACTGGAGTGAGTTTGTTAACGGGACGTTATGAAACTTTACGTTTTGAAACGGGTGGTTTTAAAAAGTACAAAATTTATGTTTTTAGCGAATTTCCCCTATAGGGAAGAAGCTATTACCGTAGGTCTCATGGTAAGACTTAAGCTCGAGACCATGATAACTTTTCATTTTGAGGTCCCCAGATGCCAAAAACACCATTCGTTCAAATTTTTATATATGTATATATATATATATATATATATATATATATATATAGGTACAGCCCTGGGCCTTAGGGATATCCACCTGTGTAAAAGTTGCGTATTGGAGATATCCGTTGCTCTTTGGGTACTCCAGCCCGTATTAGGGATCTCCGGATATCCCAAAGCTGCATCATTGTAAACATCCTAACCTAACTTCTTATACTTATATAGTCTATTGTTTTTACAATGGTGCACACTTGTCCACTCTCTGTTGAAATAAACATAAATTGCATACAAACTTGAATATTTAAGCAATCCGCTGGAATCCAACCAATAGGAAACAAGTGCGCATTCCCCCCCCCCTCAGTGGTGAATAAATGTGCTTATTCACTGATATTAAACAACTCGGTGCGTTACATCCTCGGTGTGTTACATTCGATCACAGAAATAAATAAGTATTTTTTCCATTTTCATTGTATTTATTTATTTAACTTGTGTAGTCTCCTGTTAGTTATTTTCTTTGTAATAAAAAAATTGTCAACATCAAAATAATTAGCCAAAGTGAGTAACCGAAAGTGCCGAAGTGAGTGAATAAGTAGCCTATTCTCTTGTTTCATTTGAAAATCTGTAGCATAAAAAGGCCTAAAGTAGGTTAAATTTCCCACATTATGTCTATAATTCCCCTTGATCAATTATGGAAGGTTAAGTACAATATATAAAGGGCAGGCTATCAATTTTGAATAAAGTCGGTATAATTACCATCAAAATTATGTTTGCAAGGGATCATGTTAGAAGATTCGATTTTAAAGTTTGTAGCAACGTAACAGTGTTTATCAGTTTGTAATGTTTATGTTTTACAACATTCAGTAGTAGGTTTTGTAAAGGATTTATTGTTTATACAACTTAAAATAGGCACCCCTACTGTTTAAGTTAGGCTCTAATGTACAAGTTAGTATTATTTTTAAGTTTCCTATTTTTATTTAAGCTTTTAATTGGGCTATATATTTAATAAATGAGTCTTAAAACAAATTTGAGTAGGCCTAAACTTAAACCTATATTATAATAAAAAACGCATATTAGCATTTGAATAACCGGGTTTCCCCTTACTCCTATAAGTTACATATTTTGTTACTGTTTTAAAAAACAACACACTGGTTTCAATAATTTGAAGAAAAAAACATATATTAGTGACTGAAAGTTGGCATAATCTTATATATTATTTCGCTAAGGAATTTAGTTTTAGGACCACTACGTCGTTATTTCTCAACCGATTTGGACAATCGATGTGTCATTTTAAAGTTTGTACACTCCAGATTAACATAAAAATTAAAACTAAAAAATACCGCTTTTTTAAAATGGCAATACAAAAATGCTCCATGTTATTCATATGTGAGAATATTTGGAACTTGGCCTTAGTTATTATCAGATTTATATTTTTGTCCTTGTAGGTTGGTTAAATCATACAATGTATAAGGTCGTAGAATTTCTTCTCCATGTTATTCATATGGAGAATGTTTTACCAAAAACTCGGCCTTAGTTTGAGAAAACCAGGTAAGGGTGCGTTAACGTAGGACGCTGGTTATAAGCGCCTGGAGCTAAGCGCCGACAAGCGCGAATAGGTGCGAGTAACAGTCTGCGTTGTTTCTAGTGTGTTCGTTCACAGACAAAGCTTTTCCGGACGTATAAGTGCGAGCTGCAAGCACCGACCGGTGAACAAGAATGTTTGAAACATTATTTACAGGGCTTATTGCTCTGGAAGATTCCAACTATGTATGAGTGGGGTGCAGTTTTGATGATTTTTACTGTTTTTTCGAGTTTTTGTCAAAATAGTCGATACACAAGAACTGATATATCCCGTTTTTCAAAGACCAGCCATATGGAACAAAATATTTAAACTTCACAGAAACAGATCGCTGTTGAAAAGCGCTGGAAGGAGATATATACTAAAATGAAAGTTGCAGGTAAGATGTTTGTCTTTTGTTAACATTCATTTAATTTACAATTGCACCTGAACCCTACCAAATAAATTACATACAGGCCTTCTCATCTGCAAAGGGAAATTACATTTAGATTGTTGTGGAAACTAAAAAATACTGTGTAGACAAAAACGCCTGATTTTAATGTTAAAATCCTTTTATAAATTACGTTTATCACTAAACTATTAATTAAATATAGTTTGAGCCTTGTTTACTATTAATTTTAATAACCTTTTATTTCAAACAATTATTTAGTGTTTCTTGAAAAATTGGCCAATTTTATTGTACACAGTAGGCGGATATCCTTAATTAATCCCATGAACTCCTATTCTCTTTCTTGCCAGTCAACTCAACATTCTCTACCAGAAAAATGTCATCGACACTTGAGGAAGACATCTCGACGACTGAGGGCTCGAACTTGTTTCCGGCTTTGTATGTGATAGACCATAAGCATTTGCACGCGCTTGAAGGCGCCTGTGGCAAGCCGCCGGATACTAGTTGCTTGTAAATAGCGTTCTACGTGAACGCACTCTAACGTGTGATGATGGGATTTGTACCAATTCGAAGCTGAAACATTCTGATACTCCCAAATATTTTCAGATTTATAGCTTTCTCCTTTTAAATTTGCTAAATGATACAAAATGTCAATGTCTAAAAACCATTTTGGTGGGATTTATATTATGTTTTGTTTACAACAATCAGCTAATTATAATCCTGACTCGGTGATTTTCATCAAACAGCTGATGAGCTCATCAAGCTTTTGATTTATTTTCGTGTATAGTAAACATCAAATATAATCTTTAAAATGTAATTATTTTTATTGTTCAGTTTGTGTTTTTGTGACTTTTTTGTTGTATTGTGCCACAAATAAATGTGCTTTATTTTAATTTGTGATATTTTAGACAATTATTTTACCGTCGATGATTGTTCCTATAGGATACCGTCAGATTACTCAAACCTAATTTTGTATCCGTTGAATTTTGACGGGCTCCCAAAAGTTAGCCTAACTTTATTTAGAATTTTAAATAAAACACTGTTCAAAAGTATCGGCTAAATACGACAACAAAATTAAGCCTTAACCAAGATGCATGAAGTAAGTTAAAATATTTATTGCATTGGGGCTGTTACATTTATAATGATTGTAAGGCCACATCATACGACCGTGGGTGTGGGCGCAGATGAGGCCTTTCACACAAGAAGCTTCGTCCGGGAATTTTCCCGCGTTTTAAAAACAAACCGCAGTTTATAGGGGGCACCAGTAAATCTAGGTAGATTTCTACGCCCATAAGAGCAACGTCATCTTTCAAGTTCAATCGAGCTTAAAATGGTGGTCAGATATTGTTGATTTATGGTTTGTTGTATAAAGATAAGGAAATAACAAAGCTATTTCCCTGAGCAAAGTTTCCAATTTGTTTTATAGATAATTTCAGCTAAAAATACGAAAAAAAATATTTTCTTAATCCCCGCTTCCATTAAACTTTTACTTGGACAATGTTTTGAGCTGAGCTCAAAACATTGTTGGAGGCCGTTTACATTCTCCCAACTTGTGCCTACATTTCCCGCAAGTATGTTAATGCCATGTAACGCAAAAATTATTACAGCGCTTGTTAAAACTGTTTTACAACAACAAAATATTTCCATACATTGATTTCAAATAAACTATCCCTATAATTTGTCCTGACAAACCAAATAGAAGTTGTGTATATACCCTAATCCTATATATTAAAACACAAAATTAAAAAGTTTCCGGAAGAACGTGTGAGAAATCCACTGAACCGATTTACACGCGGGTGGTATCAAATGAAAGGAAATAACCTCTATATTTGCACATTTTACCTTAAATTTTTTCACCTGGTCAATAACTATTTAAAAATTAAATTGCAAATTTTCTTATGGAAATTTAACATGGGTTAAAATGTCAACTTTGCAATCCTTTGGTAAGTTCACTTGAGGTTTCCACTGAACCGTTTTACATGCGGTTTTTTTTAAAATGAAAGATCAATCCCTCTATATTTGCACAATCTACTTACATTTTTGAAATAATTTAATTTGGTATTCAACAAAATAACTTTTTAAAACCGATTTTATCACTATTATAACTTTCTCTAACCAGCTGATTATTGAAATATGTAAATTGTGTACCTAAGAATAGACAAGTATCAAATGGAATTATCAGGCTTATAGAAAATCATTAGTGACCAGTATATTTCAACGATACATATATTGTAATTACTGAAGTTGATTCAGGCTGGCCCAAAGAAGAAGATTTTTTTTAATGTTGCAATTATTATGGTATTAATTGATACAATCTACAATGTATACATTACCCTTCAATTAGTGAATACCTTCTTAATCATTTTTAGTTTCCGTCCTTGAGCTGAGAGTAAAACATAGCACTGATGTTCGTAGGCCTATTGTTTCTCTTTGGCTCCATGAGGAGCTTCATTCAACCCATCAAATGTTAATACAACATTTGTTTTGTAAACAATACATGAAAAACAAACCCAACAATTGACAAAGGTTTCAGACCAAGTGACTGGATTTAATATGCCTGTAAAGGCTATACAACGATAAAATAAGCGTGATTACATCGAATCGTGGCTCTATCATGTTCGGGGTGTGCACAGAAAACACCTTTAAGTTTGGCACGTGGATTTTTCATCTGATTACATATATACAAAAATTAGCTTTTCAAATATAGAACAGCAAATCTAGCTGCTCAAATTCGAGCAAATTTTATTTCCATTTTGGTAATATCCAGCTCATATAGTCTTATTATTTTACATTGAGATACCATTCCAGACATGAAATCAGCTGATCTTTTTTCCATTCTGTTTCTTAGTATCAACAGCTGTTAAAGGTTAAATTACATTTATTTCTATTCTTACATAAGATTAACATTGGAACTTTGGGTGCCCAGGGGTCAAAGGCCTGAAGGCTGAAGGTTGATGTCATCCAAACCCCAAAGCGTGATTACATCGAATCGTGGCTCTATCATGTTCAGGGTGTGCAAAGAAAACACCTTTAAGTTTGGCACGTGGATTTTTCATCTGATTACATATATACAAAAATTAGCTTTTCAAATATTACATCAGCTAACATTCAAATAACACATCAGCCATAATTGTAAACCTATATAATAGTTTCGCCGGTAGCCCGTTCACGGAAATGCCTTATTTTTTATTAGATTTCTTAAATAGATTTTTTACAAAGGATGAAAAATTCCATATGCTGGAATGCTGCAATCTATGAGGATAATCATGAACTACACTAGTGTCCGCACAGAAATTGTGGATACTCGAGTTTCCGGTATGAAACCTCCGAAACGGCCAAAGTGCGATTTTAACGAGAGACCTATCAAATTAACGGAAATATTGTCAATTTTTATATTACGGATTTTCAAAATTTTAAATCACTTGTAATTTATATAACAAAAAAAGTATAAAATATCAGTCTTATTTTACAATGTTTAAGTAAATTAAAATGTTGATGATTATTACAAAATATCTAGTAAATTAATACAATATATATTGGTTTATTATGCATAACCTTTTTTAAATACATATGTAGAACGATTTAATTATTTTCAAAATAAATGTCCAACTACTATCTAACAGGCTGAAGGACAATACGGAAAGGACGCGGCGACAAAAGGCGTGACGGTGCGGGGTCCGTGGCGTTGACTGCTACCGGTCACTGCGCATGCATAAACTCGTTCACAACAGTGTTGGGTGTTGGGACACAGTTTCCATTATGTTTTGAGTTCTCCTAAAAAATTTTTTGTCAGCTGCATCAGCTCAAAACACATTTTGTTGGTCAACAATGTTCAAAACAGTTTGCGAGCGTTTCCATTAAACATTTTACTTGAACTTTTTTTTGTTTTGAGTTAAGCCCAAAACAATGTTTTGAGCAGAAACTGTTAGAAAGGAAACGGGGCTGTATCGATTTTTAAAACGTAAATCGAAAAGGTTTTCTCTGAATTCGCTAGATAATCAGCAGTACAACATTCCTAACAAACGTTGAAACTATACATTTACAATTAACTAATGGACGGAAAGTTAAGATTGGCCTTATGGGGGAAGCAGGTGATTGAAAAAACAAAAGTCTATTGAAATATTAACCAAATTTAAGGCGTAGAAGGGTGCAATAGGCCTATTCGTACCTTATATAATAATACGTGAAGTAAATTTTTATTAAAAGGACTCCTCCGTTATTTTCAAGCCGATTTTAACTTCTTAAAGTTCAGAAGAAGAAAACATATTTTAATCTTGTTTACCCCAGGCATAGGAGGAAGAAAAACGTCAAGAAAGCGTTTTTGGATACATGAAATAAACAAGGAACGACAACAATATGGAGAATTCCATCATTTGTTTAGTGACAATTGATGAAAGAAAGTTTGTTCAGTAAATATGAAAGTAATATGAAAGCAAATTTGATATGCCTATGTGTTACTCAGGCCTATCATGTACCTCCCTGCCAAATTTAAGCTCAATCAGTCCAGTGGTTAGAGCGTGATTGAGCCACGAACATAGAAACAAACTTACAACCTTTAACATCATACTTCCTACTAATACTCGTTTGTTTGTAGGTTAGATATTTTTGACTCAATCACGCTCTAACCACTGGACTGATTGATTTGAAATTCGGCAGAGAGGTACTTGATAGGCCTGAGCATAACATATAGTTATATTAAATTTACGAGAAAAAATCAAAAGATAACCAAGCAACAACAAAAACAACTGTACAGTGTATAGACAGACCATGTGGTTCAACGTAACCGATACGAGAGCATACGTGAGTTTCCAAAAACACCCGAAGGGCACAGTCGTCGCCGTTTCCGCGGCTGTACGCTGCGCACACCTGAAGGCGGTCCCACACTTCTAGTGAACAGGCCTGAACATTCCCGAATGTTCACTGAACGTTCCGTCCTGTATATTTCCGCATGTATTCAAACGTTCCTGCAGCTCCCACACATTATCGCGTATACTCTGAACATTCGGAGTTCGGCCGAATGTTCGGGCGTGTTCGCGAGAAGTGTGGGACCGCATTAAAGCCTCGTTCTTACGACGCGACGTGTGGCTTGTCGAGTTACCGATGGCCTTGACCTGCCGATTGTCGAGTATCACGTCGTGAGAACAGCTCGTCTGTGACTTTTCCAGCTAGCTTGAGATGGCGTGTTAAGTCTCGAGCCGTTCCCGCCCGAGTCGGTAAACTCATGAAACATCAAAGGCCTGTGGATAGTCAGACCGCCAGCCTTTGTTTGGCTCGATACACTGTTCTCACGGCCTGTTCAGTTGTCGAGCCGAGCGCTGGGGTACATTTGGTGTCACTTTCTGTTTATTTGTTTTTTGATATATTTATATTTTAACCAAAACATATAAATCAGGCAATAGCTACACTTTTAATCCAACCACGCAAGACGTCAATGCCTTTACTAGGACTGTAAATACATTTAAACCGGTTGCTTTTATAATTGTTAAAAAACTAAAGTGTACAAAGTCCAAGATATGTATCAAGTCTTTGAAATAGTTTCTTTGATAAAATACTAGATCTTATAACCAATAAAAAATTACGGGTAGAAAAAACTATTAAGTTATGAAATAAATTTTAATTAGCTTAAAATTTGCTATTTAGAAATGTACATTTCAAAAGCTAATTTTGAATCGCTTGTATAAAATGGGAATCCACCGTACAAAATGTAAAACTAGTTACATTTCATTAGGCCTAAATGTTTAAAAGTTTGTTCATCGGGCTCAAACTACTTTCGGTACATTTAAAACCAAAAGATAAATATAACTGTAGACTATATATTTAAAGAGCAAGAAAAATACATTATTATAGAATATATGTATGAAAATATTTGTATTTAATGCTAGTAGGATAGGTCCTTAGTTTTCTCATCTCTTTTGTAACAATTTTTCTCCAAGCTCGATTTTCTCCAATATTTTTTCTGGCTCGGTCTTTTTCTCGAAGCCCGTCGGTGGCTTTTCAAATCAACAGGCTGCCAAACGCCGTGAGAACAGTAAGGCTTGAATATACTCAGACGACTCGACAACCATTGACAGATCAAGGCCATCTGTGACTGGACAAGCCACGCGTCGTGAGAACGAGGCTTAAGCCTATGATACACGGCCCGTGATCTGTCAGGCCAGGCCAAAAAACCTGCTGCACAACAGGCCGTGATCAGTTCGGCCCGACGAGGCCCGCGGTCCATCAGGCGCGTCCGGGCTGGCGCGGGCTTTCCCGTGGAAAGTCGGTAAACATCAAAGGCCTGTCTCGGCGCGGCCGTATTCCTCCACCCCCTGAGCTCATTTGGCCATCGGCTACCAGTGAATAAGGTCATATTTATGTTCTTTGGTTACCAGTGCCTTTTTAAATCACATGGTTTTTAATGGTTCACACTTTCTGGAAAGTCAGGGAGAGTCAGAGAGTACTAAAAAAGGTCAGGTAAAAGTTGTGGAAAAATGAAAAAAGTCAGGGAAAATAACAAATATTTTATTGGGAAAACTTTAGCATACCTTTTTGATAAAGTAATATAATTATCATATAATTATTGTCATTAATTAATTCAGTCATTGTTGTTAGATTAGGAAACCCCAGCCTAGTGCCGGCTGGTAGAGTATAATTATTGTATGTCAATCATTTTTTGCTCCTGATTTTTTTTTTCATTTTTAAGTTTGATACAATAAAACTTATAAGATTGCATGTAGACTTTTAAATAAGATAGTATTTTCTTTAAGATACTAGCAAAAGTCAATTGTTTACTTAAAATACGATTATTATTTCACTTTCATGAATTTAATTTGGTTTATCACTTTTTTTACCGTGTTCACCACGAATCTAGATTGGTGTTATTATTAGGTATTTCCACTAAATTTTACCTTTTTATTTATTGAAGGCGGTTCTCCTAGGTATGTGAAAAGATTCTACAGAGTGGCAGACAGTATTTACTTTTAAGTAAATTTGTACAACGCACATACATATGAAACTAATTATTAATACAGTCAAGTCAATGGAAAAAAACACAAATATCAAAAAGACAAATGAGCTACAACACTACTGCAATTGTAAATTGTTTATAAATAGATTCACACAGTCACACCTTAGGGTACTCCGGTTGCGCAGAAGCTAGGCCACGCCTCCATCTTTAACTGAGGAAGAAGGAGTGCCCTAACAGGCGTATTTGTAAAGTTTTATATAAGCTCGCCATTTTGTGGAGTACTCAAAGTATCGTCTATGTAAAAAACTATATAAAACCGTAAATTTATTGTCAAAGCCATTGATTATGAAATTAGGGTATATATAGGCTAGAATATTACCATATAAGCTATATAAGTAATAGAAATATGACGAATTCATCCCATATTTGAAGTATAACACTAACAAATGGACATCCCAAATGCCATTTGTACACGGAATACCCAAAGGCCCAAGGCTAGGAATATATATTTATATATATATATATATTTATATATATTTATATATATGAGTGTCCGTAAGCACGATAACTCTCGTAAAAAAGGTCCGATCTTAATGAAATTTGGTAAAAATGTGTAAAGTACCATTTATTTGAACGAGTTCGAAAACCAGATGAATCGCACCATCCGAAGGGGGGTTTTTGGGGGGTTTTGTACCCCAAAAATGTGTTTTTTGGGGTTTTCACATTTAATTTTAATTTAAATCAAATTTTAATTTATACCATTAAATTCAGCTTAAAAAAACAAACAGTTTGGTATTTTGATCATTGCTCTACGTCAATTGGTTACCGAGATATTGAAAGTGCTAAACACAGTACGTTGTCTAATGTTATTCTTATGGAGAAAAAGAAAAATTGTATATCTCGCTTATTTATGAACGTAAACTGGCAAAATTTGGTATATGGCTTTATTTGGTTGTGGTCTATTGATATTTCCACAAAAATCCATTTTTTGCCCGATAGTTCCCGTAGCAGCAAACCTGCATACTCAGCCCCATGTTATTCTTATGGAGAATAATTAACGTGTTATCTCCTTTAATTATGAACATAAATTAATAGAACTTGGTATGTGGCTTTACCTAGTTGAGTTATAATGATATTTGTATAAAAGCCCATTTTTAGTGTTCCTTATTTCAGCAAACCTGCATACTCAGCCGCCATGTTATTCTTATGGAGAATAATTAAAATGTCATAAATCGTTTATTTATGAATGTATATTGATGAAACTTGGTATGTGGCTTTATGTGGTATTAAGATAAATTAATATGCACTGGAAATTCGCTGAGTATGCAGGTTTGCTGCTACGGGGGTATTAAACTTTACCCTATGAAACTCTATTTAAAATAACTACTTTACTTTATGCACCTTGACATTATGAATCGTCCCCGCAAAGACCATATTATACATATTTTTAAAGGTCTTACATAGTATCAATCATTGCCACAAATTGACCTCGAAAGGAACTGTATATCGGGAATATTAACGAATTTAATATTTACAAACAGCTCTAACATGTAATTTCAACCGGCAACGTGCCATTTTTAATTTGATATGATATAAAAAGATTTAAATCCAATTTCATAATCAATTCTTACATTAAATATATACGATCTTCACATACGTTTGAGACACCACCACAAGTCCCAGGATATCTTTCATTTATACGTTAAAATTGTAAACCCTATTAAAGCGAAATAAGAGTATTAAGAACGGGGAAAGTATAAAGAAACATCTCACCCACTATCTATTGAAAAAATCTATTTCGTTTAAATATTGATAAATTGAATGCATTTATGTTATATTTTGTTAAGGTTGTACACTAGACTCTGAAGCCAATCTTAACGCTGAAACTACTCAGTCATTGTAAAGAATAATCAAAGGGACTCTGCTAGACATATTATAATACTGACATTTTTTTAGTATTAGTCTCATTTATATTAAAATAACCAATCATAACAACCATGAAAATTAAAATGATTAGTTTTAACAAAGTAACAGATTGGGATACTGTTATTACCATTTATTGTTACATTAATAGAAACAAAAACATATTTCGGAACAATAAACTATTTATGATTGAGTCCGCGTGATTGAGTTCAGTCCCAACGTTGAACAGTGCAGACTTTTACATAGGCTATAACAAACTACTCCGTTGGTTAGGAACTACGTAAGTGGATTAACTCAATCTTACCTCCATACAAATGGGGAAAAAGAAGGATAATTTTCTGAAGAGAGGGAAATATTATCGAGACATTAAATATCCGTGCATTCAAATCCATACTCCATATTTATGGTCGGGTACATTAAATCAGAACAGTATAACTATTATTTTACGTGTGAAGATAAAATAAAAAATCAAATCTTACTTATATTTGTGCAAAGCCTTTTGTAGTATTGATCCATCACTTGCATTGTATATGATGGATTTTGTTTCTGGAATCTCTGAAGAGATTAAAGCAAATGGAATGAAAAGACAAAATTCTAACTAACTTGGTTTCTTTGTTTCAGATTTTCCATTTAACTTTTACTTCTCTTCAATCCTCATTCCCTAATGACTTCAAGAAAAGATTTCTTAATTCAGTTAGAATTGAAAAGAGTTTACGGTAATAATTACATCATTGTTTTATTTTTAGTGATTGGATTTAACATTTATTTAAAACACTAACTTAATATTTAAATATTCATAAATGTTTCAGACAAACAACTTTTTCGAGAATAATAATTAATTTTTCAGTTTTAAATGTACAAATAGTTATAAGCAATCTTTACTAAAATTACTTTAATCTAGCTTAATCCTAAAATGTCATGTTTCGAAGTGAAAGGTAATAACGATTTATAAAAAAAAAATACTTGCACGTGTGGTATACAGCTAGACATTCTGTCATCGAAAAGATCCAACCGGAACCAAATTAAGTAAAGGGTGGGACCAGCTGGGACCCTTATTGGCTGCGTTCCAGGACATTGGTAATAACCAGGTGAAACTACTTGCAGGGATTTCCTATACAATCCTATTGCTTT
Organism: Allygus modestus; assembly: GCA_963675035.1. Taxonomy (NCBI): domain Eukaryota; kingdom Metazoa; phylum Arthropoda; class Insecta; order Hemiptera; family Cicadellidae; genus Allygus; species Allygus modestus. The sequence goes on from OY776115.1 coordinate 69,632,599, forward strand.
CAGTAAACTTAACGTAAAACTTGTTAATTTATTATTTTCTACTATTGCTCCTATTTGTTAATTTAATTTTGCCTTTTGTAGTGAATTTTCCCTATAGGGAAGAAGCTATTACTACTACTCTAGATGGCATGATAAGAGCATGATAAATTTTGGTTTTGAGGTCCCCAGATGCCAACAAAACTATACGTTAAAATTTACATATATTATGTCCTTAAAATCGTTAACTTTTGTAAAAAAACGTCCGATTTAAATGCAATTTGTCACAATGTGTAAAGTGACATGCATTAATTAATTTCGAAACCAGTATAGTTTTTTAATTGCAATTAAAAACACGATATAATTAATATAATAATGTTATAATGTAGTAATGTTGTAATGTAATAATTTGTGAACGAATAATTAATCAAATGATTTTGTGATTAAAAGGCAAGGAGAAAAAGTCAGAATTTCTGGTGTCAGTTGGTTTGGAAGTCGAGGCAAAATCACGATTTTCATGTCCCGGAGAGTTTGAATAGAAATAACTGTAGTCGATCGTTCGGATTGATTCCTTGGGCTGAAAGATCAATTGAGTTTGATGATGTGCCGGCCGGTGGCGTGGCTAGATTCAAGAAGTTTCGAGTGTTTACTGCTGTTACAGTTCTCTGTTTATGCTTTGCTGTGATTTTTACAGCTTTGCCTGGATTTTGACACTATTTTTTATGTTCTAAGAATACTTTCCACCTGAAGACGAGATAAAATTCCAGATCCCGAAACGTCATAAAACTTTTTTTAATAATTAGTGATGGAAAATGTCCGCAATCATTTCTTAAATAACATTTCACTTTTCCTTTAAATTTTATACTTGTGGGAAAGCTTGACCGAAGATTAAAGTAGTACCAGACAGATAAAGTGTTGAGCTCATTAAATATTGGTTTAGGTTAAGTTTAAAGAAAAAACTTTCAGTTTATAAAGGATTAACGATGTATTTAATAAAGACAAGCAAAATCAACGATTGTCTTTTCGTTTTAAGTTTAATTTATTTTATTTAAATTAAAGAAATGAGTTATTTAATTTAGTTTGATAAAGTAAAGAAATGTTATTTAATTGTTATTTTAATTAAAAGACCACTTCTTATCTCAAGATAATTACTGTAGCCTGTTTATCAGTGATGTACCACAAAGATTGGACCATGTGAAGGGTGTTAAGCGGGTTAACCACTTCCCAAAACTTTTTTTAGGCCAAGTTCTCTCATTGGCCTGATGATGACCGGTGTGACTGGTCGAAATTGATAGCCTTGTAACATTTTTTATATATGTTTACCGTCTGTATGTGAATCAGTATAAGTGTAAATATATTCTTAAATGCTGTAAGACGTCTTTTATTACATCCCGTAAAACTTTTTTTGCATTTTCACTATAAAATATCAGGTTCAGAAGGTAACTGATGACAGAACGTAATAGATAAGAAGATAACAGAATATAACATAAGATAAAGGAAGATAATTTTTCTCCTCACGAATGATGCTCAGAACTAGTTTTAATTTCATAACTATTTATTACATTACGTTACTTTCAATTTGATGACATCAGAAAATGTTGTATTCATGAACATAGGATAGTCAACTTTTGCTTATATTATTAAAACAATTTTAACTATAGGCCACTTTTCCTTCCTTTCTTGCTTAGTGAGTAGAATAAATAAAAAAATAATATTATAGCTTTCCGAAAGTTTATTATTTTTTATAAACCTTATGGATGGGTCGTCAGATTTTATACAGATTATAGTCAAATTATACAACTTCAGGCTAAAATCTACATTTATGTCTGTAAAAAATTTTTGTTCATTGTGTATTTCCTTGTTACTGAGCACCATTTTCAGCAGTGATTTTATAAAACGAAATTCTAAGCTACTATATTAAAACCAAAATATAATATACATACTGTAAAATTAAATTTAAATTCTTAAGTAATATGAATTTACGCGGAGAGATAATTTAATAAGATATACATATGCTTCGTTTACTTTCTCTTTGTTTCTTGATATATATATATATATATAAACAAAACTATTAGGTAAGTAATCATACGGTGACTTAGGTAAGAACAACAGTGACACTGAAGGTTCTATTTGAAACTGTTGATAGGTATGTTTAGCTTAGACGACAATGAATAGACTCTGAGTATAAAAGTGAACATTTTTGTCCAAGAAAAAATAAGGAGGGTCACTTAGTGACATGAGGTGTTATAACAAGTAATTTTTAAAGAAAATTGTATACTATATATTATAATGATGTGTAATAATAATTTTTAATTGGTTGAGGTAATACAATAACTAATAGTTTTTTGGCTTGTCTTATGAATACCCTACTGTGTATGTCTCTTCATCATGGATCAATTTTGAACCCAACAAAAAGGAACGAATCTTACCAAGCTGCATTTCTTAACTCGATATCAGAGTTATCAAGGCTTACCATTCGTGTTTCTCCCGCTTTGTATTCATACTTTATGATCCGATGTACTCTTATTATGATCAGCGTACTACATCATAGTATATCTAATCGTGTGAAAAGGTGGAATAAAACTTTTCATATCAGAAATGGGTTTATATTTATCAATATATTTTTAATTTACCAAATAATCTTTACTATATTTTAGACTGACTTTATTTTTATGAATCAGCGATGTTAATCAAATATTTTTATTTGTATAATTTAAACTTATGATGTACAGTATAAATAAAGTTGTAACTCCTAATTTAAATTAATTACAGTTATTCCCTCATTGAAAATTATAGTCATAAAACATATATGATTAAAAATGTTGTACTATCTTACATACAAAAAATATTAACAAACTTTAGTTGGCATGCGACAATTTCTTATATGTTAAAGTTGTTTTTAAAACTGATTTGGAATAATCTTTTTAATTATTTATTCAGAAATTCCTTTTACTACAATTGAGAAATCCTAATTTATAGTTGTTGTTTTTCAACAAGTAACGTTTTTCTCCCTAACTGCAGAGTTGTAAACTATTTACAAATAAAATAGTTTATTTTTTATTTAATATCCGTGTAAAACCAAAGTTTCAGTATATGACCATGAAATTACAAACAACAGCAAAACAGTAATGCGTGCATTTTATACAAATTTATGAGTGGGTACGTTCTGTGGATTCAATTCAAAAGCACACATCCATCCACTACTCTACTGCACAACGCATGAATATGCTGCAGCTTTATGTGTTCATGTTCAAACACAACTTCCGGGGATCTGAACAATCCGTGATTTGTTCCGGATGACAGGGGCTGCCGTTTAGTCTGCAAATCCCACATTGCTTGAGCCCGTTTTTTTAAAAGCTACGCCGTAACCGGGTATGTTTAAATGCAATAAACTATATGAAGTAATGCAATAAACTTAGACTGGACTGTAAATAACAAGATCTTGTTTCCATAAATCTCTATATGGGACTGTTGATGATCGGTGAAACTGGTTGAAATCGATCGCCTTGTACCATATTTTATGTATATTTACCGTTTTATATGTAAGTGTAGTATAAGTATAAATATACTCTGTAATTTTGTGATACTTAGTTCATTTATCCTGTTTAATTTTACGATTCATACTACTAAGCAAATTAATTATGTAATTATACTATACATCATATTAACTTTCCGATGTAATTTACCTTAATTACCAATTCTTCATCAGATATCCCTTGGGGGATTGATGGCGTCATAATAATCAACACTCTTTTCACATAAATCACGCTACAATACACACAAAACAACGAATACTGGCTGTGCATACCTCTGTTTAACGTTGTTCCAAGAACCCTTCGTGCAACAATCCTTTAGTCCTAGTTGTTTGTAATAATTGATTTATATCTATTACAACATTTTATGTATATATCCAATATAAATTCATTTATGTATTTAACATTCACTGTTTTGTACATATCTACGCCAGTGAAATTTTTTAAAGCTTTGATAGGGAACGGTCAAAAACCTGGTCTTGTTACTATCTAAGGTCGACTTGTTCTTCGAAAGCATTATTAATTAATTAAATAATACTGTTAGTACATTCACTGGTTTAAGTTCATTGCAGCAATCGGCATAACCCAGCTATTTTTGTAGCAGTAAAATATTAATCAGAGCTATAATATCTATTTAAATATTCAGTTGTTTAAGCAGTGTTCTCTGACTACTTAGAATGCTTCTTTTTTTCTTACACCAAGCCAACATGACGTCATGATGTGCCTTCCGTCATACATTATTTAGTCATCTTATTAGGTATCTTATTGTAATATTCTGGTAATCGAATTCAGCTTCCTTTTTTCCTTGCTTTTAAAAACCATTCGAATTTTATATATGCTTGTTAGGGAACTTTCTGAAGTCACAAGGCCAACCCGAGGATCGAACCAGTGACTTATTGTATCGTATCCAAGACGCTAACCGTTAGGCTAGCGAAGCACCCACATATCTAAACCACCTACTATGAACCCAATATGGTCACTCTTTACACACTTGTCCTATATCCCCACTTTCCTGGTAAATATAATTACTGAAGCTTACCTTAATACTAATAATCCTCTACATAAACTTCCAGAGTGCAATGGTATCAATCCAATATTAGCCTTCATTATGTACACCAGATTCATATTAACATCGTATATTGATGGAATATAGTACATAATAATCCCCAGTAAATAATATAGTAAATGCGTAATACCCAGTAATATGGGGATCATGACAAGTTCTTGTTTAACGCTTAGTGATAATACATATAATCATATCTTTCTCTTCTAAATCAATAACATAGGATTAATTGATCCCAAATGGGACAGTTTGAAATTCCAACGTTTAAGTTTTGAGATTAGGTTAGGTTGATAATAGGGTAGTTAACATGATGGCAAAGTGATTGAGCTTATAATAATCCGAGAATGTCGTCCATAGTGTAGTAACATTGACCAATTTGATGTTTTATACATTCCTAAAGATGTAGAATTTAGTTAACATTTTGATACCAGATAGATAGGCTTATTTTCTTACGGTCTTAAAATATGGATAGTTGCTGATCTATTATATATATTTTTAGGGAAGTGTGTATGTTGAATAGCCTATACTTCAGCTAGTCTATATTGGTTGTAAATGCATTCACATCTATTTCAAACAATTTTGACAAGCTAAATTGTAATGTTCTATAAGGTGGTGGTCACAAATGTACCTAACGCTTTTTTTGAAGTCGTACAAATAAATCAAGATTTGTAATTGAGGAACTACCCCAGACAATAATAATAGAATGCTTGAGATAATATTCAAATAAGCTAGAACAAACTAGTCCAGCCAAAGCTACATTGACCATACTACAAACTTTCCTAAGAACAAAGTGAATTTAATTATATATATAACTTATCAAAACTCTAAAATTATTTGCTGAACTATATTATTATTATTTTTTAATTCCAGTCAGTCTCAAACCAACTCTACGACTTTGTTGGTATAGTATTTCAAAATTTATTATTCATTTTTATTTTTAAATAATTTTAAAATATTTTATGCAAAATACCAGTATTTTTACGTTTGTGTAATATAAATCTTCTTAAATGAAAAAATATTCGTTGGATTTGATTTAGCATAACATATTTCAAGTCATTTTTACCTTATTACAATTTTGAAGTGGATTTTTAGTGCAAAATGTTATTATCCGGTATATCATGTTTCAAACATTAAACACTTATTACGCAAAAAACTACAACATAATTACTATTTTGAATTGATATAAGTCTGCTTGAAAAGAATTAAGTCCTTCAAACACTTTGTACCTTGATTTACGTTTAATGGAGCGTTGATTAATTTCCACTTCTCCCTCATTCGTCTTTAATGTATGGCTCATCTGAAAATACGGATCATTTAAGCTATCATCATATATCGATATTATATCAAGTATTATAATAGAATTTAATAATATTAATTATCAGGTTTGGTATCTTAGAAAATTAATAAGTTCAACTAAAGTTGTTGGCCTCTTAACATTTTATATAAATAAATTGGCGTATTTATTTTCAAACGGGTGACATTTCAAACTACAACAACATTTTGTTGTTGTTTTGATATTAAAATTTTTACTTTAATTTAATTAAGTTGTGTAGTTCAGTTTAAATTGATTGTTGACGAGCTGTTAGCGTAGCGGTCCTGCTGAGTGTTCCAATCCTGGCAAGTACATATTATTAGTACCATTCAACTATCACTGCAATCATGCTAAAGATACTAAAGGTGCTTTTATGGATACGCTCAACCCTTGTGCACTGGGAGAGCATAGTCAAATAACGTAGAATCAAACAAAGAAAATAACGGGGGATGAGGAGAGGTTGGACCTATCTAAATTGAATTTTCCAATTTATGTGCAATTAAAATGCTCATATTTGAGTAAACAAACATTTTTATTATAACTAAAAACCCCTATCATTCTCTTTATACTATAGGTTATCTAATTTTTAGTGCAAATGTATACAAGGGCAAGTCATTAAGTGCAAGCAATCGAGTAATAAAAATATACATAATATGGTGTTAATAATTTACAAAATAGCCTTCATAAAAGAAAGTCTTATATTATTACAGTTGCATACACAGCGTGTAATAGTTGGATTCATGGTAACCTAAATGCGAAGCTCTTGATCTAAATAAATTTAGACACCAATTTTTAAGTTCTTTCTCTGCAGAATGGAATGTGTAGTGGAAAGCTTGACTTTTGAACAACTGAAGGTGTGACCATGACAAAAAAGGTGTTGAAAACATGGTAACCATTGTGTTACATTTAGGATTTATGGCAAAAATAAACAAACGGGGTAAATAACGAAGCCATAGAAGTTTTTTCGGGTTGGATGACTGATTGCAAAATCTTAATCTGACAGTAGTGGGTCCACAACTAAATCGCGAAAAAAGAGTAGGAAGTCATCAACAGAATCGCGAATTGAAAGTAATGGGTCGCCATGTGAATGGAAAATGGATAGTAGGCCCTATACTAACCGTCAATAAATTTACACCGAACACTATTAAATTATAAAATAATTAGTTTGGCAATACGGAGAACTTGTTTTAATGTTTTGTGGGAAAACTTGGTTAGTAACACTAAGAGTTTTAAAGGGGAAATTTTACCGTTAAAAGTTAGGTATTTTGCGATAGAAAATGTTTGTGGGAAGAAGTTAGGTTGGCAGCACTGTGAGGGGTGCCTACCTGTTGATCTACAAGTTAATTGGTCGCATGGACAGTTGGTAGGGTTTAAAAAAAATACATATTAATAATTACATTAAGTACTGAAACACACTGATCGACATGTTAGTTGGTCGCAGAGACAGTTGATAGGGTTTTATCAAATAAGTATAAATAATTAAATAAAGTCCTGAACCCGCTGATCGACATCTTAGTTGCTCGCATGGACAGTTGGTAGGGTTTCAAATAAATAAATGTATTAACAGGTTGGCTACTTCCTAGATGTTCCTGTTGCTCGCAACCCCCTTCTCTGCTAGTTAACGCCTACAGCTATGAACGAAAGTGGACTGTTCCTGTAAATCCGCGCGTATATCCGCATCTCCCCTCTATTCGAGACAAGGAGTGAGGGCCGCGAGCAAGTAGCCCATCTGTTATTACATTTATTTATTTAAAACCCTTCCAACTGTCCCTGCGAGCAACTAACATGTCCCTCAGTGCGTTTCAGTACTTTATTTAAGTATTAATATTTATTTTTTTAAACCATACCAACTGTCCCTGCAACCAACTAACATGTCGATCAACCGGTGGGCCCCCCACTGGGGTGTATAAAAATACGTAGCGGCACTAGGCGTTGCGTTGGTGCCGGTCATTAACCGAACTCATCCACGCGCATCAAGCAAGATCTATCAAAACCCCCTTCAACTTTAATTAAATAAAATTCTAAACAAAATCACAGTGACAATAACATTTATAGCAATAAGAGGAATCAGGGTGAACTCGCCAATCGTAATATTTACTATCACCTGCATAGTGCCTAGCCTGGTCAATGGACAGTTTTGAATCTTAGACCACTATAGTAGTAATTTTATTTGCATTTTGCTTATGCAATTTATTATTTTTACTATAACGGATGTTAATCTACCGATTTCTGTAAAATATTACAGTAGAAAGAAAGAAATTACATCGGTACAAAATAAACCTTAATTAATATGTCAATATGAAGTCACATGAACTCTGTTTTGCAAACCATCTTCAAAATTAACGGTAAGTACTAATCCGTATTATAAAAATCGTATCCAGAAAAACCTTTTACTAAAGTAAACCTTTGTTAAAGACACAAAAAACCGTTCGACCACTATCACCTGTTTTTCATTTGCACCTTGGCGAAAAGATATTTTGCACTTCACTTCATTGTTTCGTTCCATTAAACCCACTTATATAAAGTGTTGGCTGGAGTTGTTTACCTAACGTCAACACTTCTCACAGTGTCGAGGCTGTTGAAACTCCAAATAATCTTACTTCGGTTTGAAAATAAACAGCAAGTTTCAGCTTTGGTCTGCTTAAAAGATAAACATTGTGTACATCTTATGCTACTGAATTTATCATTAATGGTTTTAGTAACAAATGACAGTTTCAAAAATCTTTACTATTGGCCACTTGTTGTAAATAGTCTATTTATTTAATCGACAATTGACATAGCTTTGTTCCTCATATTTGTCATAATATAATTTATTACGGAATTACATTTTTAGCCTGAAAATAATTTCTTTAGTATTATTCAGTAACTCTTACCAAGAATATTCCCACTGTAGTACCACAACTGCTGATCACTGTACTACAAGTAGACAGTAGACATTGTATAATATAACCAGAAACTAGCCTTAAACTAGCATTCTGCAGTCTCCAGGTATTATATTATATTGCAGTGGCAATAAATAGTGTCGTCTTTGTTTACCTGAATAGTTTATCGTCCAACGTCCTCGTAACATTCTATACCAGAAATAATGTATTAATTATGAAATAAACTAATAAAACTTGGTATGTGACTATACCGAGATAGGTTACATTGATATTTGTATAAAACCCTAATTTTTCCTTGTTTCAGAATCTGCGTACTCAGCTGCCATAATATTCTTAAGGAGAAAAATTAAAATGTTTTAAATCGCGTATTTATGAATGTATATTGTTGAAACTTGTTATGTGTCTTTATGTGGTATTAAGGTATGCGTTGGAAATCACTGGGTACGCTGGTTTGCTGTGACGGGAGTATTTGGCATTAGTATCCATATTACACCAACTTAGTATAATTATTTAGCGTAAAATTATAAAAGTCTACCTGAATAAGTGGTTAACGGAGACACAAATCCCTAAAAACGGAGATTTTGAAAATATGCTTGGATATAGAATATTTATTAAAACTAACCTAGAAGTAGTAATTTCATATTTTTTAATAAATTTTTCGCATTTTATAAATTGCCTAACATAAAATAATTTTAACAACAAATATTTGGGTTTCGTAATTTGATCGTCGTGCTTTTGGTATAAACAGCCAACTTTTATTTTAATATTTCGTCATTTTAATAACTTAAAAATGTGAATATAATGTAGTTCAAGTTGTATAGAAGTTGGTTGCAAATAACTTGTACCAACACCTTTTTGTAGTATAGCAATAAAACCACTACGTAAACTGTCAAATGTCAAATTTGAAGCATGCCATCCATTTCAAACGTCATTTACAGTTTAAAACTGCGACTAAGCAAAGCACTGAGTGAAAAGTGCAATAAATCTCGTAAGCGTCGCTTTTGTTTGGACTTCCTTATTACCAAGTATATAAATCAAGGATTTTCAGCTCCAACTGTACAGCTGTTAACGACCCGGTGAGGTTTCTTTAGTGCCTAAACATTTAAGATTATCATTGGCGTTTTATTTTAATAAGCAACCCGTGAAATCCTATTGTACTAATCTCATATTAAATATATATATTAAAACACTCTCGTATTAAAATTAACGTGTATTTTAAAGATATATTGGTTAACTGTCGAATTTGAGTCTAGCTGTTATAATAATATGGTTAAATAACGATGTATCAAATATAACAGATATTTATATTTTTATGACCATAACCAGTACAATTATTGAAAAATCTGTAAAATATTTAATTTAAACTGTATTGCCTCTAAGGAGTTATTTATTTAGTCACTGGATTTGCAATTATGTATGCAAAACCTACTCGTTTATAGTATCGTTCAGACGGTATTAGCACTTTAATAAATAGTTTTGTAAATGCCACATGTATACAATGTTTTAATATAAATTATAGATGCCGTTAGCAACTCCCATTAATTTATATTTTCATATACTGTAAAACGAATACTTTTGATGATAAAATATTTTATAAACGCTTGTTGTAACTTTTATTTATTACGGTTAGTAACATGTATTATACCTAGTGATTTGACTAAGGGTGTTGTGTTAGCTGTTAGAATAAAGCAGACTAATAGAAATTAATCAGGGTTCAAAATTAATTCTTTTAAGTCTGTATATTTTATACTACCTCTTAACAACAGTAATTTTGTATTGTATTTGTCTTTATATATTATACTAATATTGCTGAAGGTTAGTGAGTTGGTTTAATTGTGGCTCAATTACGCTCCAACTACCGATTGAGCTAATCTAATATTTGGCAGGATGATAGGTAATATGCTAAAGTAACATGTAGGCATGATTATGTTTTAAACATGTCTTTATGTCTTTGCCCCAGAGGCCTCTAAACTTTCTATGTTACTTTTAATAACTTTTAAAATAGATACTCTGCATTTAAGATTTTAAATAAGATTTTGAGTTTTATTTTGGTGTACACCTTTGTTGCACATTTAAACACGAAGGTACCTGTATCACAATACTGTCGGGGGAACGAAAATAATTTTTTTTTATTTTGAAAAGCCCGATTTAATAAAGTGGATTGAAGTCAGGAAACTTTAGCACAATTGTAAATTAGAAGCCGTTAACAAGCTACACGGCAAGCAGTACACAGAGCAGAAGAAATTCCATAAGAACAGGAACTTTGACAGGCCAGTTTGAGAGAAACGGAAATGGCACAATGGCAGAGCTGTAATCTACAGGAACTGTTGACAAAGCTGAAACTCTCGAGACGAGATAATACTATAAGGGCTGCCCACTGGTGGCAAATGTTTACCAGAAATACATTGGGCGCCTTGAAATTGCTGCCTTCAAATACGTCTCGACTCTTAGTCAGTTAACATAAATCTTACTTACGCTATGTAGTTAACGCGGGCGTAGCCGAGACAGGTAATGGCTAGTACAAGATATAATAACAGGTTTTATATGTAATACTTATCTCATATGAAATACCTTGTCCTATTTTAATTGGAAATTACAAGAAACAAAAGTTTTACCGATGACATATTTGTTTTGTTTTCCTCGGCTTTAATCTTTGCATGAAAATACTGAGTGGTGATTTAGGATTTTAATGGACTTAAAAGTAAGAAGGAGAAAGAGGATTTATTTTTTCTTTGCACATTTCAAACTAAAATTCCTTAAAGGTTAACAAGAGAAAACAAACGGTTAACTAAGTTTTGAGGTAGTACAAATATACATACAAATATATGCTTCATTAACCATGGAAGGTCCGTATGTGCAAAATACTCAAGAGAAATTAATGTATTAGTAGAAGAGAAAATTATGTTAGTATAATTTATAAACAAATGCATCACCATTACCACACGGTTACTCTAAATGTAATGTTTCTCCCAAATGGTAAAACAGTTGTATAATCATGATCAAATTACAAACTTTGATTTTGTGAATCACTGGTGAATTATTAATGGCAACGGACTTCGGAACAATAGCAGCGGCCCTGTCATGGGTTCGAATCCCAGTCCAGGCTAATAAATCAGATCACTTGTGCATATGTTTTACTGTAGCGGCCCACCCCATGTTTTTCTTCAAATGTTTCACACAGGGGCCTGAAGCCCATCGATGTGGATGGGCAAAGAAAAGGGAAAACAGGTGGGATACTGCTTACAAAAATGCAATTCCGTGTAAACACTTTCTTCCGATAAATCAATAAGTATAATTTGTATAAATTGAGTATATTCACTCGTCGGATCATTTAATAATGATGAGGTAACGAAAAGCGTGTATTGATACCAATTTCAATTAATCGTGAACATTTCATTTTCACGTGGACCTTGTCCTGTACGCCTAAACAGTTTCATATACATTGGTATTGCTCTGAATAGTGAAGCGGGTCTGTAGTTGTGGTTTGTGGCTATGGTTGGCTGATTTTGGTTTGGTTTGATTACATCCATACCAGCTGACTACATGACTAGCATTATTGAATACAGATTCTTAATCTAAGCACAATTTACACTGAACAAAGTAATGTTCATGGAAAATATAATATTACTTCCGTATAATTTTAGAAACATACTCTTATCATACAACAAATATATGTCCTTTAACATATTTTTAGCCGATAAATAATACATTGTTAGTACACAAAATAATAATGACATATAAGTTTTGTAATTGCGTTATACACGTCATAAGGCTAAAAAATTAGACACTAAAAGATTTCCTTGATGGGTTTTAAATAATATTTTACTATAATAAGTCAGGGTTTTTGTAAACATTTTAAATGTATTGTGACGATAAAATGGTTATTGGTGTTAAGAATATAAAAAAACAGCGTGTGGACAAACTACTAGATTACTCATTGCTTTTGAGATTACAAGTGTGCAAGAGCAGACAAATATACGCACTTTTGCAGATAGATTGTAAGTAATTTAAACTTGATAGGAGGGAAACTGCGTTTTAATATTGCTACAATTCACTGGTATAATTGAAGAATTGGTCTATACTATAACATACTAATGCTGTACTAATATTTTCAATCGCAGTTTTATGAAAAGAAATATTCAAGGCAATGCAGTTATTGTCCGATAACAATGATCTAGCAACCCGGTTTTTTTAAGATATGGCCAATTTTACAAAACCAACATTGGTTTCATTATACCACTTTTGTTGAATGGGCAGACGGCTCTAATACCTCGAGCTCTGAATTGAGTTGAAGCGGTTTAAGGGACTTATGCTACTATTTTGTCATTGATTCTGATGAAGGGGGCTATTTGTATTGATACTATTGTGTGACCATTTACTGTCTTGGGGCTGTGTTGAAATAAACTATTGAAACTGAGGGGACAGAAAGAATTACCTTGATTCTCTGCTACCATGGATTTACAACTTGGAATGCGTGCTGGACTATTATTGAAAGAGTGAACTACCCAGAGTCCGGTCGATCTACCAGATTTATTGCCTTGTCAGAGCCAGCTTTAATGAGTTAATTAAACATCTCGTACTATTGGAACTGGCGAAGTGCCAAATTCCTTCAACTACTTATTTGATCTGAGGCTAACCTTAATAACCTTAAACCTAACGAATTTCCTCCACATAAGCATAACGATAAAAACTAAATAACAATGGCTATAGATAACTATTTTATTAATGCAGTGTATCGTGTAGCGTGGCGTGGGTAGCCCCACGCCACGAGAATATTGTTAATATCACATGCCTGAAACTATTATTTCCAACTTATATTAATTCTACACTGCCTGACTCGCCCTAGCTTCCCCCTCTTACTACTACTACTTATCTAGACATCGTCAAGACGTTGCTTCTAGCGATCTGCTCTGATGACTAAAAGCGGGCTTGTGTAGTGCCGGAGCTCGATGACCAAGACAGACGCTGACCCTCTTGCTGGCGGAAGGGGTAACAAAAGTGATCACCCTACTTCCGGACCAGCCGTCTGCTAAAGCGAGCCAGTTACCGGGTTGGCAAAAGAGGAATATGTATAAGGGTGACGCGACACAGCACAGAGTATAATCAAGCTTTAATTTGAGTGGCAAAGCCCCTTACAAATATCATCTAAATAACGACGTATATGAGCAGTAAAGCCAGTCAGTACAAAACTACGATATAGTAAGTTATTTGTAACTAGAATTTTCTTTAATGGAAATCGTAATATGAACATTCACTTAGTTTACTATGTAAAATCGAACATAAACTCAGATTACAGTATTCAATTGTATTTGATTCTTTTTTTACTTAATCGACACCCCTGCTCATCTGCCCATTCATCAGATAAAACGCCTATGTTAACATGCAAAAAGGTGAGTAAAATGGTAAAATATATTTTACAATTCTGGGAAATATACTTATATTATATTATACGAGCTGGCCCGACAGACGTTGTCCTGTCCTAATGTAATTGAATTTGCTTTATTTCAAAAACGCTTTTTTCATTTTCAAGATAAGCTCGTTCGCTTCGCTCACTCACCTATTTTATATAGAGCTAACTTCAGCATCGAAAATAGAGTTTGAGTTGCTATTCACGTAGGTTTTTTATTTCCATAGTGAATATGTTTATGCCTTTCATGTACGTTTAGATTGAATCCTTATAACATATGTTTGGCGTAACTAACTTACTATCATAATAACATACTAACCCGACTTTGTTTTATGTATTTAGAAGTGTTTTAACAAACTCAAATAATCCAAACTCTTAAACGAAGTATGATATAAACTCAAATCTTAAGCTATTGACTATCTTCATCACAGGAGGTTACATATCGTTTTACTCTACTGAAATGTTGACATTAAAAGTTATAAGTAACAGTGTCTCCAGTCTCTAATGAAAGCAACAGGAGGAACTATAATAAATAAATATTGTATTTGTCATGAAACATTTCGCAAAGGAGAACTAATTTGGATAATGCTTCGTGGCCAGGTAAAATCTAATTTAAGTCTAAAAAAGCACAATATAGCTCTCTTTATCAAATCACAGAATACAATCAGAGATTAAAATAGTGTCCAAATTACAGTTACTGTATATGAATAATACTTTTCAGCACCAACAACATAAATTATAATAACCTAAATTATGTTTTTACATAGCTAGGAACATTACATTTTACATTACTACTAAATAGTCTCTAACACACACACACACACACACACACAACATTTGAATAATTTTTTATTTAACTTTACATATTGCATAATTTAACAATTTCAAAAAAAACATTAGAGCAAAAAATAAAAGTAAAACAATCAATCAAGAATAACTTTGCAGAAAAGTGCTGCCTCAATGATTGTAGTATTAACTTTTATACTCTGAGCAAAGTGAACTTTTTCTGCCATATAGGATTGTCCTTCGATGAGATATGGAAATGTAAATCATTATCTTATGATATCTCTTATAGGTTGGGGAATTTTTACCCAATTCCAAAAAAAATCCAAACAAATTTTTTTTAAATTAATTTAATTGGTTCAAAAGTATACTGAATTTAAGAGTAAATACATAACATAAATTTCGCGAATTTTTCTTAAATGTTTTTCACCTAACATTAATATAAATTTGTTAATTTAAAATAGCTTTAAAATTAATTTTTACTATCACCATTCTACGAAAATTTTGTTACAAAGAAATGAAGAAAGACGTTTTCTCAGTCTACTTCTCCTTTTATTGAGTAAATGACTTAATATGAGTGCCAAGAAGTTTTAATTACAGCACAAAATTTAAATACAAGCTTAACTGTCTTTGATATGAAAATATATTAATTTCCCACAGGAGAAACATTAAGGAAAACTTGCTGCATTTAGTTTTATTTTAGTTATTTATTTTTTACTCTAAATTTATTTTTTTTATATTAAAACATGAAGCAAGTATTTGGGAAATTTTATATATCTTAAAATTATGAGAAAAATATTAAAGAATGATTAGAGAATACGAACAAAAATTTATATTGGATCGTAAAATTGGATGTACATATCTATGGAAGTCAAACATTATCCAATACGATGGCGAAAATAAAACATGCAAGAAAATCTTCGTGACTCCGAGTAGAAAACTTGGCGTTTGAATCAGACGATATTAGTTTGCACTATTTAGAACAAAATATTTCTGCATAGCATTTATTCCTTAGTACAAATATTTTATTCATTGTGGTTATTGGGTGTGTATCCATAAATAAATAATATGTTTCGAAACCGTTAATTTACCTGATAAAAACAAATATTTTAATGAAAAAAATAAAAATTAGGCCCTCGACTTCTAACAATGTTAAATGCAAAATCCCATTGGTACAGACAGGAAAACAAAATAAAACTGTAATACTGGTTACCCGACAATTATATTAAAATGCGTAATATTTTCTATAAGTGGAAATAGTTAAAACTAGAACACTAGAATTGGTTTTGAAAAATCAACAAGTAAAAAACAAGTTAGGTTAAGAGAATATTCAACACACATGAAAGATGTTAAGTTTTAAAACACCATTAATATATGATTAATTGCTTACACCTGTTACCTTCCTTTTACGTCCCGCAGACTATCTGGTGTGGGACCCGTCCATTCTATCTTCATTAATGTTTCTTAGTGAAAATAAATCAAATCGTATGTAAAAATAAAAATCCCGTAAATAACTTTCTGTACACATCAAGCATCGTTTGTAAGATGTGGAAAGAGCGTATTTAAAATCCTCCAATTGTATTTACATGGTACACAGCTATGTCAACTTAATCTTCTTTAACCAAACCGCATATTCACTGATTGGTTGGACTGGGTCCAGCTCTGATCAGACCATGTGCAAGCAAATCGATACTTTAGCTACATCACTTGGTATTTAAATATGCAGTTAAATTATATTATAACAAAATAATTATGAACTTGGATTAATTAATGATGTCATGATAATCAACGTCATAGACCAAACAATTGATTTATTATAACCAAAGACGTGAATATTAGTTATATTAGGTGTTCGTAAGGAATAAGTACAGATTTATAAAATTATTTGAATATTGAATTTTATACGACAGTTTTCTACGACTTCCTCAATTTGGAATATACTGTATTAATATTAAAATGATAGTTGTGGTTGTATCTGCCAAACGACACGACTGATCATACATTAGATTTGAACAAAGACAATCGCTAGAAAACCCAATCGGGCTTCACCATCGCCCTTTAAGGAATTTACGTTAAATTAAGTAGATATAAAACTGAATTTTATCGTAAGATAATTTATTAGATGTTAAGTGATCGAATTCGTTCAGCTGCACCCACGATTGTTTTAAATTCGCATAAGTAAAAAAGCGCAAGGCGAATGCGTCCATTGCCATAGTCTTGAGCTAACGTAGTTCGCTTCCAATTAAAATACCCCCGTCGCAGCAAACCTGCGTACTCAGCGAATTTACAATGAATATATATGTTTCTCACTACCACATAAAGGCACTTACCAAGTTTTATAAAAATAAATTAATAACTAAATGATCTATAGCATTTTATTTATTCTCCATAAGAATAACATAGGACTGAGTATGCAGGTTTGCTGCAACAAGGAGCACAAAATATGTGTTTTTATGCAATTATCAATTTAACTCAACCAGGTGAAGCTACATACTAAGTTTTATTAATTTATGTTAATAATTAAGGGAGATATAAAACTTTACTTATTCTCCATAAGAATAACATTAGGGCTGAGTATGCAGGTTAGCTGCTACGGGGAAAACCAACAAAATATTTGTTTTTTGTTCAAATATCAATATACCAGTACAACATGAAGCCACATACCAAGTTTCATCAATATACATTCATAAATAATCGAGATATCAAATTTTATTTATTCTCCATAAGGATAACATTGGACAACGTACTGTGTTTAGTACTTTGAATACCTCTGCAACGGTTGGACGTAGAATCACAATTTAAACACCAAAATGATTGTTTTGTGGAGTTGAAGTGATTGGTAAAAGCAAATGTGAAGTTTAAAGTAAAACTAACTGAGGAAAAGCCAAAAACCTTTTTCCCATAAGATTAACATGGGAGATTTTATGAGCATGTTTTTTTGGATTTTTTCCGCAACCACTTAACCTAGGTTAATAATTCAAAATACCATATTATTTGTTTTTTTAAGCTCTATAACATGGTCAAAACCAAAATTAACTGTTTCAAAAATTTTAGGGTGAAAAATGCAAAAAACTGATTTTTGGAAAATTTAAAACCCCCATAAACCCCCCTTCCCATAGTCCGATTTTTCTGGTTTTCGAACTTAAAGTCATAAATGTCACTTTACACATTTGAGCCAAATTTCATCAAAATCGGACGTTTTTTACTCAAGTTATCGCATTCACGGACACACACACATATATATATATATATATATATATATATATATATATAGATATATATATACATATATATAAATTTGAACGAATAGTGTTTTAGTCATCTTGGGACCTTAAAAAAAAATTTGTCATGGTCTCGGGCTAAAGTCTTACCATGAGACCTACGGTAATAGCTTCTTCCCTATAGGGGAAATTCGCTAAAAGTAGATTAAGACTGGGAATCAGCTATATTGAATAGCTATTATTGGGCTATGCTAATTGAATGGAATATATTGATCTTAAAGTTAATGGGATGGGTGGGATGGGAGTTGGAAAACCCCTTTTACGTCCCACTGTTTACCCACCGAATGGATTTAGAGGATACTTTTAATTTTTACTACTCTAATATGCTAATCATGCTTTTAATATATACATGCTTCTTTTTATTCAAAACCTTCTAGAATGTCAAATCTAGAAAAGCCAAATCAACTCTAAAGTCAATCTTTAAATGTTTGAAAGTATAAAAGTATATTATTTATGGAAACATGTAAAGGGGCTTACATGAACAATTAAGGATATATGCTATGATCCGTATCACGCGTCATGTACTAAAACTATGTTCCTTGATAACGTAAACCAAAAAATATACAACTTAGATATCATGTAATCATGTAAATACAGTGACATATTTAAGATTATTGAGAGAGTTTTATTACAAATGTCCAGTAGTAGACATGTTGTCGACGATCTTATTTTATTACTTTGCTGGTTGAAAGTTACCATTTGTTAAGAAAGTTGTTAGTATTAAAGTTTTTAAAACGTTTTCAATTTGTTGTTACCATAGTATTCACACAAAAAATTAATATTTGTTACAGTTTTATTTTAACATTGAAGACCGATTGGAATGGAAAGGAGCAGACTTTAGGAGATTTTTAAAGACCCAAACAGGCCTTTGTAAAGCCCCCCCCCCCCCTATATATTAGCTGCGTTTACGCAAGATGTCAGCTTATTCGGTTCAGGAGCTTTGCATTGATCTGATTATCCGAAATGGTGAAGACACCATCATAATAGACACCATCTGTCATTATAATGTAGATAAATGTTCAGAGCAATTTGAAAATCTGAATGCTAGTCTTCGAGTATACTAAATAAAAATAGTAGTCTTTCATTTAAATACAATTTTTGGGCATTCCTCTCTACGGCGTTACTTTACGTTTTATATACTACAGTTTTAATCAGTAAACTGCAAAATTACATGGGGTTTTATTTTTCTAAGTCACTACGTTGACACCATTTACGAAATTATTCCCAAGTGAATTTAGTTAATATGTCCAGGTAGTGCCAATGTTGAAATATCCAAATCTATAACGGAGAACCCGCGATATTTTGCCAAATCAGTTAATATTGAAACTGGAAAGAGATATTTGTTAGGTATTTTTAATATGATTTCCGGAGGGAACAAAAAACATTAATGTATGTTAAATGTATTAAATTGCAAATTAAACCAGTAGTAATTCAGAAATATAATTAAATTAACTGGAATATAACTGTGGCAAACCCACCTGTCACTAATTTGGAGGTTAAAAGAGGGATCCAAAATTAATTAGTCGGTTTAGCAGTAATGTTAAAACCCCTTTATATAAATAATATAAAATATATTCTGTAACTGACCTATTATAAAATTAAAAACCACAACTGTTTAAGTCACTTTTTTATCCTATAATTTGACTTTGTATAGTAACATAGCAGTTGCATTTATTTTTATGTATTTAAAAGGTTAATTGTATTTTGATTTGCTAATGAATATTCGAACGAATTCTTAACAAGCAATGTCAAACCAAAAAATCATTAATTATAAATAAAATATTTGTAGGTACAAATATTTACACAATTTCAGCATAGATAATATCCAGATCAGAAAACATTCATATAAATTTTATAAATAAGTTTATAAATTTCTGATTCATCATGAATATAGATAATGTTTACTAAAATATATATCAGGTCTTAAGAATATGCTGACGATCTAGTACGTAATACCGGTTTAAAAGCCAAGGTAAATGGTTTATACCAGAACCAAAATTTTAAAAATGAAAATACAATCTCTGTATTGCAGACATAATTCCAGCCTCAAACTACAAAAGGCAGGAGCAATCTATTAACAATAAGACCAATTTTTACCACCTGCAGTGCTCAGGGAAGACCACTCACTGCTTCTTCTGTTGTAACGTTACTATTGAGAATGAACTTCTGGGAACACTTCATGACACACAATATTAAATCATATTTGATTTTAAAATACTATTTCAGAGAAAATATGCATACTGACCGAATTTAAAATGAAATTATGTTTTCCTAAATACCAAATAAAGTCACGTTCCAAGATGATTACATTTTTTTTATAAGAAGAATTAAAATTTAATCAAATATCCATAAGAAGTAGGGAAGAATGGACACTTCTGGACCAGGAGGAGCCCCCCCCCCCGCCCACTTAATTGGTATGCAACTTTTTTAATTACCCTAATTAATATGAAATTTTTTAATTACCCTAATTAATATGAAACATTTTTAATTACCCTAATTAATATGCGAATTACCCCCCCCCCGACATCCCCCCCAACATCCCCTCCCGACATCCCCCCCCGACATCCCCCCCCGACATCCCCCCCCGACATCCCCCCCAACATCCCCCCCTTTAGTACATCATTCAGGAAGAGCAAGCCCCCCCGGAGTTTTCAGCTGTGACGCTTTTGCCTAGGTGCCTGCACCAACACTTAGAAGAAAATCTCCTCTTATTAGAGGAGTTTCCTTCTGTTCCCTAACATGAAAAGCTTTTGTGGCCTTGAAAAAGGCCGATTATGATGGTGGGATCAGGTGGAGGCTAAGGTGTTGGGAAATATTTATTTTTTAATGTTGAAAAACTTTGTTATTTCATTCGGGTGGAGTTCATCCGTTCGTCGATTCCACCACATTTCGACAAGCATCATGTACTTCTGCTCATGTTCAATGGCGTAGATGTGCTCCTCTTCAATAGGGTAGAAATTCATCTTGTAGTCCATGTCCCGCTGCCAATACTCCCACTCCAAGTCGTCCAGCGGGCAATGGTTCCACATGCCGTTGATTCCCCGTTGTTTGGAGTACAGAGCGTCGTCAAGATCTTGGGTAGTTGAATACATTTTTGGTTCATGAACGTACTTGAACTTTTTGTCAATGCGCCATAGCCTCTTCTTATGGAAATGCTTCAAGGTGCAATCATCGTCGTCTTTTCGGCTGTAGAATTCATCACCTTCAAAGTAATCATCTTCATCGTCAAACGGTCTCTTCCTATTATTGCTATTCATAGTCGTTTCCGCTGCAACACATACATCCTCCAACTCGACGTCTGTGATGTCACATTCCCACTCGATGTTGGCCATGATCTCTTCGTAGCTGTTGACGCTTCGAAACTCAAGACTAAACTAAACTTTGCTGCTAGGAGCGGGCCAAGCACCGTGGGATGATGGGCGCAGGTGTACACACAAAAAACCGACGCGTCGGGACCTGTCTGGGAATGCGGATGCTCTAATTGACTGATGGCGCCAGATCCTTCCAGGAACCTATAATTATAGTCCGCCCGCATTGTAGAGACCTGTCTGGGAATGCGGATGCGCTAATTGACTGTTGGCGACCGACCCTTCCAGGAACCTATAATTATAGACCACCAACGTCGAATTCCGAGCAATAAATCACCAGCTGTCAAACACCCACGGTCTCATTCTTGTTCTAGTCTTCAACAATTCCTAACGTATGGGGGAGCGAAAATCTCTCCCTAACCAATTCGGTGTTAGGGGGAGCGAAAATCTCCCCCTAAGCGGCGCGCTGGTCGCGACACGCCACATTCTCTCGATAGACTTCTCCGAAGACGGACGTCTACATTAATTCGATAACAATGTCGTTTATTCATCAGAAATCGTGTGAATGTGTGAAGACTGAACTGGACTAGTTTTCGTTACCGCCTACACAGACCAGTATCGAGAGCGGTAAATGGGTTCAATACAAACCGATCTCATCGCTGACGGACGATTCGCCAATAGAGTTTGTAATACCCGGTCACGGTGTCGAGTACACGGACCTGACACAAACGTTATTACACGTGAAAGCCGCTATTGTCAAACAGGACGACACTAAAGCGGACGGTGGACAACCTGCTAAAGAGGTGGGCCCGGTGAACAATTGGCTCCACTCGATATTCAGTCAAGTGAATCTCTATCTCAATCATAAACTGGTGTCACCACAAACTAACACGTACGCTTACCGTGCCTACTTGGAAAACCTATTGAACTACGGATGTAGTGCGAAGAATTCGCACCTGACTACCGAATTTTTTTTTGAAGATTCGGCCGGACTAATGGACGATTGTGACGAATTGAACGAGGGATTGAAAAAGCGTCGCGATCACACGAAAGAAAGCGATGTTTGCGATATGGTCGGTCGATTGCACATCGATCTGTGCAATCAGAACAAATTCATGTTGAACGGTGTCGAGATGCGATTGCAACTTAACAGATCCAGAAACTCGTTTTGTATAATGTCCAAAACGCTAACTACCTACAAGGTGACAATTAAAGAGATTAGTCTTTTCGTACGTCGATGTAAGATCAATCCGAGCGTATTGTTGGCGCACAGTAAAACTCTCGAGACCGGCACGGCCAAGTATCCGATCACGCATGTAGAAGTGAAATCGTTCACACTACCCTCCGGCATAATGAGTAAGGCTTTAGACAGCTTATTTCTCGGTCAGCTACCGAAACGTGTGATAATTGGACTGGTCAGTAATCTTGCGTTCAACGGAGATTTCAAGAAGAATCCTTATAACTTTCATCACTACGATATGAATTATCTCGCATTGTACGTGGACGGTGAACAAGTACCGGCCAAACCGTTACAGCCCGTTTACACATTGAACAGTGAGACATATATACTCTCTTATTACACATTGGTCACCGGCACCGGAATCCAGTTCTCCGACGCAGGTAATGAGATCAAGAGAGGTGACTATCCGTACGGTAATTGTCTTATGGCGTTCGACTTGACACCGGACATGTCCGCGGCTGAGTCGAGTCACTGGAATCTCCTGCGCAACGGTAAACTACGTATCTAAATTGGATTCTCCAAAGCGTTGCCCGAGACCGTCAACTGTATAGTGTACGCCGAACTGGACAACGTCATCGAGATCGATCGTCACCGTAACGTAACAGTTGAATTCAGCGGGTGAATAAAAGCGAACGCCAAACAGAAATATTGTCTGACATCGAGTGCGTACAATTTACTTCAAGGGTAAGCAGACGCACCACCAGTCAGTAGTACGGTTGAAGTCACACGGTAAGGACGTGAACATGGACGCTTACGCTTCTGCGGACGACTATATCAAATCGTTTATTCAGGAGGTTGAGGTTATGAACAATAATGCTAGTGATCAGGCATTGGCACCACCTCAGACGTCATCTTTAAAACCGGTCACTGCCTGCAAGAGACGAAGGAGGGCAACTCCCATCGAAGTGGAAACCAATAAACCAGGATGGGTGCCAAAACCAACAGATGATTGTCCCATAGTGTCATGGATGGACGATGGGAATACTTTTGCTGTTCAAAACCCGGGAAACAAAGGACAAATTTTATTGAAAATGGAAATGTACAGATATGGTGTTCATGTGTGGTTTATTTTTGGACAAAGATGGTGAAATGCACCAAAGTGTTAAACAAGTAGTTGATAAAGTGGAAAACATGTGGATCGATAAATCAACAGTAGTACCGAAAATTACAGGCTTATATCAAACTGTTACACAACGCAGTGCAGTTTCGCAGCCACCGTCGAAGAAGCGAGCTGTGAGGAAGAAACAACGAGTGGTGCCAGCATTCAATTAGAGCATCCGCATTCCCAGACAGGCTCCGGCGACGCGTCGGTTTTTTTGGGTGAACACCTGCGCCCGACCCTTTGGACCACTCACTTAGAAGAAAATGGCGGCGAGGGTTTATAAGGCGGAGCCCCGCCTGATTGAGCATCATTCGCCACCAGACCACCACCTCACATAGACCTACTCCAACTACTACTAGAGATGTCGAGCAGCAGCAGCACTTTCAAGCCAGAGTTTTCGATTTTGAACGGCACTGCAACAACCGCGGACCTGAGAGCTACTCTCAACAACTGCAAGTCCGACTCTCCGCTTTACACCAGGATAGCCGATCTCCGAGAGGAATGTGGCTATCTCATCACTGTGATGGAGCGAGCCACCACACCCTTTGGCGAGACGATCATCGTGATCCTGGAGGGGCAGGTCGGGGACGACTTCTTTCTGCGAGTCTAACTGCCTAGGCGCTTCAACGAGGCCCCGAGCAACACCGACATCGAGCGCTACAACAGCGGGTGTGGAGA
Source organism: Allygus modestus (assembly GCA_963675035.1). NCBI lineage: Eukaryota > Metazoa > Arthropoda > Insecta > Hemiptera > Cicadellidae > Allygus > Allygus modestus. The sequence goes on from OY776115.1 coordinate 69,657,164, forward strand.
ACGCCTTCGCTTGGTGAAGCGCAGCCCAAGGGGTTCCAATAGCAGATTCAAACCTTTGGAGTTTATGTAAAGCAAGACTTGAAGATTATGTTAATACCTTTGTAAACTAGTTTTCGTAGTCAATACTTATAGTCACGTTCAGAACATAACCACTGTGTTATTTATTTCACTTAACCCCAAAAATGGCCTTTAGTCGTAAGTTTAAGAGTGTGAGTATGGTAACTGTGAGGTGTTTAGCTCAGTAGTAATCATGGGCTTGATGTGGAAACATCCGTTCTCAGCCATTGTGGCGGGACCTTCGGGTTGTGGCAAGGCTCAGTTTGTGTCAAAGTTTATAAAACACATTACAGAAATGTGTGACACGCCATTTACCAGTATAAACTGGCATTATGGTAGTGGTGGTGGCTTCGGTGGTGACTCGAAAAATGTCACCATTAACCACATAGAAGGTCTACCAAACTTGGAGGATTTTTCTGGTAACGAGCCGATACTTGTGATTATAGACGATATGATGCGTGAGGACGACAACCGTGTGGTGGATCTTTTCACAAAAGGTTGCCATCATCGCAATATTAGTGCGTTCTTTATTACACAAAATTTGTTTCATCAAGGACGCGGGCAGAGGGACATCTCATTGAATGTGCATTACATTGTGTGATTTAAGAATCCTAGAGATAGAGTTCAGATTAGGTACTTGGCCAGACAAATATATCCAGACAGCCCGAAATTCATCGAGGAGGCGTACGCTGACGCTACGAGGAATCCACATGGCTACCTACTGATAGACTTGAAACAATCAACAGACGAGAATATGCGAATACGAAGTTGCATATTTCCAGACGATTCCACCAACTATGTGTACTTGCCAAAGAAAAGGTAATTTCGCCATCAGTAGTAATCATGTCGTGCTTGCGGAAGGACGCAGCTCTGCTTACGGCTTTCATACACGCAACACCCAAGGAGCGGAAGGCACTGTTAAAGGTGTGCGACAAGAGCCGCATTCGCTCAGTGTGTGAGTGCGCATACAACGTGTTGCGAGGTAACATTCCTCTGGCGAAGAAGAGTAAAAGTCAGTTAAGCAAACACAAGGCGACGCTACGTCGATTGGTGAAACGCGGCGAAGGCTGGTCAAAGTAACGAAAGTATGTCATACAAAAAGGCGGTGGAATTTTTATACCATTACTTTTGAGCGCAGTACTACAAGCAGCATTGAGTAGATAAAAATGACTACCATCAACAATCAGTTCTATTTAACACTGCCCAGCAACAGTTCGATGCAGTATTATCCGAAAAATACAGTTGCAAATTATATAACACATTTGCCAAGAGCTATTCAACTGGACGCTGGCGACTGGGAAATTGCACTTGTGGAAGCGCACTATCCAATGACATTTCTATCAGTCGGTAAAGACGAAACAATTGACATTTGCATACAACCGCAAGAGGAAGCAAACGTGAACATAGAAGCGTTGGCGCGGGTTATGGACAGCACTGCCGATGTAACGCCAGTAGTGTCAGCTACTCCAAAACAAAATCACAGAATTAAATTGAAGACTGGTGATTACGCAAATATTCAAGAATTGTGTGATCATATCAATTCAAAAGAACTAGCGATTACTTTTGGTGTAAAGTTCACCGTTAAAAACTCATACAACAAATTCATTGAAGTATCGATGGGAACTGATTTTGGAAAAATTACATTAAGTCCAACGTTAGCGCTTCAATTGGGGTTCGATCCGAATGAATTAATGCTGGAAGGTGATGCAGTTAACAAAAGCATCCGTTCGCCCAACATTCGTCTTGGCTTACCGTCACACATGTACGTGTATTGTGATTTAGTCGAGCCGCAGATGGTCGGCGATACAGTCGCACCATTATTGAAAATTGTCAATATATCTACGTCTACTTATGTATACGGATTGCATAAATCAACATCATTCATTGATCCACACTATGTGCCAGGTATGAATAGATCTTTTGACAGTGTGGAAATTGACTTAAGAGATAACATTGGTAATCATTTGCCATTCCACTTTGGAACGTCGTGCGTGAAGTTACACTTTAGAAAAGTAGCTAGTCATTAGCACAAATATGGAACATGCAAAGAAGATGGTAGTTGTGTCGCAAGAGTTGATTGATCGACTACAATCAAATGCTACGGATAACAGACAGACTAATCTATCCAGTGAAAACAGCCTCGACGCGGAGATGCATCAAATATTGAATAACAAACGTATGGACGATAGTGAAAAGTGGAAATTGTACAAACAAGCGTTACATCGCTTCTTGCATATTGCAGAGAATAGACGCCAACCGATTAGCATACCAATCGTGGAGACGGGTGGGATTAAACATAGTCAACGATCGCACCCCGCTGCGGAAGGTGGTCCAGTGGAAGAGATTGTGGAAAAGTTTTCCAAAACTTACAGATCTGATGCCCGCAATCATTTATGTTTCATGAAACGTGACGGCAGCTTAATCAGTTGGGACAGTGGCTATTCAGTGTACATCAACGGTGTAAAAATCCCAGAGTCAAATCTAGTGGATATCTTAAATTGCATAGTAAAGGTGCGTATGCGTGATTACACACCGCCAGGATGGCGGGAAGTACTCAACACATTGAAAGCGATGAACGTGCCAGAGGACTATATGAATAATCTAAGAGCGCTTAAGGAAATAAATGCCGAATATCGATCATCATTCACAGGAGGAGAAGGATCAGACGATGAAGTAGACACTTCAACTGAATCAATACTGAGAACACCGCTATTAAATCGACTGCGGTCGGCTAGAGGAAAACGTGTAACATCTACACCGGTGCGAGCGACAGAGCAGTTTGATTTTTTAAACAGAACAAATCTGGACAAGTGGGAAACGTACACAGGATAGGTTCGTATTATGGAGCGTTTGTATTACAATCCCATCGAACCTTCGTCGTATGGTGGTGTAGCTCCTTTAGCACGAGCTGCAAAACCTGTTTCAAAACGCAAAGTGATTGAATGGTTACAAACACAGGACACTTACACATTGCACAAACCGGCACGCAAGCGTTTCCCACGCAATCCTTACATAGTGTATGGTCCATTTGAATTGGGGCAAGCGGACTTGAACGATATGCGTGGTCTTAGTAAACACAACGACGGCGTCAACTACCTACTGACTGTAATAGACGTGTTTAGCAAACACCTGTATGTGCGAATGTTGAGGCGGAAAGAAGGAGCTGAAGTGGCCAACGCTTTCGAGGAGATATTTGCTGAAGCGACCGACACACCTCGCTGTTTACAAACCGACAAAGGTACTGAATTCACCGGTGCCAAGACGAAAAGGTTATTCAAACAATACGGAATCATCTATGTCACTACACAAAGCCCAGATGTTAAAGCGGCCGTAGTGGAACGCGTGAATCGCACTTTGAAAACGCGCATGTGGCGATATTTGACTTACAAAAACACATATCGTTATGTAGATGCGTTGGACAAATTGGTTAGTGCATACAATAACAGCGCTTACAGGAGTCTAGGCAACAGAATACGACCAGTCGATGTGACTGTCGACAATAAGCGAATATTGCATCAGGTATGGCGTCGCATGTTCGGTAAGATACCGCGTCGTGTTAAGGCAAAACTGAAAGTTGGCACCACAGTGCGCATATCTAAGGAGAAGGTTACGAGACTAACTGGAATAAAGAAGTGTTTGTGGTGCGTCGTGTAAACACATTGATGCCTCTGCCAATGTACACTTTGGCGGATCTCAAAGGTGAACAAGTGACTGGACAGTCTTACGAATACGAATTACAAAAAGTGACAATATACAACGACCATCTGTTCAAGATTGCTGAAATACTAGACGCTAAGGGTAGCGGTCGCAGTAAGCGTTATTTCGTCAAGTGGGAAGGTTACGGAGACGAGTTCAATTCTTGGGTAAGAGCGCAAGATTTGCAAAATGCCTAATAGCAACCAGTTCTATTTGACATTGCCCAGCAACAGCTCAAAGGATTATTTTCCAAAAAACACAGTGTCCAAGTACACTACACATCTGCCGAGACAAACTCGATTAGAAGGCGATGGCTAGTGGGAGATGGCTTTGGTCGAAGCGCATTATCCATGTTCCTTTATGACTGTGGACGAGGAATCGTGTATTTGGCTCGAGTATAAACTCGTTCTGCCGAGTATTCCCGTCACACTCAGTGTCGAGCACATTATGCTAAAGATGAGACCCGGTTAATACAAGAACATAACCGATTTATTGAAAATGATCAATAAAGCGAAGGATGTGACTCAGTACTTGTACTTTGAGTATGACAAAGAGCAGGACAGAGTCAAGATCACGACAATGGTGGACGGTATAAGCAAAGTGCATTTCACCGAAGCGCTTTCTCTCCAGTTGAGTTTCGATCCGTACGAGAACGTTTTGTCAAATGACCTCACAGCGATTTGGCCGCCTAATCTGACTATGGGACTACCGACACACTTGTACGTGTATTGTGATCTGATTGAACCGCAGCTGATTGGCGACACTACAGCGCCGCTTTTGAAGATTATCAACATTGACAGAGAGAACTACACACACGGCGTGCATAAGACTGTGCATTTCATCAGTCCTCATTATGCGCCGGTTATGAAAGGAATATTTGAAACGATCTATATTGACCTAAGGGATCACGGTGGTAAAAAAGTGTCATTCCTCTTTGGGACGTCGTACGTGAAGCTTCATTTCAAAAGAGGAGCTCAGCAATGATGAATACAAATGATCCCTACTTGGCGTACTATCGCCGCCAACAATTGCAGCAGACCGGCGGCAGTATCGATAGGGTATTTCGCGGTGCACCCTACCAGCGCGGACATGGAATTGGCAGTTTCCTAGGTGGTATGTTCCGCACCATCACACCGCTACTCAAGTCGGGAGCCTCTGCTGTGGCCAATGAGGCGTTGAAATCCGGTGTTGGATTCTTGGGCGACATGACCATGCACCAGCGGGACCCCAAAGAAGCCGCTAGAGATCATTTCAGCCAGTTTACAGACTCGCTAAAACGCAGGGCGGACGGCAAACTTCAACGTGTGGCGGCGGCTCTCGCGCGAAACACTGTCGCGTAACGCAAAAGAATGCCGCGAAACACCGGCGCGCTACTCCTGCGCGAAAGACTAACACGATACTCTCGCGTAAGAGGAACGCGAAGAGCGCCATGTCCGGCGGCCGTCGTTTCACACCGCAGTCTTTGACGAAACTCCTTCGAGGAAGGTCGTCGTCGTCATCCAAGAAGGGCAAGAGCAGCAGCAAGGAGAAGGACAGTTAGGAAGACGAGGAAAGCAGTGAGGAGAACGTCCGTACGTGATATATTCAATTAACACACACGCTAGCAATGTCGTTTCTACATCAAAAGTCATGTGAATGCGTCAAGACGGAATTGGACTTAGTCTCCCTACCACCGACGCAGACCAGTATCGAGAGCGGCAAATGGATTCAGTACAAACCAATCTCCACACTGACTGATGATTCGCCCATCGAGTTTGTAGTGCTCGGCAACGGCGAAGAATACACCGATCTTTCGCAAACAATGTTGGAAGTCACAGCGTCTATTGTCAAGTCGACAGGAGCGGCAATCGCAGATGTCGAAGAATCGAATAAAATTGGTCCAGTCAACAATTGGCTCCACACGTTATTCAGTCAAGTTGATATGAGTATGAATCAGAAACTGGTCACACCACAAAACAACACTTATGCATATCGAGCGTATATAGAAATATTGATGAATTACGGCTATGATGCTAGGAAATCACATTTAACATGTGGACTGTGGCAATCGGACGACGCCGGCTATATGGAAAATAATCTCTGGACGATAACGATGGACTAAAGGCGAGACGAAAAATGACAAATAAAAGTCGTGAAATCGTAATGCTCGGTCGCCTACATGTGGACATGTGTAATCAGAACAAGTTCCTGTTGAACGGTGTGGAACTGCGTTTTAAACTGATCCGATCAAAATATTCCTTCTCCATTATGTCGGATGATGGTGACTACAAGGTGCACATTTTTGATGCGAATCTCTGGATACGAAGGTGTAAAGTTAGTCCCACGGTACTGTTGGCACACAACAAGACGCTTCAGACCGGCACAGCTAAATACCCAATCACCAGAGTGGAATTGAAAACATTCACACTGCCGTTTGGAGTGAGGAGCAAAACTTTCGACAATGTCTTTCTAGGTCAAGTGCCGAAACGAATCATTGTCGGACTGGTCACCGACGCCGCTTATAATGGCGATTTAAAAAAGAATGCATTTAACTTTCAAAATTTCAAAATCAACTACTTCTCGCTGTACGTGGACGGTGAACAAGTGCCGTCCAAACCGCTACAACCACACTACGAAAGCGGCAAGGTAAAATACGTGATGGCGTATCACAGTCTGTTTTCAGGCTCCGGCATACACTTTAGCGATGTTGGTAATCTCATAAATAGAGACGATTACGACGATGGATACTGTCTGATGGCATTCGACCTAACACCTGATATGTCAGCAAGCGACACAACTCATTGGAACCTAGTGCGCAACGGCAGTGTGCGTATGGAGATTACTTTCGACACGGGGCTCACAGAGACAACGTCAACGGGGCAGAGTTTGACAACGTCATAGAAATCGATCGTCATCGCAACGTGTCTGCGGACTTTGGCGGTTAGATCGTCGGCGGCGGCGGAGGCGTCACAGCCCCTCAGTCAACAACCAACACTCGCACAAGATGGATCGTTTATGCAGAGTACCGCGTAAACATTTAGCATCTCCAATTATTGTGGATTTTCAATGTTTCAAGGACAACGCAAATAACTACATTCTGAAGGAAGTTTGCGTCTTGGAATTGGTCAGTGGAACACTGCTAATGAATCATATCGCTAAATCACCATTCAGTCGAGATTTCCTATCACAAGATAAACTGTGTGAAAGCTATTGGCTCACAAAACACTGTCACGGATTGGAATGGGACCAAGGTGATATCTGGTATCATGTGCTAGAGGAAAAGTTACGTGCATGTATCGCCAAACGACCGATTGTCTATGTCAAAGGTGCTGAGAAAAAAGAGTTTGTACGATGCAATTTCATCACGGATCCCTGTACTACTAATGTAATCGATATCAACGATATTGGCTGCGGATCACTATCGTCAATCAACAGTCTACTATCAACAAACGCAGTGCGATGTCGCCATCACAGAACAACTCACACACGATGCGCTCTAACCAATTGCATCACATTGCGCGGTTGGTTACAACTAAGTACAAATATCGATGACGCTGATGATTACGCTGACGTTGGTGAGAGTGATACCAGTTCCTGCTTTTGTTTTGCTACTAGTACTACTCCTACTACTGACTGTGGCATCGACACAGTAGAATGAATACCTTAGAGATACAAAAGTGTATGGCTAAACTGCCCGTACAGAATGTTGGTGTCTACGCTGCGGATCAATTACCCCATTACATCTCACCATCTACTGCTATGATTGTGAACACTGATCCGCACAATGAAGACGGCACTCACTGGGTCGCTTTCTACCTTAACAAAGGAGGAGGAATAATTGAATTCTTTGACAGCTACGGTCAACCGCCACATCTTCAATTCTACCAAGGATTCCTGAGACGCAACGCTCGTCGCTACCTGTACAACGAGCATCGCATTCAAAGTGAGGACACTCTTGTCTGCGGTCAATACTGCCTTGTATTCCTGTACTGCCGCACCCACTACGGCATGAAGATGACGGACTTTGTACAGCTCTTTGAACACTCTTCTACTGGCCACAACGATGCACTGATCAGAAGACTCTTTGCACAAATGTATACCAATTGAATTCTGAAATTTTGCATTTTTTCTCAATAAACTAGTTGTGTACTCAGAATAAAAAAGAAATATTCTTATTATTTTTCATCATCGCCTCCTTTAGTAATTACTTTTAGCAATTAGTCAGGCAGACACATATTGAATGCAAATGTTGAGAAAAATGAGGAATGTAATGCTTTGAACATATACTGCAAAGAGGGGTGTATCGATACACCCCCCTTCAATTACTCTAACCCAGGTAGGAAAGTCCTACTAATGCGTGTTTGTGAAAACACTAGGGCTGTCCCAATTTTGGACATACCTATCATTCAATGATTCTAAAGTAACATTCATATTCTCGCCTCCTTTAGCAATTACACTTTTAGCAAGTAGTCAGACATTTGAATTGCTAGTTTACTTTTTTATCTTAAGACTATGTGAGGAGAGAAAAAAAATACGAATATATATACAAACAATTTGGCTATTTATTTACACACCTTATATATATTTTACATCGAGTATGTACTCCTGAACATTTGTGTTTGGCTAGCAAAAATGAGACTCGACACAAACTAATGACTAGAACAAAAAGAAAAAATGAGCACATTTCTAAGTTTTACGAGACTCGATACAAACTAATGACTATATTTTTCAAAATAATTTACAAGTCAAGTCAGGGTCTTTGGTAATTTGTCACATCCACTCAACGCTCCTTATCCTCCGCCTCTTCATCGTCTTGAGGGATGTCGTCGGGCTGAGGCGGTACGTCAATATGCCCCCAAGGCAGTGTATTTACACCGTCCGGAAGGATGTAACGCTTGTCATCATTATAGCTCAAGGATAGCTTCTCGACTTGAACTGTGAAGACGCGGTGGTTTCGGGACTGGAACCTGGTGTTGATGGTTCTCTTCAACACGCCGTTGACGAGGCATTCCCGATAGTCGTCAGAGGTTAAATTGTGTTTTACAACACCTCTAGCGACTCCCTTGGCGCGCTTCACCGTCATGACCTGCAACTCGTCATCTTCGGTCCTCTCCTCGAGCTCGACAATATCCATGAAGTATAGTTTCGAGCGAAGACCGCGGTACTTGAGCAGCGGAAGTCCGTTTGCTTCATCCTTGAACTTTCCGATGATTTTTGAGTTGATGGGGCTGTAGCAGGGATGGTTTCTAGGGTACGCACTGGTGTCAAAATCATCCAGATGCTCCAACATGTCCTTATAAACATCTTCAGTCTGGACGTCGAACACGAAGCTGTCAGTGTCCATGTAGTCAACCTTGAGACGATCACCGTAGCGGTTCTTCATCTTCCGAAGGAAGTCGAACATGAGCCACTTGCTCAGATCGAGGACACACATTCCGACGTACAGCGGTTTGTCCAGGACGATATTGACTTTCGACATGTGGACAATGGCGACGTCATCGTTGAAGTAGGTTCAGTCCAGGAAGTTTGACTTGGCCACGTACTTTCTGAACATCTCCGGCGTACACACCAGTTTAGAGTTCATTCGCTTGTGAACATTCTCGATCGTCTTGCCGAAGACCGCATTGTACATAATCTTGAAAAAGTCTTGTTCAAACTTGGTCTTGGCCTTCTTCCTCAGTTCGGTGTTCATTAGGATGTAGCTCTCCAACCACCGAGACTGACGGAACGAGATGACGCGATGCACGTTCACAAGCTCCAGCCCGTTTTCCAGCGCCTGTTGCAAGATTCTGTAATGACAGATGTAGTTCTTCTTGTCATCCAGAGTCGTAACGAGCTTCTTGAATTTCCCTCCTGGTGGACGTTTGGTCTCGCAGCAGTAAGGGAGATCCTTGTGAAGGTCGTGCAGGTGGGCGGGGTAGCGAAGGTCAACTTCCAAGACATAGCCTGTGGGTCCTTCGGGGTTCAACGCTGCAATATCCAGGGACGCGATCTCCTCACGGCTGAGCCATTGGATGTGTCCCTGTGGAAGACTCTGGGACATGGCCCAACCGTAAAGGTTGTTGGCGTCCAAGTATAGCAGGTGATTCGTTGGCTCTTCAGGTCGTTGATCTTCAGGGCGACATCCATCATGGTTGGCCTTGGCGTGTCTGGTGATCGCCTGGGAAATACCTCCTCTGATGCCTTGCTCGAAGAAGAGGTACATGTCAAAGTCCTGTATCGTATCAAGCTCCACTCGACAGGTCCTTAACATAACATCCCAGGCGTATGATGGTAGGGTGTAGTAGTGCGCAGGGTCTAGTTCGTATTCAGCCATCGATGTGTCCCTGAAGCGTTCAAAGACGTCAGTCAACAGCGCAATGTCACAGCGCAGGTACTTCTCGGCGTAGTCCTTGAGGTTCCTACAACCGAAGGTTTCCCACACGTTGCGAGCATGCTCGTAGTCTGCATCCGTGATGTCCTCCAGGGTCAGGTCGTTGTGGAAATCTCGCTGCAGAGGCAGTTCCGTAGTATCTTCCAACACGGTGTTCGACGTTACAAAGTTGTACGGGAACACGCCTTTCCTACGGACTAGATCGAAGAGGTGGTCTTCGGGGAATCTCTTCCTCGTCTCCAAGAGTTGAGCTGGTGGAAGTGCGGCTGCGAGGCTGGCGAGGCTCAAAGCCAGGAACCTGTAGGTTTCGAGGAACCTGACTCTGAATCCTGGCTGTCTTTTTCCACGCCCTGGCATCCCAACCGGTGCCGCTGCTCGGTCAAACAGGAACCGCTTCGTGAAAGCGATGTACCGCTCTTCCGTGTGAGCCAACACCTCAACATCACCAGGGTCGACCGCCAACTCCCGCACTATGAAGTGAGCGTCGTAGTTGGAGAGGTTGTGGAAGTAGCAGTTGACTACTCGCTGCTCCCTGTAGCGTAGGTTACATGATCTGTGCGCAGCACCACGGAACTCGTAGGGCGGTGCGTGGTTGTGATCACGAACCTTTGGGTCTTCGCTTGAAAATGTCGATCCGCAGAGGTAGCAATTCGCCGTAGAGTTGTACTGCATCGTTTCCGCTGGGTCAGGACAGGGCGCAGATTTCTTGCTTCGTACAGGAAGTTCCACAATCGCTCAACATCAGTTTTCAACATCTCCATAAATGTCTTTGACGCATCATCCCCGAAGTAGACTCGAGGCTCAAACTTCTCAAGTCCGTACGAGTCGATAATCTGGTACGCAAAGGCGTATAGGATGTGGATGTGGGTGGCTACTCCTCCGTGCGGTTCATCGACTTGTTCATCCATCTCCGTGGTCGGCAGTAGAGCACACTCAAAGTCCGCGTAGATGGTGAAACGCTCGCGTCGGGTGAACTCTGGATGGCTGAATTTGATTTCAGTCTTTCTTTGCGTATCCATGCGAATAGGGGCTGAAGCGGAGCAGTATCGCCTGTGCTCCTCCAGACGCTGTGCACCTGTCAGACCGAGCTTGTTCGGTCGGTAGTCAAAGTGCGCGAAGCACCGCTTACAAATGAATATGCTGCCCATACGTGCTGTGAGTTGGGGACGGATCAGTCGGCCAAGGTCTTTGATGTAGGCGTAGTGACTATCACCGTCCGTTGTCACGTACAAAAGGTCGCAATGGTCTTCACGCTTCTGCCTACAAATCTTCAAGGGAAAGACGGTGTTCTGATACTTTGGTTGTCCGTTAGGTTTCTGACCCACGCACGTGTGATCAATACCATAGACGTTGATGCTGATGTTGTTTGTCCGCTCAAACGTCTTGATACTCTTCAGAGCAACGGGGAATTAAAGGCCGGTCCAATCGTATCGGGCGATGATGTCGTCGGTGTACGATGCCGGCCTTTCGGGGTGATCTTAAACAAACTTTCCCAGGGCAGCATACATAGAACACCGCTCATCGGCGTTCGATACGTTGACGACTGCTTTGGTGTTCTCCAGAGACGTAGGCAGTGGGAGCCAAGCTCGACCATCTTCACCTAGAGGAGTGTATTCGTTAATACCGACCTCCAAATCACGAACGCGAAGGTATGTCCACCCGGAACCGATATGATCACACTCAGCCTTCTCTCTGATAAGCTTCGCAAAAGCTGTTGTGATGTACTGGTTCAGTTCCGAGGTCACCGTCAGCGGAGTCATCTTCGTCTTGAAGTTGCGCAGGCAGGTTTTGTTGTGAATATTTTGGAATTCACACTCCAGCTTCAAGTTGACCTTAATGCTGCGGTGTTTCGCCAAGGTGTTCTCAAGCAACTCCGTAAGGCTCACAATCAACAACGCCATCACTTCTCCGATTGTGACGAGATTCTCCATCGGCCACTGCAGATGGTAGGTTAGGAGGCGGTTGCGGAAACCCCGTTGAATGAGTGAGAATACGGGGCTTGACTGTCCTGCTCCAGTCATCTCAACATCATCGGGTTGTTGGTGTGTGCTTGATCCGGGTTGTGGCTCCGTGCTCGGACCTGGCTGGGGTTCATCCTGTTCCATGGCTGCTCGGTTCCGGATCAGGTCCTTCATGATCGGGCAAGAGAACCGCTCATGATGGTCCTTGTTGAACAGCTTGTTGAACTCCTGACCGCAGTATGCGCAAGGGAATCTCCGTTCTTGGCCATCACCGTGAAATTGTTTGGTGTGGCGACGAAGGTTGTCTTCCCTTCGGCACCGCATGTGTCGCAAAAGAACTTGTGGACTCTGCTGTGGGTCGATTCCACTAGTCTACGCAGGTTTCTTTCACGACGGAAACGGCGACCGCACTCATGGCAGGTGTGGTGGCCAGGACCTGGACCTTCATCTGAAAATAAAAATAAAAACAATTTAGGATAAATGAAGATACAAATTACCTCTCTCGAGAATCACATTTCAAAGTTAAGTTTGTTAAATCAAAATAGCAATCATTAAACAGGGAAGAAGTAATCTTCTGTACTGTTTGTCTACATTGATGATCCTGGGTTCAAAGCAAAGGATGTAGCTGCAATAATGAGGTACGCCAACCCTAAAGAAGCCTTATGTGTTAGGGGGAGCGAAAATCTCCCCCTAGTAATTAAAACAATAGTACATCAGTTGGCAAACACCCGAGGTCTCATTTTTGTTCTAGTCTTCAACAATTCCTGAAGTATGGGGGAGCAAAAATCTACCCCTAGTAATTAAATCAATAGTACATCAGTTGGCAAACACCCGAGGTCTCATTCTTGTTCTAGTCTTCAACAATTCCTGACGTATGGGGGAGCAAAAATCTCCCCCTAAGCCATTATGTGTTAGGGGGAGCAAAAATCTCCCCCCTAACAATTAAGTCAGTTGAACACCAGTTGTCATGGTCTCATTCTTCTTCAGGAACCTAGTTAAATAGTTAAAAAAGAAGGTAAATAGTCACTGGGGAAAAATCATTTTAATGTAGATTCTCAACTTCAACGGAGTATTGATTGACAACGGCAGACGTCTGCGGTGCAACAATCACCTCCCGGGGCGGAACGACGAGGTGATTCGCTCCCATGTGCCACTCTAAGACCCCCTGGTCTGCGAATGTGGCTCGACAAAGCCGACATGCTGATTCTCCATCTGCAAACGCATAAAACGATTAGATTTATTTTAAAGCAGGTATAATTTTAGTATTCTGATTACATCCTCTTGTTCGTCTAGTCAAGGCGAGTCATTTGAGTACCCAGATCGTACACTTTGGATGATGTTGGGGGGATATCGGTTACCATAGGTCGGATCTAAATTATGATTCCAGATTCTTGTTCGTCTAGTCAAGGCGAGTCATTTGAGTACCCACATGCCCCCCCCGGGGGATGGGGGATATCGGTTACCATAGGTCGGATCTGAATTCTGATTGCTGATTCTTGTTCGTCTCGTCAAGGCGAGTCATTTGAGTACCCACATGCCTCACTTTAAATAATGTGTAACCCCCCCGGGGATGGGGGATATCGGTTACCATAGGTTGGATCTGAATTCTGATTGCAGATTCTTGTTCGTCTAGTCAAGGCGAGTCATTTGAGTACCCACATCGACCACTTTGGGCTAGCCTGATGATGACCTTGAATTTGTACCACTTTTTTTAATGCATTTTTGGAATCTCCTTGACAAGCCGAGTACTTTGAGTACCCACATCGACCACTTTGGGCTAACCTGATGATGACCTTGAACTTGATCACTTTTTTTTAATGTGTTTTCGGAATCTCATTGACAAGCTGAGTACTTTGAGTACTCACATAACATAATTTGGTCCCTAAATTTAGAAGTTACTAAAATTAAATTATTATAGTTACGTAATTTTTATATACTTTTATTTAATAGCGACAGCTCTCTATTGACACAAAATAATTAAAGATTGATGCAGTTAAATAAAACTTTTGCCACTCTTTGGATATGCCTATATGATGGAATATTTCATCAATTATCCCCATATTACTAAAATAAATAAAATTTAACTCTTATTCAAACAATATTGCAACACACAATCACGTACCTTGCTGTGAAGGTGGTTGGTATCTTACACCGTGGAATCTGATGATGTACTGTATGAAGTCGTGTCTGCGCGCGTACTCGCAGCCGGAAATGGTACACTTGTGTAGACCATTCATCGTAAAAATAGATTATAAAGTTTCGATAAACACAACAAAACAGCACAATCAAACGTTTTAAATAGTTCAAGATGCTAGATGCAAATTGCAAATGATAAAAATCGGCAACTAGCACAAATCGCGGAGAACGGAGCAGTATCGAACAAACATGTCTTCACGCACTGAACTCTCGAACTGAACTGAAGGAGCCCTGGCGATGCGGGGTGACGCCCACCGCTAGCCATCCCTTGTGTTCTTCCGAGAATTGCTGTTCGTTAAAAGCTTTAGAGTGTCGGGTCTTTTGATGGCGTTTGCATCCCCACAATAAATCTCATCCGCTGTCAGGGGTAATAGCCACTCTGCCGTAATGGATTTCATCGAGGGTGAACTATAATTATAGGTTCCAGGAAGGGGCTGGCACCAACAGTCAATTAGCGCATCCGCATTCCCAGACAGGTCTCTACGCTGCGGGCGGACTATAATTATAGGTTCCTGGAAGGGTCTGGCGCCATCAATCAATTAGAGCATCCGCATTCCCAGACAGGGGGGATGCCGGGGGGGGGGGTAATTTGCATATTAATTAGGGTAATAAAAAAATTTGCATATTAATTAGGGTAATTAAAAAATTGCATATTAATTAGGGTAATTAAACAATTTGCATATTAATTAGGGTAATTACAAAAATTGCATACCAATTAGGTGGGCGGGGTGGGGGCTCCTCCTGGCTCCTCCTGGTCCAGAAGTGTCCATTCTTCCCTACTATAAGAAAATAACCACGCAGCTTACGCAGCTTTGCTACAATATTAACGAAGAATGAAGTATTTGGGCAAACATAAATGTGCTACAACCATATTAAGTCATCCACCAACTTACATTCAAATATATTTTAAATAACGAAGTATATAATTATATTTACCTTTTTTAAGCATAACCATTAACAACGTAATATATTTAGCAATTTGAATATCCCTGCAACGAATAAACGTAGAACAAAAATTTAAACATCAAAATGATTTTTTTTTAGTTGAACTCATTAGTAGAAACAAGTCGATAACAATTTTCGATTAAAAGTAACTGAAAAAGTATCGAAGTATTTTTGATAAAATTAACTGTGAAAAGCTAAATACTTTGTAACATTATATTATCATTGGAAATGTCATGAATACGACGTTTTGAAATCTCCACAACCACTTAACCTAGATAAATGATTTAAATTAATAAATATTTTCCAAGCTAATTTGTATGAGTATGTTCATGTAAATTACTAGAAATTACCACGATTTGACTCATACAAAACTGCAATTTTTAAGTTATGGGTTGAGTTCATAGTTTTAACACCATTAGGTTGGTCTTCAAATCTTATATTTGTTATAAATGTAAAATACTGTAACATTTACCATTTTCAAGATAATTAGTAGATTTAACAAATTTGAATTGCTTCCCTTTTGATAAGGGTACAGCTAGAAAAATGTAAAGTTCAAAATTACATTTCCCCGAAACTATTTTAATCATAATAGTTAACTACACTTATCAAGTTTCAAGTTAGAAGCACACAGTTCCTAAGATATGTTGTATTGGAATAATAAAATATTCAGACGGGAAATGGAGTGAGGAAGAAGCTATGCTGCTATACATATTTCCTTTACCTAGGATTCCAGATAGAATGTAAATTCGTAACAGTTTATTTGAACTGGATGAAATAAAAAACTACTCAGAATATCAAGTTGCAATTCTTATGAAATTATTAAAACACATTTTTAAAGTAATTAACAACGATAATTCCATCTGATGCTGGTAATGGTAGAGTTTCAAATACTAATTCCCCAGTGAAAGGACAGTCACTGGTCTGTTTTAATCGTATAAATAGAAACAGTGATCAGACCAAACACTTGGGGCCTAACGGTTTCCATTTTGTTCCCAAATTGAGGTTCAGAGCTGATCTGTAACAGGCTAAATCGCGTTCAAAGTTCTTTCCGTTTATTAGTTTATTTATTTACTAACTAAGTTCTTTCTTTATAGTTTATTAGTTATTTTTAAATAGTAATTTATTTTTATTATATCCTCACGAAGTACTACTTGTAATGTTCTACTTCGGTAGAACAGTACACGTTATTTTTGTATATGTTAGCTATCGTAAAAATGTGTAACAGTTATTGAAAAAGTATCTTAGCTTGGGGAAAAACACACATTAACCAACGACATAAGCTAAGCTGCAAATTTCCCGGCAATAGAACACTGTTGATAATAAGACAGACTCCTGATAAAGCGAGTTAATTATTGCTCCTTTTTGTCCTTCCTTATAGATCGTAACTGCAAAAAAACGAAAGCTTCAAATAATAACGAAGGAGAGATGTTGATTTCACTGTATTCAAGATGTATTTTATATATTTAATTCATTACTTATAATTTATACTATTTATGATATTTGTAACTTATATGTTCCAGTATATGATAAAATTGGTTTCACTGCATGCAATGTATTTCTAAATTGCATATTCGGGCCTAATCGTCTCATATACTACAAATACAATGTTAATTTAAAAACTAAATAAAAATGACACTTTTTCTACCAAAACTGGTGCAGCGAAGTTGATAATTATTTAATGTACATAAATGGAAATCGTTTTCACCATTAGTGGATGAAAATACAACTGCTATTAGGTTGATTGGTAGATTTTAAATGTACGGTATTTAAAAACAATATTGTCTCAACATTATATTACTAATTATTTTTTTAAATTAATTTGTTACGCAGATTAACATCGCACCATAGTTTTTATCAATGTAGAAGCCAAAACAGTTTATTTATTTTGCCCATGTTGTCTACCTGACGGAATAACTTGCAGAGCCCTCTAATTTTGGGTAATGCAGATAAACAGTCGAGAATGTTAATGACCACGATAGCCTGTGTTTATTAATGCACACATGATTCTTAGACATAATTCGTGTAACAGCTGTGTATTAAAATTAATTGAATTATGACAAAAATATGTTACATAAACAAAATAAAACTCTCCTTCGTATGAATAACATGGGGATTTGGAAGTTCCGTGGGGCAGAGATCTGAGGACTTTTCTAAACGGCAACATGCCTGACACTCCTAGGTACATAGACTATATTTATGCAAAACTAAAGCAGAATTGGTCCAGTGGTTTAATGGAACAATAGACAGAAGACACCACCTCATTTTTGTAATAGTATATAGTAAAATGATTATTTACATTTGATATGGAATGTTACTTATATTATATATATAAGTTTTGGAAACATACAAATACAAATAAAGATGCTTTTTCTTACATTACCTACTTTGCAAGGACGTATAAATTGCATTTGACTTAACCTATCGCTTCTAATATGTAATACTGATCTACGTTTTGGATGGTCAGGTAACTTCTCCCATTACGAAGTAACCTTAACTAATTTCGTAATGGGAGAAAGTTACCTTACCATCCAAAATGTAGATTAGTATTAAATATTAGAAGCGATAAGTTAAGTCAAATGCAATTTATACATCCTTGCAAAGTAGGTAATGTAATAAAAAACATATTTATTTGTATTTGCATGTTTCCAAAACTTATATATATATATACATATATATATATAAGTTTTGGAAACATGCAAATACAAATAAAGATGTTACAAATACAAATAAAATGTAGATTAGTATTAAACATTAGAAGCGATAAGTTAAGTCAAATGCAATTTATACATCCTTGCAAAGTAGGTAATGTAATAAAAAACATCTTTATTTGTATTTGCATGTTTCCAAAACTTATATATAAGTTATATATATATATAAGTTTTGGAAACATGCAAATACAAATAAAGATGTTTTTTATTACATTACCTACTTTGCAAGGATGTATAAATTGCATTTGACTTAACTTATCGCTTCTAATATTTAATACTAATCTACATTTTATTTGTATTTGTAACATCTTTATTTGTATTTGCATGTTTCCAAAACTTATATATATATATGTATATATATATATAAGTTTTGGAAACATGCAAATACAAATAAAGATGTTTTTTATTACATTACCTACTTTGCAAGGATGTATAAATTGCATTTGACTTAACTTATCGCTTCTAATATTTAATACTAATCTACATTTTGGATGGTAAGGTAACTTTCTCCCATTACGAAATTAGTTAAGGTTACTTCGTAATGGGAGAAGTTACCTGACCATCCAAAACGTAGATCAGTATTACATATTAGAAGCGATAGGTTAAGTCAAATGCAATTTATACGTCCTTGCAAAGTAGGTAATGTAAGAAAAAGCATCTTTATTTGTATTTGTATGTTTCCAAAACTTATATATATAATATAAGTAACATTCCATATCAAATGTAAATAATCATTTTACTATATACTATTACAAAAATGAGGTGGTGTCTTCTGTCTATTGTTCCATTAAACCACTGGACCAATTCTGCTTTAGTTTTGCATAAATATAGTCTATGTACCTAGGAGTGTCAGGCATGTTGCCGTTTAGAAAAGTCCTCAGATCTCTGCCCCACGGAACTTCCAAATCCCCATGTTATTCATACGAAGGAGAGTTTTATTTTGTTTATGTAACATATTTTTGTCATAATTCAATTAATTTTAATACACAGCTGTTACACGAATTATGTCTAAGAATCATGTGTGCATTAATAAACACAGGCTATCGTGGTCATTAACATTCTCGACTGTTTATCTGCATTACCCAAAATTAGAGGGCTCTGCAAGTTATTCCGTCAGGTAGACAACATGGGCAAAATAAATAAACTGTTTTGGCTTCTACATTGATAAAAACTATGGTGCGATTTTAATCTGCGTAACAAATTAATTATATATATATATATATATATATATATATATAATATAAGTTACATTCCATATCAAATGTAAACAATCATTTTACTATATATACTATTACAAAAATGAGGTGGTGTCTTCTGTCTATTGTTCCATTAAACCACTGGACCAATTCTGCTGAAGTTTTGCACAAATATATTCTATGTACCTAGGAGTCTCATAGGCATGTTGCCGTTTAGAAAAGTCCTCAGGGCTCTGCCCCACGGAACTTCCAAGTCCCCATGTTATTCATACTAAGGAGGGTTTTATTTGGTTTATGTCACATGTTTTTTTTCTTAATTCAATCAATTTTAATACAGAGCTGTTACAAGGATTATGTCTAAGAAAATTGTCATTGCTCTGTTTAAAAATTGTCTACTGCGAATTCTCACACCGTTGCGAAGCACGGGCATAGCAGCTGGTATCTTATAAATAGCAGAAGGCAACAGTTTGGTAAAAAATTGCAAGGTCATGAGAAAATATTCGTAGTAATGCTAAGGGTTTCTTTCTCCTCCGGCTGGAATTTTGAATAACAATTTCAAACGCAATGCGTGCAGAGAGAAAATTGCGTCTCGCATTTGTATTAATTGAAGCGGCAAAGTTAAGCTTGCTAAGGAATGACTAAAGAAGCAATAATCAATTCGCTTTATCAGGAGACTGTCTTATTCCCAACATATATGTTTTGTTGTCAAGAACTTTGCAGCTTAATTTCGTTCGTTGGTTTCTGTGTTCGTCCTAAGATACTTTAATAATAACTTTTTCCAATTTTACGATTATTAAAATGTATAGAAAGTGGGTGTATATTGTATTATACTGTATAGAGTTAGAATTCTTTGTATTCTACCAAATCAGTATTTTTCTGTGACTATATTCCTGATAAAAATGATTTGCTATTTTTAAGCCGGTGTATGGTTAGGATATATTTCATTAAAATAATTTTGAACGCAATTGCCAACTCTGAATTTTAATGAATATGAATTCCAATTTGGGAACACAATTGAAAGGGTTTGGCGTGTGGAATGTGGACCCAGATGATTGGTCTGATCACTGTTTCTATTTATATGATTAAATAGACCAGCGAGTGTATTTCCCTGGGAGAATAAGTATTGGAATCCCTGCGATTATCAGCAACAGATGAATTTATTGTAGATATTTACCTCAATAATGTGTTGTAGTTCTCTTACAACAAACGCAATTTAATTGAGTATTTTTGGCTTAAGTCTAGTTAAAACCAACTATTATGAGTATATAGACCAGCGAGTGTATTTTCCTGGGAGAATAATTATTGGAATCCCTACCATTATCAGCAACAGATGAATTTATTGTAGATATTTACCTCAATAGTGTGTTGTAGTTCTCTTAAAACAAACGCAATTTAATGAAATTTAATATTCAATCTTAAATTAATGATAAAATAAATTTTAAGAATGAATGCATTAATAAATAAAATCAGAATAAAAGTACTTGTCATACTTTTTGAAGTATTAATACGATGTTAACGAATTTAATGTTAAAGTATCTCTTAGTCTTACAGACCATTTTGAATCCTAAGTCAATTAAAGGGGTTCCGATATAAAAGATGATTATGCCGAATACAAACATTTGACTTACAAGTAAATATTTGAGCTATTAATTTTAAGAAAACCATTTACACCTACCAGTTATGGGCGCACCTATCTGCTGCATTTTATTATTGACAAAATAATAATTGTGGTTATCTAGCAAGACATAATGAACGTAAAAACTGTATCTTTTAATCTTCTCCATAATTATAAAATAAAATTTTAATTTAAATGTATTTTTATAATTGTTTTATTAGCCGAGTTTAAAAAGGTATGTCATTAACTTTAAGTATATAATAAAAATATTACATTGTTTCTGAATGACCTAATTTAAAATTATTGTCCTCTCAGGAAAACCATTTTTTTATGAAATATGATTTAATATGTGTCATGAGGTCCGCAGAAGTTCATTCTCAATAATGATGTTACAATGGAAGTTACTGTAGCAATGATTCCTTCAGGTGGTAAGGAATTGGTCTCATTGTTACGAGATTGCTCCTCCTTTTGTAGTTTCAGGCTTGACATATCTCTGCAATAAATTATTGAACATATTGAATTCGGTAGACACATTTTCCCTTGGAATTTGAATCAATATTGAATCCTGAATTGTCAGCATATTGGGATTAAATGATTTAAGAGGATACAGTATTTCATAAAAAATTAGCTATAACCGTTATAAATCTAAAAGTAATCAAACAATTAACCGTGCTAAATATTTCATGGAGCTTGTTATCAACATTTTTATAGTTTATATTTATTCGTGTATATTTTTTTATTTATCATTTAGATGTTATGGTTTCTATTGTTAGTTGATAGTTCGTTTAAATATCTATTACAACTTAAATACTATAACATTATTTAATATTGAAAATAGATTAAACTGTTACGTTATTAAATGTAATCAATCAATCATATTTTTAAAAGTTATTTTAGTTATTTTAAAAATTGAATGGTTAAATATTTTAAAGGATAATACAAAACTGTGATTTACTTTATAATGACCGAGGTCCCGAATTAAGTAGTTTTGGATCTAATGTTTAACTGCAAGATTAATAACAGGTAGGTGTGACACAATTAATTTCCCAGTGAATTTAATTTAACCCTTCTCCTATAAATACTGCTACATTTACTCCCTCCTCATTCATATGCTGCTACAACACCGTCAAAACAATGTGTTCAAATTCTTCTCAAATATTCAAATTCATACTTATGAGTAACTAATATTTTAAAGTGCAAAAAGTATTTACATATATCGGTATATTTCCTCTCTCATCTAGTAAAGTTTGTAGACTCTCTCTGGAGTATTCATAGTAGAACCAATTGCTTTAAATTGTAAATTGTTTAAAATATCTGTTTTACCTTTACAATCCTTTTCATCCCAATATATGTCAAGTACAACGAGTCATTTGTCTGTATTTATCCTCAGGTGATCAGTCTTTGAACTTGAAATCGATTTAGAAGAAAACATTGACTGTATTCTAAAAGCAAGCATGATTTTTTTTATTAATATGTTGGTCAAAACCTACAACAATTGAATTCCAATATCCACCATCCCCTGCATGTTAATTTTGTAATCTATGAACTAGATTCTTAGAAATAAACTCATAAGTTGGTTTTATATGCCGCTTACGTACGATTTACATACAGTTAACCCTATTTGATACTGCGTTTCAAAATTTAAGGTTTTACTAAACTGCGGATATAAATAACTGTTATAAGTGAATTAAAAAACACGATTACTCAATATTTTTTGATAATCAGACGTCTACGGCCTAAGTATAGCTTCTTATTTGGCTGTTTTATTCTAATTTCTCTAATTCAAAGCAAAGATAAAGACTCGTAAACTGTAGAAAACCAGCTCACTAAGCAAACCAATGTACAATTATTTTACTCTAAGTCAAAACCTCACCTTTATATCATGAATCCATTTAATTATTTATTCCTGTTTACACATTATCAAAACACACATTATCCTGACCATCCAAAACGTAGATCAGTATTACATATTAGAAGCGATAGGTTAAGTCAAATGCAATTTATACGTCCTTGCAAAGTAGGTAATGTAAGAAAAAGCATCTTTATTTGTATTTGTATGTTTCCAAAACTTATATATATAATATAAGTAACATTCCATATCAAATGTAAATAATCATTTTACTATATACTATTACAAAAATGAGGTGGTGTCTTCTGTCTATTGTTCCATTAAACCACTGGACCAATTCTGCTTTAGTTTTGCATAAATATAGTCTATGTACCTAGGAGTGTCAGGCATGTTGCCGTTTAGAAAAGTCCTCAGATCTCTGCCCCACGGAACTTCCAAATCCCCATGTTATTCATACGAAGGAGAGTTTTATTTTGTTTATGTAACATATTTTTGTCATAATTCAATTAATTTTAATACACAGCTGTTACACGAATTATGTCTAAGAATCATGTGTGCATTAATAAACACAGGCTATCGTGGTCATTAACATTCTCGACTGTTTATCTGCATTACCCAAAATTAGAGGGCTCTGCAAGTTATTCCGTCAGGTAGACAACATGGGCAAAATAAATAAACTGTTTTGGCTTCTACATTGATAAAAACTATGGTGCGATTTTAATCTGCGTAACAAATTAATTATATATATATATATATATATATATATATATATATATATATAATATAAGTTACATTCCATATCAAATGTAAACAATCATTTTACTATATATACTATTACAAAAATGAGGTGGTGTCTTCTGTCTATTGTTCCATTAAACCACTGGACCAATTCTGCTGAAGTTTTGCACAAATATATTCTATGTACCTAGGAGTCTCATAGGCATGTTGCCGTTTAGAAAAGTCCTCAGGGCTCTGCCCCACGGAACTTCCAAGTCCCCATGTTATTCATACTAAGGAGGGTTTTATTTGGTTTATGTCACATGTTTTTTTTCTTAATTCAATCAATTTTAATACAGAGCTGTTACAAGGATTATGTCTAAGAAAATTGTCATTGCTCTGTTTAAAAATTGTCTACTGCGAATTCTCACACCGTTGCGAAGCACGGGCATAGCAGCTGGTATCTTATAAATAGCAGAAGGCAACAGTTTGGTAAAAAATTGCAAGGTCATGAGAAAATATTCGTAGTAATGCTAAGGGTTTCTTTCTCCTCCGGCTGGAATTTTGAATAACAATTTCAAACGCAATGCGTGCAGAGAGAAAATTGCGTCTCGCATTTGTATTAATTGAAGTGGCAAAGTTAAGCTTGCTAAGGAATGACTAAAGAAGCAATAATCAATTCGCTTTATCAGGAGACTGTCTTATTCCCAATATATATGTTTTGTTGTCAAGAACTTTGCAGCTTAATTTCGTTCGTTGGTTTCTGTGTTCGTCCTAAGATACTTTAATAATAACTTTTTCCAATTTTACGATTATTAAAATGTATAGAAAGTGGGTGTATATTGTATTATACTGTATAGAGTTAGAATTCTTTGTATTCTACCAAATCAGTATTTTTCTGTGACTATATTCCTGATAAAAATGATTTGCTATTTTTAAGCCGGTGTATGGTTAGGATATATTTCATTAAAATAATTTTGAACGCAATTGCCAACTCTGAATTTTAATGAATATGAATTCCAATTTGGGAACACAATTGAAAGGGTTTGGCGTGTGGAATGTGGACCCAGATGATTGGTCTGATCACTGTTTCTATTTATATGATTAAATAGACCAGCGAGTGTATTTCCCTGGGAGAATAAGTATTGGAATCCCTGCGATTATCAGCAACAGATGAATTTATTGTAGATATTTACCTCAATAATGTGTTGTAGTTCTCTTACAACAAACGCAATTTAATTGAGTATTTTTGGCTTAAGTCTAGTTAAAACCAACTATTATGAGTATATAGACCAGCGAGTGTATTTTCCTGGGAGAATAATTATTGGAATCCCTACCATTATCAGCAACAGATGAATTTATTGTAGATATTTACCTCAATAGTGTGTTGTAGTTCTCTTAAAACAAACGCAATTTAATGAAATTTAATATTCAATCTTAAATTAATGATAAAATAAATTTTAAGAATGAATGCATTAATAAATAAAATCAGAATAAAAGTACTTGTCATACTTTTTGAAGTATTAATACGATGTTAACGAATTTAATGTTAAAGTATCTCTTAGTCTTACAGACCATTTTGAATCCTAAGTCAATTAAAGGGGTTCCGATATAAAAGATGATTATGCCGAATACAAACATTTGACTTACAAGTAAATATTTGAGCTATTAATTTTAAGAAAACCATTTACACCTACCAGTTATGGGCGCACCTATCTGCTGCATTTTATTATTGACAAAATAATAATTGTGGTTATCTAGCAAGACATAATGAACGTAAAAACTGTATCTTTTAATCTTCTCCATAATTATAAAATAAAATTTTAATTTAAATGTATTTTTATAATTGTTTTATTAGCCGAGTTTAAAAAGGTATGTCATTAACTTTAAGTATATAATAAAAATATTACATTGTTTCTGAATGACCTAATTTAAAATTATTGTCCTCTCAGGAAAACCATTTTTTTATGAAATATGATTTAATATGTGTCATGAGGTCCGCAGAAGTTCATTCTCAATAATGATGTTACAATGGAAGTTACTGTAGCAATGATTCCTTCAGGTGGTAAGGAATTGGTCTCATTGTTACGAGATTGCTCCTCCTTTTGTAGTTTCAGGCTTGACATATCTCTGCAATAAATTATTGAACATATTGAATTCGGTAGACACATTTTCCCTTGGAATTTGAATCAATATTGAATCCTGAATTGTCAGCATATTGGGATTAAATGATTTAAGAGGATACAGTATTTCATAAAAAATTAGCTATAACCGTTATAAATCTAAAAGTAATCAAACAATTAACCGTGCTAAATATTTCATGGAGCTTGTTATCAACATTTTTATAGTTTATATTTATTCGTGTATATTTTTTTATTTATCATTTAGATGTTATGGTTTCTATTGTTAGTTGATAGTTCGTTTAAATATCTATTACAACTTAAATACTATAACATTATTTAATATTGAAAATAGATTAAACTGTTACGTTATTAAATGTAATCAATCAATCATATTTTTAAAAGTTATTTTAGTTATTTTAAAAATTGAATGGTTAAATATTTTAAAGGATAATACAAAACTGTGATTTACTTTATAATGACCGAGGTCCCGAATTAAGTAGTTTTGGATCTAATGTTTAACTGCAAGATTAATAACAGGTAGGTGTGACACAATTAATTTCCCAGTGAATTTAATTTAACCCTTCTCCTATAAATACTGCTACATTTACTCCCTCCTCATTCATATGCTGCTACAACACCGTCAAAACAATGTGTTCAAATTCTTCTCAAATATTCAAATTCATACTTATGAGTAACTAATATTTTAAAGTGCAAAAAGTATTTACATATATCGGTATATTTCCTCTCTCATCTAGTAAAGTTTGTAGACTCTCTCTGGAGTATTCATAGTAGAACCAATTGCTTTAAATTGTAAATTGTTTAAAATATCTGTTTTACCTTTACAATCCTTTTCATCCCAATATATGTCAAGTACAACGAGTCATTTGTCTGTATTTATCCTCAGGTGATCAGTCTTTGAACTTGAAATCGATTTAGAAGAAAACATTGACTGTATTCTAAAAGCAAGCATGATTTTTTTTATTAATATGTTGGTCAAAACCTACAACAATTGAATTCCAATATCCACCATCCCCTGCATGTTAATTTTGTAATCTATGAACTAGATTCTTAGAAATAAACTCATAAGTTGGTTTTATATGTCGCTTACGTACGATTTACATACAGTTAACCCTATTTGATACTGCGTTTCAAAATTTAAGGTTTTACTAAACTGCGGATATAAATAACTGTTATAAGTGAATTAAAAAACACGATTACTCAATATTTTTTGATAATCAGACGTCTACGGCCTAAGTATAGCTTCTTATTTGGCTGTTTTATTCTAATTTCTCTAATTCAAAGCAAAGATAAAGACTCGTAAACTGTAGAAAACCAGCTCACTAAGCAAACCAATGTACAATTATTTTACTCTAAGTCAAAACCTCACCTTTATATCATGAATCCATTTAATTATTTATTCCTGTTTACACATTATCACTTTTACTGCATATGGTGATTAGCTATAATAAACATGGAAGGGTAGTTAATGATGTACGACTGTGTCTCCTTAGTTCTTTATACTGATTTAAGCGTTACTCCGAGATAAATGGTGGTGGGATTGTAAAATAAAAACTACTATATTTCAAATATGTATTATACTTGCATTATTGTTAAATAATACACATTTATGTTAAGGATACAGTTTCCCTAATAAAATAATGCATATATACAAATAAAAACGATAAATATAGAGAACGTTGTCAATAGTTCGTATACATAAAGAATGACATTTTTAGAAACTAACCTATGAATGCGATACAATTTTGGAAATAATAAATCATAGATTATACCATTGTTAAATGCTTTAATAGCTTTATACCTTAGTTAAATTCTTGTAATAAGTTTATATTTATTGTAGTTCATGGTAGAAATTATAGCCAGTATTACAGGATGGCACAGAGAGAAAATATTTCCATTAAATTTACGAATGGGGCTGAAAAATATTCAAAACATCTCCATTGAAAGCGTAAAGAAACTAAATGGATTCTGCATTAACATTCTCTTTGTAGCAGTGTGAATAAATGGAAAATCGTCTCAAAAGAGAAAGGCCTTTTTGGTATTTTAATAGACTTTTTATATGGATATACATTCATAACAAATTGGTTTTCATCCCTATTTATAAATACCTATATTTTCCAATTAGGACTTCTCAACAGTATTGATTTCCTGACAAGGTTATTCATCGCATATACATAACGCTAACGTGTTGTATTTACCGGTGTTTCATTTACGACACCATGTTTGATGTCAGTTCTCAAGTATCATTCGGGCGTAAGTGTGATATTGTCATCAGGCCGTCTGTTTGGATAAAAGAGCCTACATTTTTTATTTACTTCTATTTTCTTTCTTATACCCTTCAAATTATATTTTCCCTCATCTACATTTACAAATTAGATGCAATTTAACTTTCCTACAAATTCAAGATTTTATAACACGTACTCCTAAATAATTTGTGGTTGAATTTATATTTGGGAAGGATGTAATGCGTGTTTATCTGTCGAGAATCATTAAAACATTAAATCGCTTTATCGTAAAGCATATTCGTTCATTCAAAATTGGGTTTTGTGGTCAAAGTCAGCTTGGTTCTGTTGAAAACCGTTGATTAAACTTTTAGTTTTTTTGTTCATGCTTAATTTCCAATGGACTCTTATGTGTCAAATTTACTTTTCTTGGCAACGGAATAAGATTGCACTTTTTGTATAAAAAACTATCATCAAACTTTTTCAATCTTAAAGTAATGGGCTGATTAAAGGATAAACCGTTGAGTACAGTTGATTTGAAGCGAACCAATTTGTTTTAGAAAGTACTGGAGTTAAAATAAACAGCCTTGATTAAGTTACTTCCCTGAAGACTGTTGGAGAAGTCGTTTTGTTTATAGTAGCTGGTAAGCAAGTTGAAATGTAAGTATTTACGTGTTTTTAATCCAGATAGGCCCAATCTTTGCTAATTCATTACTTGCAATGTGTTAGAATTGACAATAAACGTGACTTTATGTAATACTATAATTTGTATTAAAACTTTCGTGACAGCAATAATCCTTGATTATCAATAGGCGGGAAATTGGATAAAAAATTATACCATGAAATAGAACAAATTCTTCTGTTTTAATTAATTACTTACTAAGTGTGTAATAGCAAGATTCGTCTTAATATATAACAGCAAAATACCTCTAACTGAGTGAAATATTACAAAATATAACTATAAGGCCTACATAGTTGAAATTTGACATATAGGTTGGTCCTCTTTGACCTTGGGTGCTTGCTAAGAAACGGTATCACGAAATTTCCCCTGTGTTCCGCCCCACTGGGTCCCAAAGTTGCCACGTATTCCTCATGGACATCCACTTTGGTTTGAGCTGACGAGAATTCTAACAGCTGATTTTGACTTGTATTACTTCCATGGGCTAACACAGATTGAAGCACACACAACTATCATAGTTTACACGGGCGAAGCTGCAACGGCTCGGCTTGTTATCTGTAAACGAAATATGTTTATTTAAATTACCTATAATTATAAAAATGTTGTTATGTTTACTATTAGGTATATCTTGTAATGTATCAATATAGAATGTCCTCAATATTGCGACCACGTTCCATGTGGTCAATCATCGGTCATTACTTGTTCTCAGACGGCTGCGCATCTTCCGCGAATACCTCGATTACACGTTCGTTCATCTAGATAACGTGTAGATAAGTGAATAGTAAATGTATCTTTTGCCATATTTTTTTAGTTCTATACCTTAAATTGGAAATCTAAAGCCAATTTGCACATATGCAAACAAAGACGCACGTTTTAGTATAATATGTGGGGTAAGTCTTAGAAAAAAAACCTTATTGTTTACAAAGTTTGCATGTAGCGCACCGTATTAATAATATAGTTATAAATCTAAAGTAAAAACAATTAACGGATCGTAATACGTATTTTTTCTAACATTGCAAGCATACATATACAATTTTTACTTTCTCCCCTTATACATAGTATATGGAGAAAGTATTGTTTTCGTCAAAATTTTCGAATTTCAGTTGTTAGTAGGGAACAATGGAGACTCCGACCCCAGGAGGAGCAGGAGGAGCCCCCCCCCCCTCGCGAATTTTTTTTTGCGAATTTTTTTTTTTTGCGAATTTTTTTTTTGCGAATTTTTTTTTTTGCGAATATTAACCTAACCTAACCTAACCTAACGTAACCTAACCTAACCTAACGTAACCTAACCTAACCTAACCTAACCTAACCTAACCTAACCTAACCTAACCTAACCTAACCTAACCTAACCTAACCTAACCTAACCTAACCTAACCTAACGTAACCTAACCTAACCTAACCTAACCTAATCTAACCCATCCTAACCTAACCTAACCTCGGATCAGATTTCTGATTGCAGATTCTTGTTCGTCTAGTCGAGCCGAGAAATTTGAGTACCCACAACGTACATTTGGACGATGTAGGGGGGGGGGGGCTATCTCGGTTACCATAAGTCGGATTTGAATTCTGATTGCAGATTCTTGTTCCATTAGAGCAGGGTGGTCTTTACCCAAGACAGCGGTTGAGAGTTTTTGTCCCGACCTTCTCCGAAATCCATTAGTGGGGATAGTCACCCACATCACCAGCCCTCCTTCAGTTCAGTTCGAGAGTTCAGTGCGTGAAGACGTGTTAGTCCGATCCTGTTCCGTTCTACGCGATTTGTGTTAGTTGCTGATTATCATCATTTGCGACTTGCGATTTGCGTAAAGCACCTTTGAACTATTTAAAACGTACGTGTTGTGCTGTATTGTTTGTGATTAACAAAACTTATAATCCATATTAAAGATGAACGCCACACACGTTTGTACCATTTGTGGTTGTATTTTCGTGCGTAGAAACAATTTGGTGCAACACCACATCAGATTCCACGGCTTGAGACCACAACTACTACCACCAACACCAACGCAGCAAGGTACGTTTTTTGCGTTGCATTATTGTTTTAATCAGACCTAAATGTTAGTAATATAGGAATACGTTATGCAATATAACCGCAGAGTGATACAATTATTTTTATTTAACAGCTTTAACTATTTAGGGCGAATAGAGAACTCTTTGTTTTTTAAATTTAAAATTACATGACTATATCAATATAATTTAACTTTAATAACTTATGTTATTGCTCGCCCCATCAAGTCAAGTCACCAGAGTACCACATTACATACATAAACAAAATTTTAACCCCCCCCCCGACCATTTTGTGTGTCTGTGGGGGGGGGGGCACTGAAAATTTGAAAGTACTCTAAACAAAGGTAGGTGTTAAACATTTCACAATCTAATCGTTTTGTGCGTTTGCAGATGGAGTAGCTGCATGTCGAGCCACATTCGTAGACCGGGGAGCTTTAGAGCGTCACATGGAAGCGAACCACCGAGTCATTCCACCCCGGCAGGTGATTGATGCTCCGCAGACGACTGCCTATGTCAATCAACACTCCGTTGAAGGTGAGAATCCACATTAAAATAACTTTTTCCCCTTGAAACTAATTACCTTTTTTATAATTATTTAACTAGGTACATGAAGAAGAATGAGACCGTGACAACTGGTGTACTATTGATTTAATTGCTAGGGGGGAGATTTTCGCTCCCCCTAACACATAATGGGTTAGGGGGAGATTTTCGCTCCCCCATACGTCAGGAATTGTTGAAGACTAGAACAAGAATGAGACCGTGACAACTGGTGTACAATTGATTTAATTGCTAGGGGGGAGATTTTCGCTCCCCCTAAAACATAATGCTTCTTTAGGGTTGGCGCAGCTCAATATTGCAGCTACAACCTTAGCCTTGAACCCCGAATCATGAATGTAGACAAACAGTACAGAAGATTACATTCCCTGTTTGAAAATTGATATTTTTAATTAACAACTCCATTTTGAAATGTGATTCTCGAGAGAGGGGAATTTGTATCTTTAGTTATCCTAATCTGTTTTTTATTTTTATTTTCAGATGAAAGACCGGGTCCTGGCCACCACACCTGCCATGAATGCGGTCGCCGTTTCCGTCGTGAAAGAAACCTGCGTCGACATGTGGATTCTACCCACAGCAGAGTCCGCAGGTTCATATGCGACACATGCGGCGCCGAATTCAAGAGGGAAGACAACCTGCGTCGACACACCATGCAATTTCACGGCGATGGTCATGGACGGAGATTCCCTTGCGCATACTGCGACCGGGATTTCAACACGGGGTTCAACAAGGACCATCATGAGCGGTTCACCTGCCCGATCATGAAGGACCTGATCCTGAACCGAGTGGCTATGGTGCAGGACGAACCCCAGCCAGGACCCAGCACGGAGCCACAACCTGGAACGAGCACACACCTGCAACCCGATGATGTTGAGATGACTGGAGCAGGACAGTCAAGCCCCGTATTCTCAATCATTCAACGGGGTTTTCGCAACCGCCTCTTAACCTACCGTCTGCAGCGACCGATGGAGAATCTCGTCACAATCGGAGAAGTGATGGCGTTGTTGATTGTTAGCCTTACGGAGTTGCTTGAGAACACCTTGGCGAAACACCGCAGCATTAAGGTCAACTTGAAGCTGGAGTGTGAGTTCAAAAATGTGCACAACAACACCTGCCTGCGCAACTTCAAGACGAAGATGACTCCGTTGACGACGACCTCGGACCTGAACCAGTACATCACAACAGCTTTTGCGAAGCTTATCAGAGAAAAGGCTGAGTGCGATCATATCGGCTCCGGGTGGACATACCTTCGCGTTCGTGATTTGGAGGTCGGCATCAACGAATACACTCCTCTAGGTGAAGATGGTCGAGCTTGGCTCCCACTGCCTACGTCTCTGGAGAACACCCAAGCAGTCGTCAACGTATTGAACACCGATGAGCGGTGTTTTATGTATGCAGTCCTGGGAAAGTTTGTTCAAGATCACCCCAATAGACCGGCATTGTACACCGACGACATCATCGCCCGATACGATTGGACCGGCCTTCAGTTCCCCGTTGCTCTGAAGAGTATCAAGACGTTTGAGCGGACAAACAACATCAGCATCAACGTCTATGGTATTGATCGCACGTGCGTGGGTCAGAAACCTGACGGACGACCAAAGTATCAGGACACCGTCTTTCCCTTGAAGATTTGTAGGCAGGAGCGTGAAGACCATTGCGACATTTTGTACGTGACAACGGACGGTGATAGTCACTACGCCTACATCAAAGACCTTAGTCGACTGATCCGTCCCCAACTCACAGCACATAAGGGCAGGATATTCATCTGTAAGCGGTGCTTCGCGCACTTTGACAACCGTCCGAACAAGCTCGGTCTGACGGGTGCACAGCGTCTGGAGGAGCACAGGCGATACTGCTCCGCTTCGGCCCCTATTCGCATGGATACGCCGAAAAAGACAGAAATCAAATTCAGCCATCCAGAGTTCACCCGACGCGAGCGTTTCACCATCTACGCGGACTTTGAGTGTGCTCTACTGCCGACCGCGGAGATGGATGAACAAGTCGACGAACCGCACGGAGGAGTAGCCACCCACATCCACATCCCATACGCCTTTGCGTACCAGATCATCGACTCGTACGGACTTGAGGAGTTTGAGCCTCGAGTCTACTTCGGGGATGATGCGTCAAAGACATTTATGGAGATGTTGAAAACTGATGTTGAGCGATTGTGGAACTTCCTGTACGAAGCAAGAAATCTGCGCCCTGTCCTGACCCCAGCCGAAACGATGCAGTACAACTCGACAGCGAATTGCTACCTCTGCGGATCGGCATTTTCAAGCGAAGACCCAAAGGTTCGTGATCACAACCACGCGCCGCCCTACGAGTTCCGTGGCGCTGCGCACAGATCATGTAACCTACGCTACAGGGAGCAGCGAGTAGTCAACTGCTACTTCCACAACCTCTCCAACTACGACGCTCACTTCATAGTGCGGGAGTTGGCGGTCGACCCTGGTGATGTTGAGGTGTTGGCTCACACGGAAGAGCGGTACATCGCTTTCACGAAGCGGTTCCTGTTCGACCGAACAGCGACACCGGTTGGGATGCCAGGGCGTGGAAAAAGGCAGCTAGGATTCAGAGTCAGGTTCCTCGACACCTACAGGTTCCTGGCTTTGAGCCTCGCCAGCCTCGCAGCCGCACTTCCACCAACTCAACTCTTGGAGACGAGGAAGAGATTCCCCGAAGACCACCTCTTCGATCTAGTCCGTAGGAAAGGCGTGTTCCCGTACAACTTTGTAACGTCGAACGCCGTATTGGAAGATACTACGGAACTGCCTCTGCAGCGAGATTTCCACAACAACCTGACCCTGGAGGACATCACGGATGCAGACTACGAGCATGCTCGCAACGTGTGGGAAACCTTCGGTTGTAGGAACCTCAAGGACTACGCCGAGAAGTACCTGCGCTGTGACATTGCGCTGTTGACTGACGTCTTTGAACGCTTCAGGGACACGTCGATGGCTGAATACGAACTAGACCCTGCGCACTACTACACCCTACCGTCATACGCCTGGGATGTCATGTTAAGGACCTGTCGAGTGGAGCTTGATACGATACAGGACTTTGACATGTACCTCTTCTTCGAGCAAGGCATCAGAGGAGGTATTTCCCAGGCGATCACCAGACACGCCAAGGCCAACCATGATGGATGTCGCCCTGAAGATCGACGACCTGAAGAGCCAACGAATCACCTGCTATACTTGGACGCCAACAACCTTTACGGTTGGGCCATGTCCCAGTGTCTTCCACAGGGAGACTTCCAATGGCTCAGCCGCGAGGAGATCGCGTCCCTGGATATTGCAGCGTTGGACCCCGAAGGACCCACCGGCTATGTCTTGGAAGTTGACCTTCGCTACCCCGCCCACCTGCACGACCTTCACAAGGATCTCCCCTACTGCTGCGAGACCAAACGTCCGCCAGGAGGGAAATTCAAGAAGCTCGTTACGACTCTGGATGACAAGAAGAACTACATCTGTCATTACAGAATCCTGCAGCAGGCGCTGGAAAACGGACTGGAGCTTGCGAACGTGCATCGCGTCATCTCGTTCCGTCAGTCTCGGTGGTTAGAGAGCTACATCCTAATGAACACCGAACTGAGGAAGAAGGCCACGACCAAGTTTGAACAAGACTTTTTTAAGCTTATGAACAATGCGGTCTTTGGCAAGACGATCGAGAATGTTCGCAAGCGAATGAACGCTAAACTGGTGTGTACGCCGGAGATGTCCAGGAAGTACGTAGCCAAGTCAAACTTCCTGGACCGAACCTACTTCAACGATGACGTCGCCATTGTACACATGTCGAAAGTCAATATCGTCCTGGACAAACCGCTCTACGTCGGAATGTGTGTCCTCGATCTGAGCAAGTGGCTCATGTACGACTTCCTTCGAAAGATGAAGAACCGCTACGGTGATCGACTGAAGGTTGACTACATGGCCACTGACAGTTTCGTGTTCGACGTCCAGACTGAAGATGTTTATAAGGACATGTTGGAACATCTGGATGATTTTGACACCAGTGCGTACCCCCGAAACCATCCCTGCTACAGCCCCGTCAACGCAAAAGTCATCGGAAAGTTTAAGGATGAAGCGAACGGTCTTCCGCTGCTCGAGTACCTCGGTCTTCGCTCGAAACTATACTTCATGGATATAGTCGAGTTCGAGGAGAGGACCGAAGATGACGAGTTGCAGGTCATGACAGTGAAGCGCGCCAAGGGAGTCGCTAGAGGTGTTGTAAAACACAATCTAACCTCTGACGACTATCGGGAATGCCTCTTCAATGGCGTGTTGAAGAGAACCATCAACACCAGGTTCCAGTCCCGAAACCACCGCGTCTTCACAGTCCAAGTCGACAAGCTATCCTTGAGCTGTAACGATGACAAACGCTACATCCTTCCGGACGGTGTAAACACACTGCCTTGGGGACATGTTGACGTGCCACCTCAGCCCGAAGACATCCCTCAAGACGATGAAGAGGCGGAGGATGAGGAGCGTTGAGTGGTTGTGTCATATTACCAAAGACCCTGACTTGACTTGTAAATTATTTTGAAAAATCTAGTCATTAGTTTGTATCGAGTCTCGTAAAACTTAGAAATGTGCTCCTTTGTTCTTTTTGTTCTAGTCGTTAGTTTGTGTCAAGTCTCGTTTTGCTAGCCAAACACAAATGTTCAGGAGCACATACTCGATGTAAAATATATATAAGGTGTGTAAATAAATAGCCAAATTGTTCGTATATACATTTAACTTTTTTTTTCCTCCCCTCACATAGTCTTAAGATTCAAAAGTAAACTACCAATTCAAATGTCTGACTACTTGCTAAAAGTGTAATTGCTAAAGGAGGCGAGGATATGAATGTTACTTTAGAATCATTGTATGATAGGTATGTCCAAAATTGGGTCAGACCTAGTGTTTTCACCAACACGCAAGGGGGGTGAAAGGGGGGTGTATCGATACACCCCCCTTTGCAGTATGTGTTCAAAGCATTACATTCATCTTTTACGTCAAAATTTGCATCCAATATCTGTTTTGCTCGTTCAATATGTGTCTGTCTGACTAATTGCTAAAAGTAAATACTAAAGGAGGCTAGGATGGGAAATAATAAGAATGTTTCTTTTTTATTCTGAGTACACAACTAGTTTATTGATAAAAATGCAAAATTTCAAAATTCAATTGGTATACATTTGTGCAAAGAGTCTTCTGATCAGTGCATCGTTGTGGCCGGCAGAAGAGTGTTCAAAGAGCTGCACAAAGTCCTTCATCTTCATGCCGTAGTGGGTGCGGCAGTACAGGAATACAAGGCAGTATTGACCGCAGACCAGAGTGTTGTCACTTTGAAGGCGATGCTCGTTGTACAGGTAGCGACGAGCGTTGCGTCTCAGGAATCCTTGGTAGAATTGAAGATGTGGCGGTTGACCGTAGCTGTCAAAGAATTCAATTATTCCTCCTCCTTTGTTAAGGTAGAAAGCGACCCAGTGAGTGCCGTCTTCATTGTGTGGATCAGTGTTCACAATCATAGCAGTAGATGGTGAGATGTAATGGGGCAATTGATCCGCAGCGTAGACACCAACATTCTGTACGGGCAGTTTAGCCATACACTTTTGTATCTCTAAGGTATTCATTCTACTGTGTCGACGCCACAGTCAGTAGTAGGAGTAGTAGTGCTAGTAGCAAAACAAAAGCAGGAACTGGTATCACTCTCACCATCGTCAGCGTAATCATCAGCGTCAGCGATATTTGTACTTAGTTGTAACCAACTGCGTAATGTGATGCAATTGGCTAGAGCGCAACGTGTGTGAGCTGTTCTGTGGTGGCGACATCGCACTGCGTTTGTTGATAGTAGACTGTTGATTGACGATAGTGATCCGCAGCCAATATCGTTGATATCCATGACATTAGTAGTACAGTGATCCGTGATGAAATTGTATCGTACAAACTCTTTTTTCTCAGCACCTTTGACGTAGACAATCGGTCGTTTGGCGATACATACGCGTAACTTTTCCTCTAGCACATGATACCAGATATCACCTTGGCCCCATTCCAATCCGTGACAGTGTTTTGTGAGCCAATAGCTTTCACGCAGTTTCTCTTGTGATAGGAAATCTCGACTGAATGGTGGTTTGGCGATATGATGCATTAGCAGTGTTCCACTGACCAATTCCAAGACGCACACTTCCTTCAGAATGTAGTCATTTGCGTTGTCCTTGAAACATTGAAAATCTACAATAATTGGAGATGCGGAATTTTTTCGCGGTACTCTGCATAAACGATCCATCTTGTGCGAGTGTTGGTTGTTGACTGAGGAGGAGGACGACGACGCCGCGGCCGACGATCTAACCACCAAAGTCCGCAGACACGTTGCGATGACGATCGATTTCGATGACGTTGTCAAACTCTGCGTATACCAGACAGTTGACAGTCTCTGTGAGCCCCGTGTCGAAAGCAATCTCCATACGCACACTGCCGTTGCGCACTAGGTTCCAATGAGTCGTGTCGCTTGCTGACATATCAGGTGTTAGATCGAATGCCATCAGACAGTATCCATCGTCGTAATCATCTCTATTTATGAGATTACCAGCATCGCTAAAGTGTATGCCGGAGCCTGAAAACAGACTGTGATACGCCATCACGTATTTTCCCTTGCCGGTTTCGTAGTGTGGTTGTAGCGGTTTGGACGGCACTTGTTCACCGTCCACGTACAGCGAGAAGTAGTTGGTTTTGAAATTTTGAAAGTTAAATGGATTCTTTTTTAAATCGCCATTATAAGCGGCGTTGGTGACCAGTCCGACAATGATTCGTTTCGGCACTTGACCTAGAAACACATTGTCCAAAGTTTTGCTCCTCACTCCAAAGGGCAGTGTGAATGTTTTCAATTCCACTCTGGTGATTGGGTATTTAGCTGTGCCGGTCTGAAGCGTTTTGCTGTGCGCCAACAGTACAGTGGGGCTAACTTTACACCTTCGTATCCAGAGATTCGCATCAACAATGTGCACCTTGTAGTCACCATCATCCGACATAATGGAGAAGGAATCTTTTGATCGGATCAGTTTAAAACGCAGTTCCACACCGTTCAACAGGAACTTGTTCTGATTACACATGTCCACATGTAGGCGACCGAGCATATCGATTTCACGACTTTTATTTGTCATTTTTCGTCTCGCCTTTAGACCATCGTTATCGTCCAGAGTATTGTCCATGTGGCCGGCATCGTCCGCGTTCCACAATCCACATGTTAAATGTGATTTCCTAGCATCATAGCCGTAATTCAGCAATGTTTCAATATACGCTCGATATGCATAAGTGTTGTTTTGTGGTGTGACCAGTTTCTGATTCATACTCATATCGACTTGACTGAATAACGTGTGCAGCCAATTGTTGACTGGGCCAATTTTGTTCGATTCATCGGCATCTGCGATTGCCGCTCCTGTCGACTTGACAATAGACGCTGTAACTTCCAACATTGTTTGCGAAAGATCGGTGTATTCTTCGCCGTTGCCGGGCACAACAAACTCGATGGGCGAATCATCAGTCAGTGTGGAGATTGGTTTGTACTGAATCCATTTGCCGCTCTCGATACTGGTCTGCGTCGGCGGTAGGGAGAATAAGTCCAATTCCGTCTTGACGCATTCACACGACTTTTGATGTAGAAACGACATTGCTAGCGTGTGTGTTAATTGAATATATCACGTACGGAAGTTCTCCTCACTGCTTTCCTCGTCTTCCTCGTCTTCTTCCTAACTGTCCTTCTCTTCTTGCTGCTGCTCTTGGATGACGACGCCGACCTTCCTCGAAGGAGTTTCGTCAAAGACTGCGGTGTGACACGACGGCCGCCGAACATGGCGCGCTTCGCGTTCCTCTTACGCGAGAGTCTCGCGTTAGTCTTTCGCGCAGGAGTAGCGCGTCGGTGTTTCGTGGTATTCTTTCGCGTTACGCGACGGTGTTTCGCGCGAGAGCCGCCGCCGCCACTTAGCACACGTTGAAGTTTGCCATCCGCCCTGCGTTTTAGCGAGTCTGTAAACTGGCTGAAATGATCTCTAGCGGCTTCTTTGGGATCCCGCTGGTGCATGGCCATGTCGCCCAAGAATCCAACACCGGATTTCAACGCCTCTTTGGCCACAGCAGAGGCTCCCGACTTGAGCAGCGGTGTGATGGTGCGGAACATACCGCCTAGGAAACTGCCAATTCCATGTCCGCGCTGGTAGGGTGCACCGCGAAATACCCTATCGATACTGCCGCCGGTCTGCTGCAACTGTTGGCGACGGTAGTAAGCCAAGTAGGGATCGTTTGTATTCATAATTGCTGAGCTACTCTTTTGAAATGAAGC
This sequence comes from Allygus modestus, assembly GCA_963675035.1. Taxonomy (NCBI): domain Eukaryota; kingdom Metazoa; phylum Arthropoda; class Insecta; order Hemiptera; family Cicadellidae; genus Allygus; species Allygus modestus. The sequence continues at coordinate 69,696,370 of OY776115.1, forward strand.
TTCACGTACGACGTCCCAAAGAGGAATGACGCTTTTTTACTAGCGTGATCCCTTAGGTCAATATCGATCGTTTCAAATGTTCCTTTCATAACTGGCGCATAATGAGGACTGATGAAATGCACAGTCTTATGCGCGCCGTGTGTGTAGTTATCTCTGTCAATGTTGATAATCTTCAAAAGCGGCGCTGTAGTGTCGCCAATCAGCTGCGGTTCAATCAGATCACAATACACGTACAAGTGTGTCGGCAGTCCCATAGTCAGATTTGGTGGCCATATCGCTGTGAGGTCATTTGTCAAAACGTTCTCGTACGGATCGAAACCCAACTGGAGAGACAGCGCTTCGGTGAAATGCACTTTGCTTATACCGTCCACCATTGTCGTGATCTTGACTCTGTCCTGCTCTTTGTCATACTCAAAGTACAAGTACTGGGTTACATCCTTCGCTTTATTGATCATTTTCAATAAATCGGTTATGTTCTTGTAATAACCGGGTTTCATCTTTAGCATAATGTGCTCGACGCTGAGTGTGACGGGTATACTCGGCAGAACGAGTTTATAGTCGAGCCAAATACACGATTCATCGTCCACAGTCATAAAGGAGCATGGATAATGCGCTTCGACCAAAGCCATCTCCCACTCGCCATCGCCTTCTAATCGAATTTGTCTCGGCAGATGTGTAGTGTACTTGGACACTGTGTTTTTTGGAAAATAATCCTTTGAGCTGTTGCTGGGCAATGTCAAATAGAACTGGTTGCTATTAGGCATTTTGCAAATCTTGCGCTCTTACCCAAGAATTGAACTCGTCTCCGTAACCTGCCCACTTGACGAAATAACGCTTACTGCGACCGCGACCCTTAGCGTCTAGTATTTCAGCAATCTTGAACAGATGGTCGTTGTATATTGTCACTTTTTGTAATTCGTATTCGTAAAACTGACCAGTCACTTGTTCACCGTTGAGATCCGCCAAAGTGTACATTGGCAGAGGCATCAATGTGTTTACACGACGCACCACAAACACTTCTTTACTCCAATTAGTCTCGTAACCTTTTGCGAATGTACCCTTCTCCTTAGATATGCGCACTGTGGTGCCAACTTTCAGTTTTGCCTTAACACGACGCGGTATCTTACCGAACATGCGACGCCATACCTGATGCAATATTCGCTTGTTGTCAACAGTCACATCGACTGGCCGTATTCTGTTGCCTAGACTCTTGTGAGCACTGTTGTTGTATGCGCTAACCAGTTTGTCCAACACATCTACATAACGATATGTGTTTTTGTAAGTCAAATATCGCCACATGCGTGTTTTCAAAGTGCGATTCACGCGTTCCACTACGGCCGCTTTAACATCTGGGTTTTGTGTAGTGACATAGATGATTCCGTATTGTTTGAATAACCTTTTCGTCTTGGCACCTGTGAATTCAGTACCTTTGTCGGTTTGTAAACAGCGAGGTGTATCGGTCGCTTCGGCAAATATCTCCTCGAAAGCGTTGGCCACTTCAGCTCCTTCTTTCCGCCTCAACGTCCGCACATACAGGTGTTTGCTAAACACGTCTATTACAGTCAGTAGGTAGTTGACGCCGTCGTTGTGTTTACTAAGACCACGCATATCGTTCAAGTCCGCTTGCCACAATTCAAATGGACCATACACTATGTAAGGATTGCGCGGGAAACGCTTGCGTGCCGGTTTGTGCAATGTGTAAGTGTCCTGTGTTTGTAACCATTCAATCACTTTGCGTTTTGAAACTGGTTTTGCAGCTCGCGCTAAAGGAGCTACACCGCCATACGACGAAGGTTCGATGGGATTGTAATACAAACGCTCCATAATACTGAAAACCTACCCTGTGTACGTTTCCCACTTGTCCAAATTTGACGACGGCTTGTTTCTAGTTAGAAGATCAAACTGCCCTGTCGGTGTAGATGTTACACGTTTTCCTCTTGCCGATCGAAGCCGATTTACTAGAGGTGTTCTCAGTATTGATTCAGTTGATGTGTCTTCCACGTCATCGTCTGATCCTTCTCCTCCTGTGAATGATGATCGATATTCGGCATTTATTTCCTTTAGTGCTCTTAGATTATTCATATAGTCCTTTGGCACGTTCATCGCTTTCAATGCGTTGAGCACTTCCCGCCATCTTGGCGGTATGTAATCACGCATACGCACCTTTACTATGCAATTTAAGATATCCACTAGATTTGAGTCTGGGATTTTTACACCGTTGATGTACACTGAATAGCCACTGTCCCAACTGATTAAGCTGCCGTCACGTTTCATGAAACGTAAAAGATTGCGGGCATCAGATCTGTAAGTTTTGGAAAACGTTTCCACAATCTCTTCCACTGGACCACCTTCCGCAGCGGGGTGCGATCGTTGACTATGTTCAAGCCCACCCGTCTCCACGATTGGTATGCTAATCGGTTGGCGTCTATTCTCTGCAATATGCAAGAAGCGATGTAACGCTTGTTTGTACAATTTCCACTTTTCACTATCGTCCATACGTTTGTTATTCAATATTTGTTGCATCTCCGCGTCGAGGCTGTTTTCACTGGATAGATTAGTCGGTCTGTTATCCGTAGCATTTGATTGCAGTCGATCAATCAACTCTTGCGGCACAACTACCATCTTCTTTGCATGTTCCATATTTGCACTAATGACTAGCTACTTTTCTAAAGTGTAACTTCACGCACGACGTTCCAAAGTGGAATGGCAAATGATTACCAATGTTATCTCTTAAGTCAATTTCCACACTGTCAAAAGATCTATTCATAACAGGCACATAGTGCGGATCGATGAATGATGTTGATTTATGCAATCCGTATACATAAGTAGACGTGGATATATTGACAATTTTCAATAACGGTGCGACTGTATCGCCGACCATCTGCGGCTCGACTAAATCACAATACACGTACATGTGTGACGGTAAGCCAAGACGAATGTTGGGCGAACGGATGCTTTTGTTAACTGCATCACCTTCCAGCGTCAATTCATTCGGATCGAACCCCAATTGAAGCGCCAACGTTGGACTTAATGTAATTTTTCCAACATCAGTTCCCATCGATACTTCAATGAATTTGTTGTATGAGTTTTCAACGGTGAACTTTACACCAAAAGTAATCGCTAGTTCTTGTGAATTGATATGATCACACAATTCTTGAATATTTGCGTAATCACCAGTCTTCAATTTAATTCTGTGGTTTTGTTTTGGAGTAGCAGACACTACCGGTGTTACATCGGCAGTGCTGTCCATAACCCGCGCCAACGCTTCTATGTTCACTTTTGCTTCCTCTTGCGGTTGTATGCAAATGTCAATTGTTTCGTCATTACCGACAGATAGAAATGTCATTGGATAGTGCGCTTCCACAAGTGCAATTTCCCAGTTGCCAGCGTCCAGTTGAATAGCTCTCGGCAAATGTGTTATATAATTTGCAACTGTATTTTTCGGATAATACTGCATCGAACTGTTGCTGGGCAGTGTCAAATAGAACTGATTGTTGATGCCAGCCATTTTTATCTACTCAGTGCTGCTTGTAGTACTGCGCTCAAAAGTAATGGTATAAAGATTCCACCGCCTTTTTGTATGAGATACTTTCGTTTCTTTGACCAGCCTTCGCCGCGTTTCACCAATCTACGTAGCGTCGCCTTGTGTTTGCTTAGCTGACTTTTACTCTTCTTCGCCAGAGGAACGTTACCTCGCAACACGTTGTATGCGCACTCACACACTGAGCGAATGCGGCTCTTGTCACACACCTTTAACAGTGCCTTCCGCTCCTTGGGTGTTGCGTGTATGAAAGCCGTAAGCAGAGCTGCGTCCTTCCGCAAGCACGACATGATTACTACTGATGGCGAAATTACCTTTTCTTTGGCAAGTACACATAGTTGGTAGAATCGTCTGGAAATATGCAACTTCGTATTCGCATATTTTCGTCTGTTGATTGTTTCAAGTCTATCAGTAGGTAGCCGTGTGGATTCCTAGTAGCGTCAGCGTACGCCTCCTCGATGAATTTCGGGCTGTCTGGATATATTTGTCTGGCCAAGTACCTAATCTGAACTCTATCTCTAGGATTCTTAAAACACACAATGTAATGCGCATTCAGTGAGATGTCCCTCTGCCCGCGTCCTTGATGAAACAAATTTTGTGTAATGAAAAACACACTAATGTTGCGATGATGGCAACCTTTTGTGAAAAGATCCACGACACGGTTGTCGGCCTCACGCATCATATCGTCTATAATCACAAGTATCGGCTCGTTACCAGAAAAATCCTCCAAGTTTGGTAGACCTTCTACGTGGTTAATGGTGACATTTTTCGAGTCACCACCACCATCACCACCACCACTACCATAATGCCAGTTTATACTGGTAAATGGTGTGTCACACATTTCTGTAATGTGTTTTATAAACTTTGACACAAACTGTGACTTGCCACAACCCGAAGGTCCCGCCACAATGGCTGAGAACGGATGTTTCCACATCAAGCCCATGATTACTACTGAGCTACTAAACACCTCACAGTTACCATACTCACACTCTTAAACTTACTACCAAAGGACATTTTTGGGGTTAAGTGAAATAAATAACACAGTGGTTATGTTCTGAACGTGACTATAAGTATTGACTACGAAAACTAATTTACAAAGGTATTAACAAAATCTTCAAGTCTTGCTTTACATAAACTCCAACGGTGTGAATCTGCTATTGGAACCCCTAGGGCTGCGCTTCACCAAGCGAAGGCGTTCTCCAAACCCGCTGTTGTAGCGCTCGATGTCGGTGTTGCTCAGGACCTCGTTGAAGCGCCTAGGCAGGTAGACTCGCAGAAAGAAGTCATCCCCGACCTGCCCCTCCAGGATCACGATGATTGTCTCGCCAAAGGGTGTGGTGGCTCGCTCCATCGCAGTGATGAGATAGCCGCATTCCTCTCGGAGATCGGCTATCCTGGTGTAGAGCGGAGAGTCAGACTTGCAGTTGTTGAGGGTAGCTCTCAGGTCCGCGGTTGCTGCAGTGCCGTTCACGCCCGGAAACTCTAGCTTGAAAGTGCTGCTGCTCGACATCTCTAGTAGTAGTAGTTGGAGTAGGTCTATGTGAGGTGGTGGTCTGGTGGCGAATGATGCTCAATCGGGCGGGGCCCCGCCTTATAAACCCTCGCCGCCATTTTCTTCTACGTGGGTGGTCCGAAGGGTCGGGCGCAGGTGTTCACACAAAAAACCGACGCGTCGAGACCTGTCTGGGAATGCGGATGCTCTAGTTGAATGCCGGCGCCACTCGTTGTTTCTTCCTCACAGCTCGCTTCTTCGGCGTTGGCTGCGAAACTGCACTGCGTTGTGTAACAGTTTGAGTTAAGCCTGTAATTTTCGGTACTCCTGTTGATTTATAGATCCACATGTTTTCCACTTTATCAACTACTTGTTTAACACTTTGGTGCATTTCACCATCTTTGTCCAAAAATAATCCACACATGAACACCATATCTGTACCATCGTACATTTCCATTTTCAATAAAATTTGTCCTTTGTTTCCCGGGTTTTGAACAGCAAACGTATTACCATCGTCCATCCATGACACTATGGGAGAATCATCTGTTGGTTTTGGCACCCATCCTGGTTTCTTGGTTTCCACTTCGATGGGAGTTGGTCTCCTTCGTCTCTTGCAGGCAGTGGTCGGTTTTACAAATGACGACTGAGGTGATGCCAACGTCTGATCACTAGCATTATTGTTCATAACCTCAATCTCCTGAATAAACGATTTGATATAGTCGTCCGCAGAAGCGTAAGCGTCCATGTTCACGTCCTTACCGTGTGACTTCAACCGTACTACTGACTGGTGGTGCGTCTGCTCACCCTTGAAGTAAACTGTATGCACTCGCTGTCAGACAATATTTCTGTTTGGCGTTCGCTTTTATTCACCCGCTGAAGTCAACTGTTACGTTACGGTGACGATCGATCTCGATGACGTTGTCCAGTTCGGCGTACACTATACAGTTGACGGTCTCGGACAACGCTTTGGAGAATCCGATTTCGATACGTAGATTACCGTTGCGCAGGAGATTCCAGTGACTCGACTCAGCCGCGGACATGTCCGGTGTCAAGTCGAACGCCATAAGACAATTACCGTACGGATAGTCACCTCTCTTGATCTCATTACCTGCGTCGGAGAACTGGATTCCGGTGCCAGTGACCAATGTGTAATAAGAGAGTATATATGTCTCACTGTTCAATGTGTAAACGGGCTGTAACGGTTTGGCCGGTACTTGTTCACCGTCCACGTACAATGCGAGATAATTCATATCGTAGTGTTGAAAGTTGTAGGGATTCTTCTTGAAATCTCCGTTGAACGCAAGATTACTGACCAGTCCAATTATCACACGTTTCGGTAACTGACCGAGAAATGCGCTGTCTAAAGCTTTACTCATTATACCGGAGGGTAGTGTGAAGGATTTCACTTCTACACGCGTGATCGGATACTTGGCCGTGCCGGTCTCGAGAGTTTTGCTGTGCGCCAACAATACGCTCGGATTGATCTTACATCGACGTACGAAAAGACTAATCTCTTTAATTGTCACCTTGTAGGTAGTTAGCGTTTTGGACATTATACAAAACGAGTTTCTGGATCTGTTAAGTTGCAATCGCATCTCGACACCGTTCAACATGAATTTGTTCTGATTGCACAGATCGATGTGCAATCGACCGACCATATCGCAAACATCGCTTTCTTTCGTGTGATCGCGACGCTTTTTCAATCCCTCGTTCAATTCGTCACAATCGTCCATTTGTCCGGCCGAATCTTCAAAAAACAGCTCGCTAGTCAGGTGCGAATTCTTCGCACTACATCCGTAGTTCAATAGGTTTTCCAAGTAGGCACGGTAAGCGTACGTGTTGTTTTGTGGTGACACCAGTTTATGATTGAGATAGAGATCCACTTGACTGAATATCGAGTGGAGCCAATTGTTCACCGGGCCCACCTCTTTAGCAGGTTGCCCACCGTCCACTTTAGTGTCGTCCTGTTTCACAATAGCGGCTTTCACGTGTAATAACGTTTGTGTCAGGTCCGTGTACTCGTCACCGTGACCGGGTATTACAAACTCTATTGGCGAATCGTCCGTCAGCGATGAGATCGGTTTGTATTGAACCCATTTACCGCTCTCGATGCTGGTCTGCGTAGGCGGTAACGAAAACAAGTCCAGTTCAGTCTTCACACTTTCACACGATTTCTGATGAATAAACGACATTGTTATCGAATTAATGTAGACGTCCGTCTTCGAAGAAGTCTATCAAGAGACTGTGGCGTGTCGCGACCCGCGCACCGCTTAGGGGGAGATTTTTGCTCCCCCTAACACATAATGGCTTAGGGGGGAGATTTTCGCTCCCCCATACGTCAGGAATTGTTGAAGACTAGAACAAGAATGAGACCGTGACAACTGGTGTTCTGTTGATTTAATTACTAGGGGGAGATTTTCGCTCCCCCTAACACATAATGGGTTAGGGGGAGATTTTCGCTCCCCCATACGTCAGGAATTGTTGAAGCCTAAAACAAGAATGATACTGTGGGTGTTTGACAACTGGTGATTTATTGCTCGGAATTCGATACGGGCGGACCATAATGGGTTCCTGGAAGGGTCGCGTCGCCCTCCCGTCGGGGTATCAAATTACAGCATCCGCATTCCCAGACAGGTCTCAACTTGTCGGTTTTTTGTGTGAACACCTGCACCCTCCAGTCGAGGTATCAAATTACAGCATCCGCATTCCCAGACAGGTCTCGACGCGTCGGTTTTTTGTGTGAACACCTGCACCCTCCAGTCGAGGTATCAAATTACAACATCCGCATTCCCAGACAGTAGACTGGACGCGTCGGTTGTGCGAACAGCTGCCTCGGTGCAGAGTACTTGAAGGGGGGTGTATCGATACACCCCCTTTGCAGTATATGTTCAAAGCATTGCAATTATATTCTCCTTAAAATTTGCATTCACTGGTAGTTCAATTGACCGCAAGCGCTGATGGGCTAGCTCTGTTGGTTGTAGCGTTACCCTGTTCAACTCTTGTATTAATTATCCAAAGTATGTCATGTGGGTACTGAGAATACTCGGCTTGACGAGGAGATTCCAAAAATGCAAAAAAAAGGTCAAAAGTGTGGTGCGGGCCCCTTTTTTGTAAACATCATCCAAAGTGTACGATGTGGGTACTCAAATGACTCGGCTCGACTAGACGAACAAGAATCTGCAATCAGAATTCAAATCCGACTTATGGTAACCGATATAGCCCGCCCCCCCCCCTACATCGTCCAAATGTACTTTGTGGGTATGCAAATTTCTCGGCTTGACTAGACGAACAAGAATCTGCAATCAGAATTCAAATCCGACTTATGGTAACCGAGATAGCCCCCCCCCTCCCCCCCCCTACATCGTCCAAATGTACGTTGTGGGTACTCAAATTTCTCGGCTCGACTAGACGAACAAGAATCTGCAATCAGAAATCTGATCCGAGGTTAGGTTAGGTTAGGATGGGTTAGATTAGGTTAGGTTAGGTTAGGTTAGGTTACGTTACGTTAGGTTAGGTTAGGTTAGGTTAGGTTAGGTTAGGTTAGGTTAGGTTAGGTTAGGTTAGGTTAGGTTAGGTTAGGTTAGGTTAGGTTACGTTAGGTTACGTTACGTTAGGTTAGGTTAGGTTACGTTAGGTTAGGTTAGGTTACGTTAGGTTAGGTTAGGTTAGGTTAATATTCGCAAAAAAAAAAATTCGCAAAAAAAAAATTCGCAAAAAAAAAAATTCGCAAAAAAAAATTCGCGAGGGGGGGGGGCTCCTCCTGCTCCTCCTGGGGTCGGAGTCTCCATTGTTCCCTACTGTTGTTAGTGGAAATATTCGTTTTGGTGCTCCCTGAACCCAAAAAAGTGGTTTTTACGTGATATCTGTCTGTGTGTGTGTGTGTGTGTGTGTGTGTGTGTGTGTGTGTGTGTGTGTGTGTGTGTGTGTGTGTGTGTGTGTGTGTGTGTGTGTGTGTGTGTGTGTGTGTGTGTGTGTGTGTGTGTGTGTGTGTGTGTGTGTGTGCAGAGCTAGAGCCCTAACCAATGGGCCGATTTTTATGAAATTTGGTATGTAGGTATTAATCGTCGATATCTCCAGGTATTTTTTCATTTTTTGAATTTTTGATTTTTAAGGGTAATTATCCCCCAAAAATCGCCAAAAAACATGAAAAATCAAAATTTCTCAAAAACGGCTCTAACGATTTTGATCAAACTTTAGTCGTTTGTAGAACATTAGTTTTCCAACAAAATGGCACTACCCGCATTCCTGTAAAATTCGGGTTCAGAAATTAAATGACTGAAAATATCAAAAATTCAGTTTTTTTATTTTTCATGAAAAGACATAAATATAAAAAATATTACTATTCACCATTAAAAAGAGCTCAAAAAACTAAATAATTTAGTATTTTGAAATACTATTCTACGATTGCTGGTTTTGGAGAAAATTGAAATTTTCATTTAGCGGTAAACGCAGTACGTTGTCCAATGTTATTGTTATGGGGAATACAAAAATTACTATTTCTCTCTTATTTACTGATCAATTTCATTCAAACTTGATATGCTTGTCAATTTAGCATTGACCAACAGAGGAAATTCGAAATATGTTGCCCCTTAAGAACCCTGGGGTGGGAATAGGGGGCATTTCCCCTCTTAAAATCACGAGTGTAGCAATGGATTCTGTAGTGCCTCCAAAGCAGGGATTTGGGTGGATGTTTTTTAAAAATACTTGTTTACAAGATTTTCTGTACATTCGACCGTGCTTTGTATTCTATATTTACTAAATAACAAGTAATTTATTCGTTAAAGTTGGGCTAAAAGGGAGAAAGTATGTGTCAGTTTCCTCATACCGTTTATTATTATATGTAAAGTATACAAGTAATAATCCAAGGATTTTGTTAGATAATTTATTTTTGGATATATTTATGTCTGAGCATGTGAAAACATGTTTATTAACCTATTTAAGTAATTATAGTAAATCAGTTCGTTTCCATAAAACTTATACTTTTTGCTTAAACTATTTATCCTTCCTAATATCCTAAGTTACCTCAAAGTAAATTATTTACAGGAAGGTTGCAAAACTGAGATTTAATAATATGAAAATTTTGTTAAAAACTACAAACTAGCCGTCTGCTAGCCACTTGATGAATGTTTAAAATAACATAATGAAAATTAATTTAATTATATTGTTTTAAAATTGCATCTAGAAAAAAGCTTGTACTTACCGTTTATGCAACTTAATTTAATAAGCTGAAACTTTGCTAATACGTCCAAGCGTATTTAGGATCACGCTGCATGATAACATGAGCTAATTAACCCAAGTAACAAGCAAGCAGTGTTATATCTTGTTGATTACTACGTATACACAAGGAGTAGAAAACTTTCCTTAAACTGCCATAAATGAGTACTCAGTAAACAATTAGATCGTAATGAAAATGTAACAGTAAACTAAACAAATAAAGAACAAAGCTGTCATAGACATATAATTGTTACTGGAGATAGCAGATATAAGTAATCCGTTAGAATATTGTACCATTGATTAAACGTCCTACGGAATAGATTAACCTAATAATGCTGCTTTATGAAGCTGACCTTGGCGACCTCCTTTGGTGCATTCTATCGGCTGACGTTAAAAACGCACCGAGTTGGAGCGTCGTCAGCTACCGTACCGTAGCACTCCAAGCGGCGAATCCATCAACTACCGTCCCCTCTTCCACCCCTCGTTTTTGAGACGATTGTGCTCCGTGGGGACTGGCGTGGTGAGTGCTGCCTTGGGCTTTGGGACTTGGGAGGACAGCCGAGCCGAGGAATTAGCTGACGGGGGAAAAATATGTGCCCTCTAGTTTGAACCCATATATTAAATCTGGAACGGGTCAACCGATTTGAATGAAATAAATGCTAAACTGAAGCTTATTTAAATATATTTAATTTGATGACGGTAAAAAAGATTTGGGTCAAGACGAGAAATTGTTATCTAATAAAACCCATGAAATGTACCGGATTTTCCGATGGTCCGCATTAAAAGTGAAGTTTAAACATTTATCGTACAAAAACTGCTGGAGCAATCGTTCTCAAAGTTTTGTGGAGTAATATCTCGTTTAATGTAATACAATATATATTAAATTTTCGTACTTTTAGCGTTAATATTTTATATGTTGTTGTCTATTTTGTAAACTTTTACTAAAACCACTGTGTAAAGGCCAAAAAATTCGTTAAAAATCCCAGTGTGCTTGTCATTACACAGGTACGAATAATAACACAAGGTCACAGGTGATAACACGGCCACACTTTTTCCGATCTTAAAATGGGCTCAAATCACATCACCGTTTAAGTTAAATTTATAAAGCAAAAAAATTGTGGTTTCAAAAATTTAAACAGAAGGAAGAGCAAGTAAATTAATCTTTTTAAAGGGTTTTCTTCAAGAACGCGTCCTTTTTAACTGAAATATTACCCGCTGTACACAGTGGCGTGGCGCCAGCTAGAGGAAGGGGTCATCTTGGGTCCGGCCTACAGTCCAGTGCGGCCTTGTTAATCCACGCAAGGGCAGTGTTTTGTATTGCATATTAATTTACCGATTACTATTATTTTATTCTTAGTTTATTTGTTTGTTTTTTTTCTATTGGTCATGTGCGTTTGTGTGTATGTGTGTAGTGTGTCTGCATTTATAACTAAAACGTGAAATGGCTAGTGCGAGTGAAACTACTAAAAATACTATCATGAGTGTTTTTTTACCGGATGTGAGAGGTCAAAAGCTCGGTGTCCATCACTTCGCTTCTTTTCTTTCCCGACAAAAAGACCAGAAATCTGTCAACAATGGGTGATAAATTGTGCCAATAACAGCTTGATATCTCTTAAAAAAACTCTTGGAAGAAGAGTAATTTGCGAAGTGCATTTCACTGATGATTGCAAATTAAATGTCAAGCTAGTGCGAATGTTGCCGCGGCGATTGATTCACCCCACATCTGGCAGACTTGTCGGGCGTGACTCACTCACCTTGTGGTTCAACAATAAGTCATTGTTTACTTATATAACATTAGATATATTTTAATCCGGAAAATTATAATTTGTTCAATTAAAATATTGATTAATTCTGTTATTCTTTTTGTTTTTGACAGTACGAACAAATAGTTTGGTCAAACTCTTTTGAGCGAAAACGAATTAAAACATTATATAACTGCGTCCCCCTTTTAAATTTTAGCCGTATTTTTTACAAGAGATAACATTGCTCAGCTCAGTTAAAAAACGTAGCAATGGTTCAAAATGGGAAAAAACTTTAAACTGATTCACGTTTACGAGCTTTAGATAGCAACATCAAACATCAAAGAACTGCATAACTTCAAAGCTACTCTGTTTTAAGCGCTTTTCTCACGAAGAGAAATAGTTACTAACCCATTAAATAAAATATAATTATTCAAAGAATCTTCTCATCAGCGTGTTACGACTTTTTTTGTAAATGTCAGTTTGCAATTCTGACGTACTCTTTTGATTATTTTACATTTAAAAACACATGCATTTATTTATTTCAAGTAATCAAGATGAATAGGCTACAACTTCAATTGTACTCAACAAAACTGACAATACTTGAAATGCAAATAGAAAATGTAAGCAAATTGTAGTTGTGGTTTACCTTTTTCCAACTTTTATTTAATTCACAAGTAGTGTGAGAATGGTTTCTAGCAGAAGTTGTTTTTGCAGTCGAATGGGTGGCTGGACACTGTGAGGCACTCGTGAATTGAGCCACGCCCCCGCACCCGCACCCAAGCGAACCAGAGTTGGAAGCGTGCTCCCATGGACGCGGGGCGAGGGGCGGCTCACAGCCCTACCTAAATGTGAAAGGATGACCGTGGAGGAAAATTCATTGAAACACACCAACTGAGGGGCACAAACTGTAATGAACAAACAACAATACATGTGATTTAAAGTAAAAATGTCAGGTTACCTCAATACTCCCTCACCTGCTCTTCTAGCTTACAATTCCATTTGTTTTTATAAGTTAAATAAAGTTAAATCAATTTAAAAAAAATAGTTTTCAAAACCCTTTTTTTTTATAAGTTAAATTCCAATTATTCAGATGATTTTCTTATTCAGTTCAAAATTCATCAAAGTTATAAATGAATGATATTAAAGAAAAATCAACAATACATGAATTAATAAATAAATAAATAATTGAATTAACTGAGCAACGAATAAATAAATAACAATGACACAAAAGTACACAAGACATTTCAATAACCATTTAAATTAATTTGGTATAGGGGCCCCCTTATATAAATAAACAACGATGAATAAATACTGTGCCTAAAACTAAATAACAAAATATAAATATTACAGTCCATGGTGGCAACAGTCTTCTAACACAAATAAATAAATAAATAAACTAATTCAACAACACAATATAGAATTTTGTTTTGTTTCTTTAACTTGCGGCAAGGCGGTTCTGGGCGGTTCAAAAGCGGCCCACCGGAGGGGCGACGAAGCAGGGCGGAGAGGGGGGCCAGAATCCGGTGACGGCAGCCAAGGTGGAAAATCCCTCTCCGCCGACGCTCATGGTGTTGACGTTTTCGCGCTCCTCCGGGACCCTGAGAATCACAACCCAGAAGCCCCAATAATACCAGTTCATGATATATAAAGAAAAAACAGTTCAGCCACTTTCAAGGTTTGCCAGAATTTCTTCAACTAATTTGCTGATCACATAAAAAAAGGTTTCATCCTAATTACAACATCAAGGTTGCCTTTATAAACACATCACCTCATGAAAAAACAAGTATAAAAAATTTGAGCCAGAAGTCCCCAAACTCCCCTACTACTGCTCACAAATAATTTAAAAATATTAAAATTTCAAAAAAGATTTTTAACAACTTGTAATTAAGTAGACAAAATTAAATAGGCTAAACAAGAGATTTTTTTAACAATGAGCAAGGCACAGAACAAGATAAAACAAGTTAGTTTAAATTAATTCGCTGTCAGGTCAGGTGAGAGGATGGAACACCTTAATATTCAAAAATTAATGGAAAACCCAAAATTATCTGGTCCAGAGTGGCAAAATATAGCATAAAACAATAAAACATTAACAGAAAAACATAGACAAGTACATGAAATAAGCAGTTTTAAAGAAAATTAAAAATTTTGGGCTAGAGGAACATTCACATGTATTTTGTGTAATAACTTAAAAAATTACCAACAGAATTTGCTCGGAATAGTCTTAAAAGTTGGGGGGAATATGCCCCCAGCTTTCCAAGGCTAAACCGAGTCATAAAAACAGGCCTCAGGCCTTTTGGCCTACAAGTTACCCAAGGGTACCTCAGTACCAGAAAAGTCAAAATTGAAAAAACTCATAACTTAATTATTTATGAACAGAATTGGCTGAAACTTACAGGGAACATTCATGAGCATGAAATACAACTAAAATTAACCAAACTGGCCCTTGGGAAAAGCCTAAGGCCAACTTATACCACAAAATCAGAAATGCCACAATGGCCTAGCTTTGTCAGTTACAAAAACACATTTACCCTAATCCAAAATGAATGATTGACCTCGGCAAGGTGTAGGCCAACACAAGAATACAAACTAAAGCTATTTGGAGGCCTTAGGCCTAAAATTACACAAACAATAGACAAAAAGCAAACTGAGTTGGGCCTCCCAAGTAGTGTATTTCAAAGTCTTATATCTCGGGTTATATTTGCTCTAGGACCTCGGGAAAGGTCTTAAACTAAACACAGCAATGCAGACTACAAAACAATGACATAACATTTGGTCTGACGCCCACCGGGCCTTGGCCTAAGGCCAAAGAAAAGTGAGAAAACGCTCAAGTTCAACTAGGCCAGAAACATGGAAAAACACATTTAAATACTGTTCAGAGCTATAATCTGAGGCACAGAATGATATTAAACCTTTAACAGAACCCAAGGGGCTCCCATAAATCCTACTGTGAGACTCGGCCTAAGGCCGCGTGGAAAAATCCAAAGTTTTAACCTAAAATTACAGAAATCAAAATATTACGTACCCATCAGACGATGACGGCTCGTTTAGACGAACATCATAGTGACAACAAAAACGAACGAAGACATTACACAAATTACTGAACACAAAAACTTAGTTACAAAATCACTTCTGATGTTCACAGTATGACAGTCGCACAATCTATGAGCATTTTGCACGTTGTGCAACGGAAATAATCCTCGGGGGTCACAAGTCAACTCCCAAGGACTCTGACTCTGCACACGAGGTTCACGGCCGTGCAAATGGGGGCGTCAGACCACAGACACTACAATCGGTACTATATGAAACACTAAATGAGGCGTGACATTCGTCGGTGGAAAGTTGTCACGGCTCAGAATGTTTAAATAATTGGAATGAAACACTTGGTGGGGCAGATAATAATTGAGATAAATCATAAGTTGTAAACAATTGCAGGTTTGTTTAAAATATTTAATTACAATTGCGTTGCTCGAATAATTATTGGGAAAACAATATTCTGTGTTAAAGGGGCAATAATTATTAAGGAACTTAATTATTATCTGATCACTTCTTACTTATTATGTTATAAGGTTGTAATTTAAATTAATTGTGTCGTACACTGAAGGTAGTGGAGTTCCAATAGAAATAAGATAATACTGTGCCTAGTAAACAAGGCTGACCAATCACGTGGCCATGTCGGTTTCAACCGTCACTCCTGTACTCATGTCTACTTGTCTGTCCTACTGCGTGTTATTGCGAGTCCAGTGTTCTGATTTTTAAATAATTGTTTTAGACTCGTAACACAATAAAACCCGACTTACATTACAAAAATTTGTACACAAATTTACATAGAAAACGGTATGGATAAAAGGATTTAGAAGGCAAACAATTCTGATTAGTCTCACAGATAGGTATCAGTCCCAATAAGAGAATTAATGGGCCTTAGCTTTAGGCTTAAATGATAAGGTGATGATATAATCCTATATTGGAACAGTAAAGCCGTAATAGGCATTGTGTTACAGTCGATTTAGCACTAAGAAATTAACAACTAAGCAATCAAGATTACCTTTAGCTAATAAAGACTTTTCTTATGACGATATAGTTATTAGTAGTTTATAATTTAAACAAATGGTATTCGTTTTCCATTTCAGTTTACAGAGAAGTCGTTATTAATGAGAACATAATTCCGTCTTACTACTCCACCTGGTAGGTGTACCCCTTCACTTTATTGAAGAAGGCGAATGGAAGGCGAACCCCGAGGAGGTCTCCCGTCAGAGTTTCGAAGCCAGTAGTTTTGACTCTAAATATATACACTGGCTAATTATTGTACTAATAAAAGTATAAGTTTTTTTATTAAATGACTCTTTAATACCAGAGACATAGTATGTAAACTTAAATTATTGTTAAAAACGTAAAAAAATAATATTTAGTTCACCCCATGATTTTCCGCGGTTATATTTGATAATGCTCGTAGTATGCGGTATCCCCTGTTTGTCGTAACATGCGAGTAAGTGGGGGAGAATCCCTTATTTGATGCTATCAACATTTCAACAAATTAAGCTTTATTATTATTGTTAGTGTTGGTTATTTTTGAGATTTTAGTTAATTTAAGATGCAAAGTAAGTACACGGCAATCATCATCATCAGGCACAATGAAAGAAGACCACAAAATCAATTGTTGTAGCTTATCATAAAGTGTACATACGAATCTTTTCAACGCCAAAGACACTTCCGTTTATTTTATACATACTAGATGTAGTAGATGCTATCTTAATTTGCCCTATCCGTTTTAATGTTACTATTTCTTACTGGAAGTGTTTTGAGGCCATAGTTATCTCTTACATCTATCATTAGAAACTTTCCACACATGGGAGAATTTATTTGATGGGCACAATGTTTTGTTAAGAAAATGTAGTCCTATGGACATCTATTTTTTTATTTAGCTTCCGGATGCAGAGTACATTGCAATTTCCTGACAAGATAGTATTTTAATGGGTTGTAACGATAAGAATTAACTTTTAATTGGTGACATAAATATTTGTGTCTTGCAAAATATATATATATATATACATATATATATATATATATATATATATATATAGAATAGTTATTAAACCGTTTTAGCTAGTAATGAATTTGAACAACTAATAGATTCACCTACGCTCAGATTGGCCCATCGATTAGCTGCATTGATCACATATACTTGCGTACTAGAGAAAATTTCACTCACGATTCTCAAGTGATTTCTCTTGGCATCAGTGATCATGATTTGACGGCATGTAAAATTAGTTTTAATGGACTTGCTTCTCAAAGTTCAAGTCGTTCAAAACACATTTTTTCTGAGAAAAAAAAACTATAACAAACTAAGGCAGGAAATAAGTAATACTGATTGGTCTTGTGTGTTTTTAGAACTTGATGTAAATTTAGCGTTTAACTTCTTTATAGATATACTAGTCAGTAAGGTTAATGCTTCAAAATTCAGAACTGTTCAATGTGGAAAATATAAATTACTCAAGCCATGGATGACTCTAGACCTTTGTAAAAGACAATTACGTAGACATAAGTTGTAAAAGAAAGTAAAAAACATCCTGATAACTTGCAGTTAAAAAGCTTTTAGCTATTCAAAGAAGCTGAAAGATGATATGCAATTTCAGAAAGAGAATTATTATTTACAACTGTTTGAGTTAACTAAAAATGATAGTAAAAAACAGTGGCAAACAATAAATAGCATCCTTGGTTCTGGTGGTAAAAAAGTAGCATAGACTGTATTTATTCTGATGATAATAATAATGATGTCATAAGTGAACCTACTGAAATAGCCAATGTTTTTAATAGGTTCTTTGTTGATGTGATTGAAGCTCTTACAAACAGTCTTCCTGACGTATTAAAAAAGCATTGGTGATTCCTATCTTTAAGAAATGTGATATAAAGGATAAAAATAACTTTAAGCCAATATCCCTGCTTTCTGTCTTCTCTAAAGTTCTCGAGAGAGTTGTTGAGCAGCGTCTTGTAATTTTGTTTAAACTAAATTCATTTCTTAGCTTTAATCAGTTTGGTTTTGTTAATGGGAAGTCAATTGAAGATGCCTTATTGAAGTTTTGTTCAGAGATTGCTAAAGGGCTAATAATGGTAGAGCAGTTGCTGGATTATTCGTTGATATTACCAAAGTCTTTGACTCTGAGGATCATTATATTTTATTGGAAAAACTTTATGATTCTTGTATTAGGGGTGTACCTTGGGAGTGGTCAAATAGCTATCTTAGTAAAAGAAGTCAGTGTGTGCGTAGGGGGGCCTATAGGTAATTCTTATAGTTCGTATGCTTCTATTACTTTACGTTATTCGTGTTCGTTAGTGATTTGTGTTCAGCTGAATTCCGTGGTCAAATTACGTGTTTTGCAGATGATACTAACTTGAGCTACTCTTCTCCAAGTATTAAGTTGTTATCTAGCAAATTTCAACGGGACCTTGGTAAACTTAAGATTTGGTTTTCCTTCAACCGAATGGAAATGAGCACAAAAACAAAATTAGTACGTTTCTCTCTGAGGCAAAGAAATGATAATTTAAGTACATTATTCTTTAAATGCCAAGAGTGTCTTCCTGTTTTTTCCTAAAACTGTAACGCTTGTCTTCGGATCCAGGTTGTGGACAACATTAAGTATTTGGGAATCACAATTGATAAAAATTGTTGTTGGAAGAATCATTTGCTGGGGTTGAAGAAGTACATGAACTTGGTTTTAAGAAAGATATACATGCTTAGGGATTTGTGCCCTTTGTCCGTTTTAAGATTTATTTATTTTTCCATGGTTCGCTCTAAACTACAGTATGGTTTGACATACTGGGTTGGCTTATTAGACAAGTTTAAATAATGTTATAGTTGCGCAGAAAAACATTATTACGGTTATCACTGGTGGGCATACATTCCAATCAACGCTTCCATTGTTTAAATAATTCCATATTGTTCCTTTAAGATACTTGTATGTGTTTAGAGACGTTAGTATGTTTTTCTAATAGAAGTAGCCATATTTCTGAAAAATATATATTTTTTTCAAATAAGCTTAGGTTGCAGAATTTTGTTTTGACTCCTCAACCCCACACTGAATTCTATAAATATTTCTTTTCTTTTTGTGCCCCCAAATTTTCTAATTTCCTTCCATTAGAAACTACATCTGCTTTATCTAAGATACAGTTTGCTAGAAAATTAAGGAAATATATTTTTTATTTGGAGTCTATTGATAGTTTTTTTTTTTTCTCTAAGGGTTTGTATTAGTTTTTATGGAAGGCTCCATTTGTATTCTTTGCACTTCCTTAATATAGGTAATACATGTCTCTGTTGTCTTCTGTACATGTACTGTTGTCTGTTACATTTAATTTTGCCTTCTAAAAAATTACGTTACTCTGTTGTATACTGCAAAGATTTTCTTTGTATTTTCTTTCATTTTTCTTTTGTAGTAACCTTACTTCATTTTAAGTTTTTTTTTAGGTATACGTGTGTTTCAATGTTATATTTGTTAATGACAATACTTCTAATATATATGTATTTGAATTTATCAGTTTATTAGTTTATTGAGCATTTTGCGTTCTCTCTAGATGTAAGTATATTTATTTATTTTGTGTGTCCCAACTCAACAATATTTTGTTAATGGGACACAGTAATTATTGTACTCTTCAAGTGTTTTTTTGAATTATTACTTTGTTACTTTGTATGGATGTTTGTGCAATTGTAATGTATTATTTAATTGTAATGTATTTTTCTAAAAGTGCAATAAAATTCTTTGAACCTTTGAATCTTTGAATCAAGCCTTCGATGACTGGCTCTCTCTCTTTTTCCTACCCTCTCACACACTCTGGTGCCTTGTCAATCGACCGGCAAACGTGGATAAAAATATAGTAATTTTCATCAGTTAGTTGAACATGATAAGTTCTACTCATGGCAGAAAATCAGTCTCAATAGATCAACCCGACTCTCCCTAAAAATTGGTAAATTCCCCATTAATTGTATTATTTAATAATCTCATGTTTAATTTTGATTATAGTTCAAACTTTCCTTTCTGTTATTAAAATTACATAAATAAACTTAACACTTTTATACGTACCCGTAAATCTGTGAAGCCTATCGAAACAGAGTGTTTATATGACCGCTCTGTCCACACTATATGGTAATGCACCGCAACAGCATGCCCGTACATGATGTTACGTCAACAGTTTACTCAGGCAAGCTGCAATGGCAATTTGATTTATGCTCCCCACCTAAATACTAGAGGATCTATAAGATCTGAATGATTTTATAGTATATAATTTCAAATATCTTTTTAATTTCCTAATAGGACACATGCAAAAATTTAGTTTTAAAGTTTATACAGTTACTTATAATGAGAAACACGTGTAGGTTTCTGAACAAATGTGATTATTAAGTTTTACGAATATAATGTAAGGCAAACCTAAAGAAATAAAGTAAATAATAAACAATTATTTGCATATCTAACAGTTGTTTTAAAAAAGTGATATAGTAATATATTATAATCTTAGGTTCTTTAATGAATGCAGAACTAAGCTACTATATCGTTATTTTGATGTACAATATCATCGATTTACTCAACTATTTTCGTTTAAAAGAATAATTAATTTCATAAGTTCTCATTTAGTTTGTGAACTTTTCTTTCTAATATATCCTCTATATATACTTTAAAAATAGTTTGACCTTCCAAATTAAAAGTACTAATAAACTATTCTTCATAGACGAATAAATTGAATTATTAATAGAAAATCTATATATTTAATTACGTAAGCGAATCGGTCCCCACGAAATATGTCGAGCTAGGAAGAAGTTAAGTTAGGTTATGATGATTCATTTTAAAGATTGAGGGCCAAGGACGGTGGTAAAAATATCAGAAATGTCAAAAATTAAGTGGGCCCCACTGGACTTCAAAGATCCAATGATTTTCTTATGGAAATATCACTACAGTGTTTTTATTAATAAGAAAATGCACTAATGATCAACTGTGATTATCCACTTACACAAAAACCGTATGTTAGGAGCTATAGCCCCTGTAAGCCACTAGTATATATTTAAAAAAGTAAGAATTAAAGCACAAAATAATGTTCATATTTGTAAAGTATTCATCATAATGTAGGTAACTAGAAGTAGTTTTAACCATGTATTTCGATGAATACGTAAACAAAAAGGTATTTACCTATTTTATAAGTTAATAAAAATTGAAATCTTGTAATTAATTTCAAATTTCAGTTTTATAGACTTAGTATATAACAATCACTTCAGTTTATTTGAATTTAATTGAAACATGATCCCGTCAGCGAAACTTTCATAGAGTTACGAGAGCTCTCAATCTATTTATATAACACTGAGTTGAATACAGGAAGGGAGCAAATTTTCTTAGACATTGGTTACTTCGTTTTGCTGTTAATTTTTTACCGATTCATACTCGTTCACAGCAAAAAATTTTGGAAGGAAATCAGAAGTTAAATTTTTTTCTGAAACGATTCCCTCACTGACTTTTAGATTGCCTAATAAACTAACAAACAGTATGTACTTTTTACTTACTAAATTTTCCATTGTTCTTTTCAGGTGATACAAAAACAGCATATCTGGTTTTTATGTTAGCCAAATCATAGAATTACACAATTAAAAAGTTATGCTAATAATGAATTATTAATAAGTTCGATAATAACGAAAATGTGTATAAATTATGGCAATAACATACATTTCAATAATCAAAAACACTAACTTTCAATAATCAAACTCAATAAATTTCTTACTTTGTCTTTTTTTTGTTTTCGTAACTTCTTATCTATATTTTTGTAACTCTACTCATGGTGACAACTATTATTACTTATCCACCATGTTGATTTAGTGTTGAACGCAAGTTATTTGAGAAGCTGATTAATATCAGGCTGTTGAATAATAACGGGAGTGCGTAATGAAAATTTGATTACATTAAGACGAGTGTGACTGCCATGGGATTTAACTAGTTAACTGACAAATACCCTTACAGCTCAAGTTAATGAAACTACTGATTCAGTTAGATGGTGTATATCTTACTTTACCCAGAGAACAGTACTACTATAATCTGAAACAGTAAAATATTTGACAACGATAGGTATCTTTTCAGTAATGAGATTCGAATAAACACATGTTAAAAGTACGCTTATGTCGCATACTCGTTAGGAGTCGTACGTACAAGAGGGATTAATTATTATCCATGCCTTCCTATTCTCCATAATTTACTGAATAAAAAAATTAAAGTTTCAAACCATAGTTCATTATTATATCATTGACCTGATATAATACGAAAAGGCATATACTATACCGCGAAAAATATTACAAAGAGAAAGATAGAATATTTTTATAATCATTAACTCTTGTAATGTTTTATATAAAATTGTACACATGAAATCCGATTTTAAAAATAGATTATTTTATCCCTCAAAACCATAACCGACATAAAATGTAAACGTTGTGTCAGTATATGATTTTTAAACTTATTTGTTATGTATTACAAACGTTACCGGAGTGATATCCCCTACATATTTCCCAACTTGTATTAGTCAATTGCATATGTTTTTCTCATTTAAATGGAAATACCCCTTAAAAAATAAAATAAAATCATACTTTCTATGAATTTTTATTTTCTTAATGACCTTGATTGTGATCGGGGTAGCCGAGTGAAATCTATCGCCTTCGTGCATGTATATTTACCGTCTTTAATGTGAGTTTAGCAAAAATGTAAGTAAACCTTGAAGTATTATGATACGTTTTTTATTTAACCTTTTTAACAGTTTAATATTGAACTAATTGCCTTAACATATGCAACAGATCTATTTATAATACGTATATACACTGGTAATTTTTATCTAAACAAATAGTTTTAATATTTTACTATTTTTCCGTACTACATTTTAAAATAATGACAGGAGGGGTTCATCAACTCGTTTCAGCTTTCAGGGTCAACTTGAATAAGGAAAGACTTGTTAAAATCATCCTGTGACTATCCTGATGAAATCTTCACTGCCGTTTCTGATATAAATGGAAGAAATAATTGTTTGATACAGGTCACTTGATCACTGTCACCTGCCAAAGAAATGTTTTTAAACTGTAACAGATTATTTTTAAATTGTTTTTTACCCTCGATATATGGCTTAAAAGTGTTTGCATGAATCGTGTTTAACATACATCTTATCACTGTAAACGTGGTTCGGGCTTTCTTTGTTATCACCTAGATGGGTGGTTTGAGTTTGACTGAAACGTTCAAGTTACTGATTGTTACGGTTGGTATATATCCTTTAATGTTTTATAACCCATGATTATAACATGTATTATTGGAGCTAAATTAAGATGTGTTTATGTTTGTATTATTTACTCTTCATTCGAAAGTCAATCTCTTAAATAAATTCTACCAAATTATTACTCCCAATCTCAACGATCAAGAACAAATAAGCAACATTCTATAATGTAAGTCAAAGATATATAATTGAAATAACAAAAGATGACGCAAAATTATCAAGTTTACTACTTTGATTAAATTTAACATACGAAGAGTCCAAGGGAAAACCGTGCTAACCCTCAAATAATGCAAAATTTAGTTATGAACGGTTTTTAATACATCATTTAAATCTAAACAGTTTGCCAAATTGAAAATTGATAAAAACAGGCTCCTTATACGAGTAAATCACCTTTGAAATAAACGCATCCAGGGGAAGAACGGGACAACCCACAATGAGCGTAGGCAAGAACGGGGCAACCCTCAAGCCGCACGTGCGCTTACGGATTGTTTACTTCAGTAGCGCTCGTCTCATGCAATCAACAGGTGGCGACTGTGACTGCCCGTTCGAGTGATTTGCTGTTGTGAATGTTTGTGCGTGGTTTTGTGCAGTGAAAAGTGATTATCTCAGTTAAAACATGAGTGACAACATAGACGACCATTATAGCAAGTCTTCAGATGAGAAAAGTAAGCCGTCTGAAAGCAATTCAACCAAAAAGAAAAAAACGTTTTGGGAGGATGAGTGATGTAATGAAAAAACTTACAGCATCTATGTTTGAAAGTGGTGAAAACTGTAATTGTAAGACTCAAAAATGTTTTCAAAACATTTCGTACGATGATTCAGTGAAATTGTTGTCAGATTTTAATCAGTTAGGGAACTGGAATAAACAAAGTGCTTATCTTGCTGGACTTATATCTGTAATACCTATTTCGAGAAGGTATGCAAAATACATGAATAATGCCGTTCTCCGTGATTGTACATTTAAGTACAGGGTGATAATGATAATGGATTTGAAGACATTGAGGTATGCCGCAAAGCTTTTATCAGTATTCATGGTATTACCAAAAGAAGATTAGCAAATATTCAAGACTCACTGAAAAAAAAACAGGAAAAACACCAGTTGATAACAGAGGTAAGCACAACAACCGGCCTAATAAGATGGACGAAGAAGTAAAAACAGCTATGTACAACCATATTAACTCATTTAAAGGACGTGCCTCTCATTATAGTCGTAAGAAGTCTAGTAAAATTTATCTGCCAGAGGAATTATCAGTTAAAAAGATGTTCCAAATGTTTTGCGAAGATAATCCTGGCAAATCGTATGAAAAAATGTTCGAATCTTATAGAGTAATGTTTAACACAACGTTCAACATTTCTTTCGGATATGCACGCAAAGACACCTGTTCAACTTGCGACCAGTTCACAGCTTAATTGAAAACATTAGATGTTAAACTACTCTCTGATGGTTTGTCTTTAACTGAAAAAAATGATATTATGAGTAAAATTAGAAAGCTACAGATAGAGAAACAACTTCATCTGACGAGAGCTGAAACGTTCTATGACAGAAAAAAGGATGCACGTAAAAAAGCCAGAAAAAGTGTTGAACATGAGGCTATTTGCGTGGACTACCAGAGAAACTTACAGGTCCCAAACATAACCACGAATGACGTTTACTATAAACGTCAGCTTACGTATAACACATTCAAGGTACACCAGTTGTCCACTGGTAAATCTGTGTGGTACGCTTACAGTGAAAATATTCCCAGAAAGGGTAGCAACGAAGTAGTTTCGTTTATACATGATTCCCTTACAAATCACTTGGACCCCAGAGTAAAACACCTTAAAATGTTTTGCGATTCTTGCTCAGGGCAAAATAAAAACTACACGGTTCCTCGTTACTGTCACTACGTTGTACACCAACTAAACAGACTAGATAGCCTAACCGTTACTTTTCCCATGCGGGGACACTCTTTTATGGAATGTGATAAAAATATGGGACTGTTAAATACAAAAATCCGTGTAGAGCTACCAAGTGAGTGGGCGGATTTAATTCGAAGTGCTAGAGCAAAGCCAGAACCATTTACAGTTGAAGAGGTCAACCAGGATATAGTGCGAGATTGGACAACTTTTTTTGATGAGACATGTTCCTCACCTTCGTATGTGGAAAAGGCTCCTATTAGAACAAGACCCATTAAGCAAGTACGATTTGAAAAAAAGAATCCAAGATTTTTGGAGTATCGAAACTTCTTCAATGGAGCATGGAATTCAGTTCCCATCACACACCCTGCCAAACAAAACGTGCTGGAACTCGGCCCAGGAGAGTTTCTTTACCCTGCAACATCTTACTCAGGTTCGCCATTTTCTTTTACTTTTTTAACAGAGACTAAATACTAACATTAATTAATTAAGTTTATATCATAGGGGGTTTTCAAAGTTTACATAGTTTTTCTAACCGGATGATGGGACAGGCAATCACATTATTTTTATAAATTAATGATTACAGTACCTATTTACTTCTCAACGTCATTTTATAAGTTGCTTTCCTTCTTGTTAATATTTGAATGCCGTTCAGTAACGTGGCTTCAACTTTTTTAGGGCCAATTGGGGTACTTGAGGAAAAGTACAAAGATCTGCAGTGCCTAAAGAAGTTCTGTGGGGAAGAAGCTCAGAAGTACTTTGATTCCTTACCGCTGAGACAACGTAAAGAGAAGAAATAAAAAAAGTTAAAAAAGAGACAGTTGAAAAGCGTAAAAAAGTACAACAAACATGTAAGTTGAAGTCGAAGAAAAAATAAACCTGGTTGCCATAAACTCTTTTAAATTCCTCTGTAAAAGTAGAATCATAATTTTTTACAATGTTTACATATTTTGTACTTTTATAAACTTAAATAAACAAGATTTTCTCATTGCAGTTTGTTACTAAAACTTTATTATTTTCCTGTTTAGTACAAGCTGTTATTATACCAAATTACAAGTAAATGTGGGTTAGCCCGTTCTTGTCAAGGAAATTTGGTACTTAGAGTGTTTAACTGTATCATTCTCTGTAACACAACCGATTTTTAACTATTTCAATATAAATTATTGAAATACATATAATTTAATGTAAAGTACTTCATAAAAATCAATTTTTAAAGCAATGGGCTGGGAATTAGTTCCTTGAAAAACCTTTTTTTGGCTCTCCTGAAAAATTTACTTTCGCGGAGTTAGCCCGTTTTTCCCTTGGACTCTTCAAATTTACTTTATCCTTATTGCTGCAAATCAAATTTATCTTCTAATTATAAGTTGTAATTACGCAATCGATATAAAACAGGAATAAATAACTACATAAAAGCCATAAGTCTTTAATGACAAGCCTAAGTTATTCCTTTCATCCCAGAAGATTTTCTCAAACAATGCAATTTTAAATAGTTCTTATTGATAATGAAGTATTCCGTATTAGTTCATTTCCGTAGATTAGTAAATTTATCTGGGAAAGATATTGACATAAGCCATTCTGTGAATTGTAAAATTCTAAAACGCCAATTTATATAACGAATTTTTCATGCGTAGACAACTACATCGTGGCACAAATGTTATAGGTCCGGTTTTTCCGGTTTTGTGATTAACTGACAAAATAACTATCCTAGCTTTGTGACGTCCAGCCAATTAATATGTACAAGGTAAGAGAGAGGTGAAGGTAGTAAATCAAATGTCAAGCCAGGACAAATGTTTATATAGTGTCAGCTGCGGCTCCGTGTAGCGTGTTTGTTCCGCTGTTTCTCTCATAGTCTTGCTTTTCTTGTTTTATTTATTAAATTTCTCTTGGTAGTTTTTATTTTTATTTTTTACTTCGGACAGTTCTAGTTAAAAAGTAACATTAATTTCATCTTGCATTATTCATCACGAGTTATAGTCAATTAAAATATCCAAGGCATATTTTTTAGGTTATATTAAATTCAAAAATTGAAATAAAAAAGTCTTAAAGAAGTGGTAAAACGGAGAGCTCTCAGGAATTTGAAAATAGACCTAAAATACGCATACTATGGTAAATACCAAAACTATTTCTTATTATAAAAAACTTTACATCACATACAACAGTTTTAGGAAGTGTTACAAGAATTTATTAATAAGTATAAAGATCATTACTTTTCTGACTTACATAGTCATGTAGCATTACCTTTCAGCTGAAAACTTTCATGTAAATATTTAAAACAGTAAATGATTACTCTACCTTACATTTGGCTTATAAACGAGTCAAAAACTCGTACAAATTTAAATAGAATATAATTAATTATTTATTGGAATGACTAGCAGTAATCACTGTGTAATTACTGCCAGTAATGAAAGCTCTTTAAACATTTAGCAGACATTAACCAGCTTAACACTCGATTATCTCTTGGTATGGGGCTGGCGTGATTAATGAATTTAAAACTGTTAGTCAGGATATGATGAAATTTGCTAAATCCTAATTACAAAATATTCTTATTTCGAATCATTT
The DNA here is from genome assembly GCA_963675035.1 of Allygus modestus. Classification (NCBI taxonomy): domain Eukaryota; kingdom Metazoa; phylum Arthropoda; class Insecta; order Hemiptera; family Cicadellidae; genus Allygus; species Allygus modestus. Next base: position 69,724,088 of record OY776115.1, read on the forward strand.
GTTAAACTTATTGTATAATCCAACAGTTTTGGAAATGTCAAATATCCCGATGAAAATTTCTATGAAACCTGATGTGCCCTAAATAGAATATTTAAAAACATGAACAGTTTTTGTTTAAATGATACAAATTATTGAAATATAAGTAATATAGCATGTGTTTTTACTAATTAAACCATTAAAGTTTCAGAAGTTGATTTTGTACACGTCAGCTAGTATTTATGCAATACAATGAAGGAAATGGATTACGTTACTTAAATTCCTAAGATACAAATGAAGTCATTTGATTTATCATTGTTTCACTGAAACCTCGCCATTAAGAATAAAAATAAACGTATCTTATTTTAATACCACTTTCGTTAGCTCGTTGAGGTAAACAAATATATTTATTAAGAATATATTTTAAGTATTTAGATAAACTAGATTTGTGAAATATTTAGCAATAATACATCATATCGCATATTTAGCAATAATTTATCCCAAACAGGTTGTTTTCAGTCTTTAGTGGCCAGTATTTAATTCATATTTTTACCTAGACACGTTATGTTGGTCCTGTAATGAGCGTTTAATTAAATCATAACACGTTTCTATGATCATAAATTTACTTGATAATATATAATCACCAGTTTTGAAAACTTCCAACGTCCTATAAGGGGACCGACTAATATCAGGTTAAAAACTGCCAGAAGTCCGGAAAGACCACTATATAACTTTAATGACAAACAAAAAATGTTTTTGTGTTCAAGCGGGTTTGTGTATTTAAACACATTTGTTGGTTTTTGCCAAATGTAGTGTTTTATTGTTATTTGTATGTGTCACCGCCTGGTAAATTTAATGCAGACAAATTGATCAATTGGATTCGCAATAATTCAATTACATACTTTAGCAATGGTCAACAGGAGAACTCACGTAGCTTTTACCACTTGTTTTACATTGTTACATACTCAAATAACAACAGAAATACAAACCTTAAGGTGAATACCCTTAAGGTTTTGAGACAGAAATAAGATGACGTCATTAGTCATGGAATTACTGCTGCACATCACAGCGGTTTCACATGGTGTGTTACTTTCATTTCCTCATAAATCTAAGTCTCTTTTATAACAGGTTCATTAATAAACTTCCAAAAATATTCTGTTAGCAAAACTTACAAATTTAATAATTAAGTCCATGACCACGACGAAGTCCCTAAAATTACTCTAACAAATTTGTATATGCGCATAAATAATCACAGTTTAATAAGAACCGTGGGTATGTCTGTGAGCCGTGACAAACATAAAGCATCTGTTTAATTAAATATATTGCAATACTAAAATATATATTTAGCCCATTGCCTTTCCTGATCGTGCGTTAGTCGCTTAACTTAACTTAAGATAGAAGGTTACCAAAGAGGGGCATTTTCATAAAACAATTTAATGATATTTAATTTGCTTAAGGTATCCCATTGGTTATTATTTATCTTGATATATATTTAAAACATGAACACAAACTTAGTTTTCAAGATTGTAAGGGCTGGTGATATAAATGTTATACGACAACTAAGACTTATAAGAGTTGAAAGTGTTACAAACCACCACCACTTCTACGATACTGATTTAGCTGGGGCAAATATTCTTCTGAAATGAAGGTGGACTAGCTAAAATTTTACTAAGCTAATGAATAATAGCATATCGATGTAGTGAGTTATGTTTTTGTGAGTAGTGGTCAAATCAACTAATAGTTAATCAAAACTAATGCTGACAAAAGTTCAAACCATATGTATTCACTTTGTTTTTAGAAATTGCAATTTTTAAAGAGGCAAACTAAGGACTTAGCTTATGCCAAAAGTAGCCTGAATGAGGGATGTTTCAATAAAACTCTTTTAATTAAAATTAATAAGTTAAAACAGGGTGAAGGGCGATAAATATGGTTATTAATACTTTTACATGAAAGATGATGTAACCAGTATATTGTAATTTAGTAGATGACAGTTCTTGATTTAAGCTATGATTAATGTTTAATAAGTAATGTACAAAATGGACTACAGTTATTGAGTTGTGATGCCACTAGGAAGTGGAACACATTGTATGGTTAGTGTTAAAATAGTTTTAAGATTTGTTTCGTAAGGTTTTTCGATCGTAAACTAATATAATTAGTGTACTGGTTACTATTTTGTATCTAAGTCTCTAATTATAGTACTATCTTGTTATGGTTTAGCTAGAAAAATAAATAAAAAAAATCATCATAATGAATGTAGAAATAATCAAAATTGCATACTGGGCATTAAAACTTGAAATCGACTTTAGAAGATTTTGCCTGGTTAGGAACCAAATTGGTTTCCTTACCTTTTATATTTCCTGCTTTTAGTGTTACATAAAAAATGATGTTTCTATACATATTCTTATTTTGAGATTTGTTTGCATGCATGAATACAACATAGTTGGGTAAAGTATGAGTTCTATTGATGATGTATTAATACTGTTGTGTATACGTAAAGTATTTAGACGTTCAGCATAGTTTTACTATAGTTAGTAACTGTTGCTAAGACAGCTAACCATTGACCTACTTTCGTACATGAACAACGGCGTAAACCAAAACATTGCATATGATATTGATTTGATGAAATATTTTTAATTATTTCAAATTTCACACTTGTTGTTTGAATTGAAGCACAGTTAATAGGTTAATAGGTATGAATACCTAAAGAATACGAGTTCTCCTGGAATAAATTGTAAATAAACAATTATTAGATCCATTCGAAATTTGTAACCAACGTCTAAATACTTCATACAAAACAAAATAAAACCAAAATATATTGAAGCTATAATATAGGCCACGGTAATATAAACAAAAATAATTCTTCATCAAAACCAACTCGGGATTATTATTTGTTTTTATTTTATTGAAAAATTTTCAATTTAGAGGGAATCAACGCCTGGATAGCTTCTGGCAATTTTGTAAGCTATAAATGTTATGATCCTGGATGTTTTAATAATTTCTCGTAGTTCTCTATCAACTTTTAAATTGTAGAGTATGCTGTATTTTGTGAAATCTCAGGACACGTTCTTATAATTAAAATTAACTGTATTGAAATTAATTAATTTCTTAAAAAAGAGCAAACAATTTCCTGATATATTCTTTTCAAACTTGGATGAAGACAAATATTTCTAATGAAAAATTTGAACAATGTATTAAAAAAAGGCTTTCAAAGATGTTTAGTAACATTCTTTTACCATAAGTCGATGTAATAACTTCATCCTTGTATAACATTAATAGCCTAAGACATTTCTATATCGTTGGCTGTGTTTCGAGTTTTTATAAAAATGAAAGAGTATATTTTCTTATGTTCCCATATCTCAAAGTGACAAGAAAACTAAATCGTTTTGGAAAATTTGTAGGGAACATGAATTTCATTTACACAATAATTATTTATGAAAATAAAATACTCTAGTATTAAAGTGTAATTTTTACATTGTCACGTAAGGGGAAATCTCTACTGTTAACTTTTTTTATAAACTATTTTAAATAATAAAACAAACGTGCTCCTTGGTTTTTACTTGACAAGATGATATTAATCTATTTTTACAAAGTTAACTAAAAAAATAAATTTTTGAAACATGTTAGTTTACCTTTAACACATTCTCTTTGACATTTTAAAACTTCATCGAGAGTTCTTGAGATTAAAAATGTTATGTCACTGTCATTCTTTATAAATTTATTACTTTACCATAAGATGTATGACTGTACTGTGTGAACACATTTAAAAACAACAAATTTAATAATTACACGAATTTGGCTCCTCGTATTATCCTATTAACAACCCACAATTGTAAGTGGCATTAGGTTTTAGATGTTCGTTTATAAGTAATCTTATACAACTGGAGCTTACTTGCTCCTGAGCTAACTTAAATTACTGTTAAGTTTGGAGATGGGGTTATCTTAATGCAAGTTCTAAGCCTCATGGCCTCAGCTTTATCACATCGCTAAACCTCAAATGGTAAACTAAACCAGGCAGTAGGACCACTCAACCAATTTGTGTTTTGTACTTAGCATCTTTTATATAAATATATTAAATTGTTTACTGTTTATTTATGAAATGTTATGTTATAATACCAATTTTGGAAATGACCAATGTCCTAAAACATTTTCCCATAAACCATAAGTGCCCCAAGTTCCCAAGAAAATGTTTAAACAATTTATTTGCTCTTGAACCAGATTTAATATGTGGCTGTTACCTACTATTCAATTACTATACCAGAGCAAAATGTAAGAGATATAAAGTTTCATAGTAGTTGTTCAATTTATGTCATGATGCACAACTTATCTTGGTACTTGATACTTTCAGAATAACTCCATTTACGGTAGAAATGCTACATCTTAACCTCAAGACCAATAATCTTAAGGAAGTAAGGAAGAATTCTATTTGGATGGAGAATAGACTCTGGTAGCAGCGGGTAAAGTAGACCAGTTTGATCTGGATGTAACTCTTGGTTCATAGGATGGTTATAAGGATATGTTTCAGGTGGCAGTCGCTATTGTCACTGCAAAACATCTATTCTAAGAGCCAACAACTCTCACAATACGAGAGAGAGTTTAAAATTGTTACTTGAAAAGGTATAACTTGACCTGAGTCTGCCAGAGTGATCCACTATCTATCCTTTAGGCGGATTACACGATTTGAGGATTTACTAAGTCCTCTTTGTCTTACGAGGCAGTCATCATATGTTATTGAGAGACAAGAGATCAAGTATGAAGTTTACGTTTATCATGTTCTTTACTTGGAAAAAATATCTACAAGTATAGCCGCAGAAGTTCCGTAGCATTGACTGGCTTTAAATGGAAACTATAATAAATTTATTACTATTGACGATTTTAATAAACTACATATTTATTAAAAAATATTATATTTCCAATATTTAAAATTCCAATTATTAATTGGAATTAGAAACTCTGTTTAAATTAAGCATGATGTTCAAAACTTAAGTGAATCATTATTAATATGTATTGGAAAGAATTATAGCACTGTTAAACTAAGAATATGACTTAAACATTTTGCAAAGTGATCTGTTTTTTTTTATAATACTTTATTTGTAATTTAACATATTGAAAGTTGCACAGCGATCCATTCGATTGATGTGGGCAGTAGATTTATGCCAAAATTGGTTTTGTTGGAGATAATTGAAGACTTTTTATTTATGTGAGCTGATAACAGCCAGATTAAAGGACCAGATTGAATTTCATTCATTGCGCAAATAAAGTACAGATTCCCATTTTGATGCCCTACTTAATATTGGAAATGTGAAAGTTTGTATGTATGTATGTTGTATCACGCTATGTATGTTCATCACGCTAAAACTACTGGACCTATTAAGCTAAAACTTTACATGAACATAGCTTACATATCACATTAACCTACAGGCTTCATAAAGTCTACATCCAACTAGGTACTTCACCCCATGGGCCCTGTAAGTTCCAGTGCAAATACTATGGAGGATATATATAATTTATAAAATGACTAGCTGTATTTAAGATGTTTGTCAGTTACTGCAAATGAATTCATTTGGGAAAACTTAAACGATGATTTGGTAAAGGATTTATGTAGTGTTAGTCAGGGTAATGTTTTAAATATGTGGTAATTCTTAGCGAGCAAAGCCGCGGGTATCAGCTAGTTTGATATAAATGCCTCGTTTAGTGGCAAAATTCAAGTTAAAATATGTTAAAGTCAAAGGCTTCTATTAATTAATTCATTGTTGTTTAAAATTTCCGACTCTATGGACCTTTCCCAAGGTAAATAATGGGACAATACATTTTCATCACAAACAAAAATAAATCATTTACTAAGTTAGAATAATTCCTAAATTTATCGATTGTGTTTATTGTTATGAGGTTGCCTATTTCACTGTAATGTCATAAATTCCTTGTTTCGTACACGCCTTTTTCCATATTTGTTATTTATGGTTACTCACTTAGTACTTCAATGATTCTTGAACTTTCACACAGTGGTGACTCGAGTTTCGATTACATATTAAGTAATTCAAATGCCATCAACCTTAAGATTAGCAAACCTTAAACGTCAACCACGATTTTCTTCGATGCAGAGTCGTTTGAAACTAAAACAGTCCACGCACATACACATTACAAGTACATATTTTTAACACAAAGTGGACATTTCCGACCGGTCGAACAGTTCGGTAATGTGCGTCCAGAGTTTTTCAACATCAAGAAATAACATTCAGTTTACATAATTTCTAAGCTTGAACTAATTATTAAAATTAACACCCTCTGATTAGCAATCGCTAAATACAATTACAGAACGATGAAACAGATTCAATTAAACAGTGTGCATTCAAATAATGTCAAATGTGAAGCACCAGGTTTCTGTAGGTGACAAATAACAAATTACCTGTCTCAAACAATTATTTCCTCCAGTTATATCCACCGTTGCAGTCAAGGTTTCAAGAAGGCTCAGCATAGTCAGAGGTTTATTTGAATTTCTTGCTTCGTTATACAAGCTGACAGTGACAAGTAAAGTAAGTTGACGGTCTTAAAAGGTTTTACTCGTAAGTAAAAATGTTGGCTGCGTATCTTTTTTTCATTCGGTTTAGACGCTAGTTTAAGGCATTATGGAATATAATGAAATATTTAAATAATTTTGTCAGAAGAATATAAATAGTTGTTGTCCGTTAATGTAATAACCTTTGAAAGAATCATCAGATTTCCATGATATTGAAAAATTGTGTTAAGTGTATTGTATTCGTGACTATGTTCGAAAACCAGAAAAGAGATGGTCGTAGGACATGATGATCTGTCATGATTACGTGTCAGTTCACGTTTGATTCTGTCAATACGTTCAGCTCTAGAAAACAATATTTTTTGTGATAATGTTTTTACGTCAACCCGTTACAGAGATGTTCAAAGTACTTGTACTATACAGAGTACGTTGTCCAATGTTATTTATTCATATGGAGGGTACATAACATTTTATTTTTCGCTAATTTATGAATAGTTTTAATGCAACTTTGTATTTATTTGGTTGTGGCTCATTGGTTGTTGCCAAACAAATTCCACTTTCTGGTATCCTTGTTTGCAAACTTGCGTTGAGAGCCTAATGTCTTACTTCTTATTCAAAAAAAAATGTTATCAGCGCCTATCATTTAAGTTGTAGACGTAGTTGTTTAGATGTAGTTCATTTAAGTGGTACTTCAGTACATGTATTTAATTAAAAAATAAAATTATTGAAGGTACTGATGGACAATAGGTATTGAGACAATTTCAACGCAGTAAAACATATTTGTTGTAACCAATTGATGATTATGATACAAATATTGTCCGTATTTACTATCAGAAGTAATAACTGCATTACGTCAAATTCTTAGTTACGCTATACAAACGCATATGATAATAACAGTCCCCATTTATCAGTTCTGCAATACCTTACTGTATCAGTCCCCATTAACCTATATTAACAATATTTTTAATCGATTGTATATACTAATTATACCCCCGTCGCAGCAAACCTGCATACTCAGCGAATTTCCAATGAATATATAACATAACACATTAAAACACTTAACAGGATTCATAAGAAATGTATTCACAAACAAGCGATATTTAAAATATTAATTATTCTCCATAAGAATAACATTGGGGATGAGTACGCAGGTTTGCTGCAACAAGGCACACAAAATAATGGGTTTTTATGCAAATATCAATAGAACTCATCTTAGTGAAGTCACATACCAAGTTTCATCCATATATATTCATAAATAAGCGATATATAACATTTTAAGTATTTTCCATAAGAATAACATGGGGACCAAGTACCTAGGTTTGCTGCTACAGGAAACATTGGTGAAAAATTGTTTTTTTGTGCAAACAACAATAAACCACAACCAGATCAAGCCATATACCAAATTTTGCCAGTTTATATTCATAAATAAGCGAGATATACAATTTTTCTTTTTCTCCATAAGAATAACATTAGACAACGTACTGTGTTTAGCACTTTCAATATCTCGGTAACCAATTGACGTAGAGCAATGATCAAAATACAAAATTGTTTGTTTTTTTAAGCTGAATTGAATGGTATAAATTAAAGTTTGATTTAAATTAAAATTACCTGTGAAAACCCCAAAAAACCCATTTTTGGGGTACTAAACCCCCCAAAAACCCCCCTTCGGATGGTGCGATTCATCTGGATTTCGAACTCGTTAAAATAAATGGTACTTTACACATTTGTACCAAATTTCATTAAGATCGGACCTTTTTTACGAGAGTTATCGTGCTTACGGACACATATATATATATAAATATATATATATATAAATATATATATATATATACATATATAAAAATTTGAACGAATGGTGTTTTTGGCATCTGGGGACCTCAAAATGAAAAGTTATCATGGTCTCGGGCTTAAGTCTTACCATGAGACCTACGGTAATAGCTTCTTCCCTATAGGGGAAATTCGCTAAAAGGCTTTCAAAGATGTTTAGTAACATTCTTTTACCATAAGTCGATGTAATAACTTCATCCTTGTATAACATTAATAGCCTAAGACATTTCTATATCGTTGGCTGTGTTTCGAGTTTTTATAAAAATGAAAGAGTATATTTTCTTATGTTCCCATATCTCAAAGCGACAAGAAAACTAAATCGTTTTGGAAAATTTGTAGGGAACATGAATTTCATTTACACAATAATTATTTATGAAAATAAAATACTCTAGTATTAAAGTGTAATTTTTACATTGTCACGTAAGGGGAAATCTCTACTGTTAACTTTTTTTATAAACTATTTTAAATAATAAAACAAACGTGCTCCTTGGTTTTTACTTGACAAGATGATATTAATCTATTTTTACGAAGTTAACTAAAAAAATAAATTTTTGAAACATGTTAGTTTACCTTTAACACATTCTCTTTGACATTTTAAAACTTCATCGAGAGTTCTTGAGATTAAAAATGTTATGTCACTGTCATTCTTTATAAATTTATTACTTTACCATAAGATGTATGACTGTACTGCATGAACACATTTAAAAACAATAAATTTAATAATTACACGAATTTGGCTCCTCGTATTATCCTATTAACAACCCACAATTGTAAGTGGCATTAGGTTTTAGATGTTCGTATATAAGTAATCTTATACAACTGGAGCTTACTTGCTCCTGAGCTAACTTAAATTACTGTTAAGTTTGGAGATGGGGTTATCTTAATGCAAGTTCTAAGCCTCATGGCCTCAGCTTTATCACATCGCTAAACCTCAAATGGTAAACTAAACCAGGCAGTAGGACCACTCAACCAATTTGTGTTTTGTACTTAGCATCTTTTATATAAATATATTAAATTGTTTACTGTTTATTTATGAAATTTTATGTTATAATACCAATTTTGGAAATGACCAATGTCCTAAAACATTTTCCCATAAACCATAAGTGCCCCAAGTCCCCAAGAAAATGTTTAAACAATTTATTTGCTCTTGAACCAGATTTAATATGTGGCTGTTACCTACTATTCAATTACTGTACCAGAGCAAAATGTAAGAGATATAAAGTTTCATAGTAGTTGTTCAATTTATGTCACGATGCACAACTTATCTTGGTACTTGATACTTTCAGAATAACTCCATTTACGGTAGAAATGCTACATCTTAACCTCAAGACCAATAATCTTAAGGAAGTAAGGAAGAATTCTATTTGGATGGAGAATAGACTCCGGTAGCAGCGGGTAAAGTAGACCAGTTTGATCTGGATGTAACTCTTGGTTCATAGGATGGTTATAAGGATATGTTTCAGGTGGCAGTCGCTATTGTCACTGCAAAACATCTATTCTAAGAGCCAACAACTCTCACAATACGAGAGAGAGTTTAAAATTGTTACTTGAAAAGGTATAACTTGACCTGAGTCTGCCAGAGTGATCCACTATCTATCCTTTAGGCGGATTACACGATTTGAGGATTTACTAAGTCCTCTTTGTCTTACGAGGCAGTCATCATATATTATTGAGAGACAAGAGATCAAGTATGAAGTTTACGTTTATCATGTTCTTTACTTGGAAAAAATATCTACAAGTATAGCCGCAGAAGTTCCGTAGCATTGACTGGCTTTAAATGGAAACTATAATAAATTTATTACTATTGACGATTTTAATAAACTACATATTTATTAAAAAATATACTATTTCCAATATTTAAAATTCCAATTATTAATTGGAATTAGAAACTCTGTTTAAATTAAGCATGATGTTCAAAACTTAAGTGAATCATTATTAATATGTATTGGAAAGAATTATAGCACTGTTAAACTAAGAATATGACTTAAACATTTTGCAAAGTGATCTGTTTTTTTTTATAATACTTTATTTGTAATTTAACATATTGAAAGTTGCACAGCGATCCATTCGATTGATGTGGGCAGTAGATTTATGCCAAAATTGGTTTTGTTGGAGATAATTGAAGACTTTTTATTTATGTGAGCTGATAACAGCCAGATTAAAGGACCAGATTGAATTTCATTCATTGCGCAAATAAAGTACAGATTCCCATTTTGATGCCCTACTTAATATTGGAAATGTGAAAGTTTGTATGTATGTATGTTGTATCACGCTATGTATGTTCATCACGCTAAAACTACTGGACCTATTAAGCTAAAACTTTACATGAACATAGCTTACATATCACATTAACCTACAGGCTTCATAAAGTCTACATCCAACTAGGTACTTCACCCCATGGACCCTGTAAGTTCCAGTGCAAATACTATGGAGGATATATATAATTTATAAAATGACTAGCTGTATTTAAGATGTTTGTCAGTTACTGCAAATGAATTCATTTGGGAAAACTTAAACGATGATTTGGTAAAGGATTTATGTAGTGTTGGTCAGGGTAATGTTTTAAATATGTGGTAATTCTTAGCGAGCAAAGCCGCGGGTATCAGCTAGTTTGATATAAATGCCTCGTTTAGTGGCAAAATTCAAGTTAAAATATGTTAAAGTCAAAGGCTTCTATTAATTAATTCATTGTTGTTTAAAATTTCCGACTCTATGGACCTTTCCCAAGGTAAATAATGGGACAATACATTTTCATCACAAACAAAAATAAATCATTTACTAAGTTAGAATAATTCCTAAATTTATCGATTGTGTTTATTGTTATGAGGTTGCCTATTTCACTGTAATGTCATAAATTTCTTGTTTCGTACACGCCTTTTTCCATATTTGTTATTTATGGTTACTCACTTAGTACTTCAATGATTCTTGAACTTTCACACAGTGGTGACTCGAGTTTCGATTACATATTAAGTAATTCAAATGCCATCAACCTTAAGATTAGCAAACCTTAAACGTCAACCACGATTTTCTTCGACGCAGAGTCGTTTGAAACTAAAACAGTCCACGCACATACACATTACAAGTACATATTTTTAACACAAAGTGGACATTTCCGACCGGTCGAACAGTTCGGTAATGTGCGTCCAGAGTTTTTCAACATCAAGAAATAACATTCAGTTTACATAATTTCTAAGCTTGAACTAATTATTAAAATTAACACCCTCTGATTAGCAATCGCTAAATACAATTACAGAACGATGAAACAGATTCAATTAAACAGTGTGCATTAAAATAATGTCAAATGTGAACCACCAGGTTTCTGTAGGTGACAAATAACAAATTACCTGTCTCAAACAATTATTTCCTCCAATTATATCCACCGTTGCAGTCAAGGTTTCAAGAAGGTTCAGCATAGTCAGAGGTTTATTTGAATTTCTTGCTTCGTTATACAAGCTGACAGTGACAAGTAAAGTAAGTTGACGGTCTTAAAAGGTTTTACTCGTAAGTAAAAACTTTGGCTGCGTATTTCTTTTTTCATTCGGTTTAGACGCTAGTTTAAGGCATTATGGAATATAATGAAATATTTAAATAATTTTGTAAGAAGAATATTAATAGTTGTTGTCCGTTAATGTAATAACCTTTGAAAGAATCGTCAGATTTCCATGATATTGAAAAATTGTGTTAAGTGTATTGTATTCGTGACTATGTTCGAAAACCAGAAAAGAGATGGTCGTAGGACATGATGATCTGTCATGATTACGTGTCAGTTCACGTTTGATTCTGTCAATACGTTCAGCTCTAGAAAACAATATTTTTTGTGATAATGTTTTTACGTCAACCCGTTACAGAGATGTTCAAAGTACTTGTACTATACAGAGTACGTTGTCCAATGTTATTTATTCATATGGAGGGTACATAACATTTTATTTTTCGCTAATTTATGAATAGTTTTAATGCAACTTTGTATTTATTTGGTTGTGGCTCATTGGTTGTTGCCAAACAAATTCCACTTTCTGGTATCCTTGTTTGCAAACTTGCGTTGAGAGCCTAATGTCTTACTTCTTATTCCTCAAAAAAATGTTAGTAAGGTGTCAAATTAAAATGGAATTCTCACAATGTTTTGTAATGAATTGTCTTTCGCTCAGTCCTCAGGACTGACAGCTCATACTCACTAGCTCTCAAAGATCCCACGCTATGCTCATAGAAGAAAAAATATTTTATTTGGGTCGCCAATGTTTTACCTTCCTTCAAGTAACCAGCTGTTATAACAATATTTACGCGTACTTAAATTTTATTTTATTTTCTCCTGGACTTATTAAGCTACAAGGAATCTTTTACAAAAACTATTAGTTACTCATGGTTATTTTTGTATACACAGTGTTCAGATATAAACAACAACGTTAAGCTTTCTAGTCTGACACAGGCGACGCCGACGTCAACAAAATGCAGGTGTTTAGACAGCAGTTATAAAATGCGGACGAATTACCTAGACCCATCACCGTAGAAGCTATTGTCTGAAACACGAACATAGCAATGTTTTTTGCGAAACAAAGTCTGTGGTGGTCTGCAAATATTTCATACCTCCTCGTCTTATTCGTCCCGTTTCAAATCCATCACTATTAAAGCTTAATGTTGTGTTTGCACAGACAACTGTAAAACAGTACAGAAGGGTTACGGCTGAAGAGGGCCCAAGCGCCCTATAGCAGCCTCAGTGGGCCAGGGACTTTCCCGCCCACTGGAACCACACAAAACAACAACAACAACAACAGAAGGATGACTGAAATAGGAGAAGGGTTACTACAGTAGAAGTGTAGTAGGGTTGCCGAAGGGGGAGGCAGTGGAATGGGAGTAGGGGGCATTGGATGGCCATACTCCATAAAGCAAAAGTGCGCCGCATGTGGAAGTGGATCATGACGTCACCCCCCTCCCCACCCCCTCCTCAGGCCCCCCCGACGACCCCCTCCCCGCTCACCACTCCCCCCTCCCCCCTCCCACCGACGACCCCCCTCCCCCCTCCCACCGGACGCCCCCCCGACGACCCCCCGACACCCCCCCCAGTCGCCTGCGGCACTTTTCGTGATGACCTTGAACATGAGGAAAAATCTTTCGAAAATTAATAACTAGCCTATTTACCCACCAATTCCCACGGGACTTTTCCCAGAGTGTAGGCCTATCCCCAAGGAAGCGAATGACGAAAGAACCCCTTAGATTCGCCATCAAACAAGACCGCTATTAATTTATAACCGCGTTTTCCTTATGGGATCTCGGCTGTTTACCGACCGATTTTGACGAAACTTCACCACATGTCGGGCGGCGGCCTAAGTAAACCATCGCTTAAAGAAAATTGAAAATCCACCGTTAAACGGGCCCACTATTAATTTTTAAACGCGTTTTCCTTATGGGATCTCGGCTGTTTACCAATCGATTTTGACGAAACCTCACCACATGTCGGGCGGCAGCCTAAGTAAACCATCGCTTAAAGAAAATTGAAAATCCACCGTTAAACGGGCCCGCTATTAATTTTTAAACGCGTTTTCCTTATGGGATCTCGGCTGTTTACCAACCGATTTTGACGAAACCTCACCACATGTCGGGCGGCGGCCTAAGTAAACCATCGCTTAAAGAAAATTGAAAATCCACCGTTAAACGGGCCCGCCATTAATTTTTAAACACGTTTTCCTTATGGGATCTCGGCTGTTTACCAACCGAATTCGATGTGACTTCACTACATGTTGTGTGCCGGCTTGACCAAACCAAACTGCGAGCGGCTCCGCGACGTCACGTGTCGAGGTGCGTGCTAGGGCCTACGTGACCGCTCGGGGCTGTTTACTCATCGGCGACCTTCTAGAAGCTTCTAGAATGTTCTAGAACGTCGCGGACCGCGGTGACGTCATCCCCATGCTTACGTGACTACCCCAGCCTGTTTACTCATCAGCGGTTCCGAGAATTGTTTACCGCCTCGGACGCGCGTCTCTCCACCGGTGCCTATATAATCCACCGCTATTTGAGTGTGCTGTTAGTTTTCTTATGTACTGCCGAGTGGAAACTCATTAGTGCGCGTCAGTGAGTTTTTCTTTCTTTGTGTGCTGTTTGCCAGTGACTTCTTCCTGCTTTCTACAATATCTAAACGTAAGTATGTTTTACTAAAATTAAATTTTAAAACTTTTATCATGTGTAGACGTGCTACTGTACGGTACGTAGCTATGTTACCTAAGTGATTGTCATCGCTTCCTTCATTCAGTTTGTGTTTGGAGCTCAGTGTGTGTAGACGTTCTACTTCAGTGCTGTGCTAGTCTTTACTGCACCATATTCCGAGATTGTTAAACGTAAGTATATGTAGCTCTTATAAGTTGTAGTGTGGAAGACTATTACATTTCCTTTTATAATAAGAGTTTCATTTAAGGTATGAGCGTTCAGCTATTTTGAAGTCGTAATGTGCAAAGAGAGGTCTGGCTCGTTAATAGAAGTTGAATGATTTTCATTAGGTTTTAGGGAAAAACGATTCGTTAGTGCTATAGAACAATTTACACGTTATTTTCACTTTCTTGGAGGAAACCAGTGTACTAACATAAAACGAGGAAACCTGTGTACTAATGTTAGACGTGTCATGGTTTTAAATCTTGTCTATCACGCATCAATGTAAAGCTTTCATTCTCTAACTTACTATCTTTTCTTTTTTGTTGTTGCTAAAACCAATTTAATAAACGAGGAAACCCGTGTACTAACATTAGGTTTGCCATGGCCTTGACTCTTGTCTACCACGCATAAAGTATGTGTTATGTTACCAATGCGTACAAAGTGTTCTCGTTGCGATTAATTTGTAAATGCAAGAGACTTATCATATTCGTTGTTGAGATGAACAACCAACACCTGTGCGAGGTCTGCGGCCGAGCCTTCAGCCTGCTCGGAAACCTGAGGCGACACGTGGAGTCCGCCCACAACGCCAGACGTCACGACTGCCACGTCTGCGGTAGGCGCTTCGCACGAGGCGACTCCCTCCGCCGCCACGTCACCACGGTTCACGGACCACACGCCGCGGCGGAGCCCCAACCGCAACGAGCGGACCATCCCTGCCGACTGTTCCCGGCCATCTTTGCGAGCCTAGAGGACGCACGCCGCCACATGCGGGCGAGCCACTCAGTGAGCCCAGCAGCCTCCTCCTCCTCTTCAAGCTCTACCCACCGAGTGGAATGTGAGCAGTGCGGTCGACGCTTCCGACGGGACGTAGAACTGCGAAGACTCGTCCGCACGGTCCACGCACCGAGGTACCACTGTGAAGAGTGCAGCGCCACCTTTCGCAGGGAGGCATGTCTGCACCAACACACCGTCAGGCTTCACGGCGAGGGCTCGAGGTTCCGCTGCGCGTACTGCGACAAGCCGTTTAGTCGACTGGAAGGAAAGGATATAGCAGAAAAGGAAAGGGTGAGATGGGTCAGGCAGCTAAATTTACCTTTGAGAGGGCCAACTCCCGTGTTTCTGCAACAGCTGTGATCAGGCTCAAACAGGCGGACCTGCTTTGCCCTCCAATTGATTGACTCAACTAACAGGGTATCCATGTACAACAGCAAGGGACCATACATTCTCAGGCTGTGGACCAACCCCAGAGTTTCCGTCCCCAGCAACTGCAAACGGAGGGACCAAAGGTGAAAGGGAAGTTTGTCGTAGTGGACAGCCAAAGACTTACCATTTGTAATGACAACTTCAATTGCTGTACCCAACGTCAGCCTTAAAACTGGTATAGACCAGTTTTAAGGTTGTCGTGGAACAGACCTTGGAATCCATGGACGACTCTTCCTCCGGATTCTCCACCGCTCCGGTTCCGGAATGTCCTCCAAGTCGATGCCAGACTATCTGCTCTAGCCAGGGAAGCCCATCGTCCACGTAACTGCTAGCTGGTCCGGGTGGAGGCCACCTCCATCTACAACGCCCCTGCCACCAAGGGTCTACCGAGCACCATCACTCCTGGAACAGTTAAATAATCCTACTAGTTTATATTGTATATAATATTTGAACTTTTACACAATAAGTTGAAGTAAAAACAAACTCGATTGAGGAAAATTACTGAAATTGTTGCCTCATTCCTCAATACTGTTTTTTATCTTTTATTTAAAGATTACTTACCACATACTATGAAAAACTTCCATAATCTTGATTGATGAAATGAAAAAGTGTAGAAGGTAATTAAAGAGATAAAATAAAAACAGAATCCGTTTCCTAGGTTTTAAAACTATGTAAAAATTGCTAACTAGGTAATCGTATTATTGTTTTCAATGTTGGCAATAACATATATATTTAGTACAGAAAATAAAATGCAAAATATGTCTAATTTAAAAATTTAATTTGCTTTTGAAATTTGACCATAAAGAACTAAATAAAGTGATGCAGTATTTGTTGCAAAAATAAATTGTTACAATAACCATTACCTGTTTTACAAAAGATATTTAAAGCTTTACAGATTTACACAATCGCTAGTCATTGTAAAAGGAAGGGATTCAAATAAGCTAGGCCATTATACATATGTCTCGGGGAGCTGCTGCTCAGTTATTGATTACTCCTTAGTCTCACCCCCTTTATGTACCGAATTAAAACAATTTTGTGTTAAGAGACGATGTAATCAAACCGAGCAATTTTCCTTTATTATTAAATTATAATACAAATGTGCGATTATTTAAATCGTTATTATTTAAACTACGAGATAAATATGTCCTATTATATAATGTAACGGGTTTTAAAGTGAAAGGTTCGTTGATAAATGTTTTACGAAGTATATTTTGTTGTAAACCTTTTTAATTAATATTTTTACGTTAAGTATAGATAATGTGCTCTTAGGGAGGGATACGGGTCTTTTACGGACTTTTAAATCTGTCTGATAACAAGTATTTTTAGTATTTTGGAGAAGGGTTTTAAAGTAAATAAATCGAGTGACCACTATAAAAACGGATGATTTGATAAGAAATGCGTCGAACCTAGAAAGAAAGCTATGGGGAATTTGAGAAAGTAAAGCAAAGTTCAGGTCCCATATTGCAACAACTCTTATATTTACCCTGATAATTTTTCCCCAAAACTGGTAATTTTAATTTAATGTTTCAATATGTAATTTATATGTAATTTAAACACCAGCAACAACTGAAAATACCATATCAGGAATTATATAGATAGATCAATTAGTAAATTTAGTTCTTATTTTAAAGAGAGAAAATACCAATTAGCCTAGTAAATAAATATATAATAACCTATATTACCATGTAACAAAATTGCTTCATAATTAATGTTAATCAATTTTAATAATTTTTCCAAATTCCAAATTTAGCTCTTTTTATATAGTGTAAATGTGACAGTGGCCATCAACAGCCAAAAGTGATTCAGCGAACCATGACGTGTGAATTCCTGCAAGAATATCAGCATCTCCCTTCTTATTTAAAATGGCCAAGTGTTAAGGTGTATTAAATAGGTAGGACGTTTTCCTAACATAATAATTCCCCTTAATATAGTATTTGGGCACTAAAAGTCCATATTTTAGATAGGAAGAAGAGCTACAGGCCTTATTTTACCATTTGTAAAAGCCGAGAAGGGTTTTTAAACCTGTAGCGAAGAATTTCAAGTTGTGGTGAGATCAACCCTGATGTGTAAAAAGAAGCCATTTGAATTCCAGTTTTAGACCACAAACTTTTATAGAACTCTTAAAGTAATAAAAGTCAAAAGCCAACTATATTATTAATCAAAAACTTTCAATCATATATCAAGAAGAATTTTAAATAAATTTTATAGCATCCAGTTTAATTTTGAAACTTTTTATATCAAGTTGAAATAATAGCCTGCTAGCTATTTAATGAGAGCGTCATCTAGCCTCTAGATTTTAGAAGTTTTCCAGTGAACAATAAATTTTCACATGCTATTGAGCAACTTTTAACCATTCATATTCCAGGTCATAATTTATTAATACTTCATTTCATACTACGTTCGATTACCAAGAATCTATTGAGCTGTATAAAAGATCATAAGAATACATTCTCTCCGCCGCACGAAATAAGGCCTGACATAGAATAAGAGCTCTTGTGAATCCTGAGACATTTTCAAAGGCAATTGTATATTAATCAAATATCAAATTAAATAATAGAGATTCCCCGATTTTGTATAATATTTTGTTAGTCGATAGTTATAATAGTTATAATTTTCAAGAATATCGTTATTGTATATTTTAAAATAAATGTAGGTTTGTTTCTGTACCTATGAGTCTGTACCTATGGATAGGACGCCATTATATTAGTTTAGTTGCAGAAAGAAAGAAGAACCATAGACCACTAGTGTAACATACCCATAAACCCTTATATGAGCTAGCAGAAGGCAAGATCACCTGTGTTTGTTTGAAAACAATCGATTAGGTTAAGTTGAAAGAAACAGAGGCAGTTAAATTTAAAAAAAGGATATTATCAAACAAGAGTAATTGAAATCAAAATAAATAATAGTAGTAAAACGTAAAGTATTTATCTATACTTACAGTATATACTAGCGGATGAATTTACAGGACAAAAAAATCCTCGTAAAATAAAGAAAAATAGACTATAAAATAAGTAGGGTTTGCGGCTGGAAGAGCTGAAGTTAAGCAAAACAACTAAAGCCACAAGAAACCAAACAACAGTTAAAATGAGTGTAAGGACTAGTAAATGAAATGCAGGATAAAGCTCTCATTGAATACTATAACGATGTGTTCGATACTGCTGACACAAGGAAAGGAGTATTAAAAGTGGCTAAATTGTACCTCGTCTTATCAATTAATTTATTGACGACTTAGTACGACTGGCCATTGTGGATAATCACTCGCCCTTTATTGGAAAATGGACATTCAATAGGTTGTTATACGCAGATGGTATGGTTCTAATAAGCCTTAACACCTACATGTTTGTAGATGTCGTTATATAATTTGGTAAATAATATAAAGAATGAATGTTTGAAAAATATTAAGATTATGACATTTAGCAAAGGAAATAATCATGAGCAAATATGAACTGGAAAATAGAGTATAGTGAGACTGAGGTGATTTACCAGCTGATGATTTAAAATACAAATAGATGTGTATGACACTTTAAAAAAAACTGGCAGGAAAAGCCGAGGTGGCCAGCTTAACGGTAAGTAGAGATAAATATAGAAATAGAGAAATTGTTGTGCAGTTATTGTAGTTATTTATACTTTTATACGGAGTGCAGCCCATTATACCTTGTTGAGTAGAAATTCGGGGATATATATGGGACAGTAAGATAACGGATAAAGTTGGAATATCACACTGTAAAAGATTATTAGCGTAGCAAACTCTGCAGCAAGTTGAGTTGTTTTAGTTACACGTATAAAATAAAACAATACTCTTAAGTTTACAGGCGACATTCTTTAATTTTTATAGAACTGAAAAGTTATTTACTCTTGGTTGTTTATCAGTCTCATCTAGTGATCGTTAGGTGAATGTAGCCATTCATTCATTCTTTTCCACAGATTAATATTTTATTTTACAAAAAAGTCGTATAAGATGCGAGTGCAGCCCGTTATACTTTGTTGAGTAGAAATTTGGGGAGATATGTGGGACATTAAGATAAAGGATAAAGTTGGAATATCACACTGTAAAAGATTATTAGCGTAGCAAACTCTGCAGCAAGATGAGTTGTTTTAGTTACACGTATAAAATAAAACAATACTCTTAAGTTTACAGGCGACATTCTTTCATTTTTATAGAACTGAATTATTTACTCTTGGTTGTTTATCAGTCTCATCTAGTGATCGTTAGGCGAATATAGCCATTCCTTCATTCTTTTCCACAAATTAATATTTTATTTTAAAAAAAGTCGTATAAGATGGGAGTGCAGCCCATTATACTTTGTTGAGTAGAAATTTGGGAAGATATGTGAGACATTAAGATAAAGGATAAAGTTGGAATATCACACTGTAAAAGATAATTAGCGTGGCAAACTCTGCAGCAAGTTGTGTTGTAGTTACACGTCTAAATTAAACCAAGATTATTAAGTTTACAGGCAACATTCTTGAATTTTTCTAGAACTGAATTATTTACTCTTGGTAGTCAATTAGTCTCATCTAGTGATCGTTGGGCTAATGTAGCCATTCCTGCATTTTATTCCACAGATTAATGATTTATTTTACAAAAAATTCTCATAAGATTTTAGTGAAATAAGCTGAAAGATCTGTCGTGATAAGTTAAGCATTTGTACTGCCTGGTATTAGTGGACGAACGACCCCTATTTCATTAGGTTTCCTTATTATGTTAAACTTAATAAAGAAGAACACTAATGAAAAAGGGTGGTCGTATATGGACATGAACTAAGATATCACAGAATATGACTTTATTGATGATAAAATTAAATGCAAAAGATTTTATGCTATCTAAAGGTCTGCTTTTAAATAAATCTGTAACATATTGAACCTAGAAAAAGAAAACATTACATAAGTAGATCGATTGTTGCTTGTTGGCGTTTGCAACCAAAGAATTCTTATTGCATAAAATGAACCTATCACTGTCGTGTTTTTGTTTAAGTCACAAGTTTTCGCAGACATTTTTTTACTCCAAGACAAAGCTCAATACTCGGTCCAGCCACAGTTCACGTTTAAGAGACTAAACAATATTATTTTAAATTGACTTAAATTAAAATTTTTTCGGTAGAAGAGTGAAACTTTCGTTTACTACAGTGGTTTGACCATTTCAATGCACAAAGAGTCGGTTTTGTTTAGTACTATATGTTTCGAACGATGCCAGCTGGAGTAGAGGGTTGCGGAGTTTGGCATTTTGGTTTAATTTTGCTGAGTGACGCAGCCACAAACCGCGTCAGCGCATATGTTATGTCACTGCTGCCCCAGTAGACCTGCTCTTGACGTTCCGACGTTAACAGTGAACTTGGCCCTTCCTTGTGGTAGTTATAAGACACATCCAAGTAAGGTTTTACTTGAGAAAGATGTAAATATTTTAAAATAACATGAATAAACAAAATTAATCAATCAAAAGTATTAATGTTGATAGTTAAATTATATCGTGTATAATAGTGCAACTTAAATAGATCAAAAGGATTTTTACTATTAAAGCAATAGTAACCACAAAATCATCATAAAGAAATCTCCAATACAAATCAAGAACATTAGCTTCATCACTTTTATCCCCGAATCTCATGAAGTTTGTTTTATTGGATTATTTTCACCTTGATCTGATAAACGAATTCAACTTTAGTTCATAGTTTATGATGATAGAGTAAAATTTATTCCCTTTGATAAATTACAACTTTAAAGTGATTTTCTGTTTATTGCTAAGTTTTATAATTTTAGCGAATTTCCCCTATAGGGAAGAAGCTATTACCGTAGGTCTCATGGTAAGACTTAAGCCAGAGACCATGATAACTTTTCATTTTGAGGTCCCCAGATGCAAAAAACACCATTCGTTCAAATTTATATATATATATATATGTGTCCGTAAGAACGATAACTCTCGTAAAAAAGGTCCGATCCTAATGAAATTTGGTACAAACGTGTAAAGTACCATTTATTTGAACGAGTTCGAAAACCAGACGAATCGCACCATCCGAAGGGGGGTTTTGTACCCCAAAAATGGGTTTTTTGGGGTTTCCACACGTAATTTTTATTAAAATCAAATTTTAATTTTCACCATTGAATTCAGCATAAAAAAACAAACAATTTGGTATCTTGATCATTGCTCTACGTCAATTGGTTACTGAGTTATTGAAAGTGCTAAACACAGTACGTTGTCTAATGTTATTCTTATGGAGAACAAGAAAAATTGTATATCTCGCTTATTTATGAACATAATCTGACGAAATTTGGTATATAGCTTCATCTGGTTGTGGTTTATTGTTGTTTGCACAAAAAAACAATTTTTCACCTATGGTTCCCGTAGCAGCAAACCTAGGTACTCGGTCCCCATGTTATTCTTATGGAAAATAATTAAAGTGTTATATATCGCTTATTTATGAATGTATATGGATGAAACTTGGTATGTGACTTCACTTAGCTGAGTTCTATTGATACTTTGCATAAAACCCCATTATTTTGTGTTCCTTGTTTCAGCAAACCTGCGTACTCATCCCCAATGTTATTCTTATGGAGAATAATTAATATTTTAAATATCGCTTGTTTGTGAATATATTTCTTATGAATCCTGTTAAGTGGCTTAGTGTGTTATGTTATAATTCATTGGAAATTCGCTGAGTATGCAGGTTTTCTGCGACGGGGGTATTTATAAATATAGAGGAATTTAACTTTTTTTAGAGTAAATGAACAACTCTTTGGTGCTATAGTTCTATTAAGATTGCTTAGTTTTATCCCATCTACAAATAGGCGTAATAAGTATTGTTTTTTGCAATTCTGTTATAGTTTAAATTTAAATAAAATGAAGTAGGTGAAATTCATTTAAAAATTCTCTCTGTTAGAATTGGTGTTGTGCTTTTAACAAAAAAAGAAAAAAAGCATTTTGATTAGATTTTTTAGATTTTCACTCCAGGGTTTTCCCTTAGTATCTTTTAGGTCCAATTCATTGTTGTAAACTCAAAGAAAAAGATATTTTTTCAGATTTTATCAAGTGTGAACCATTTGTTTAAACTATAAAAAACTGTTTTTTGAGAACAAAATGCATAAATATTTTAATAATTGCATTACTTATTATGATATTGACAAATTACTCCTGATTAGGGGAAACTAAAAGTGTTTAATAAGCCGGAATGAATTTATTCTAATGAACTGTAATAATCTAATTTATTTATTCAAAACAACACAATTTTAAAACACTTTTTAAGATTACAGATAATAATTTATAGTTGTCATGTATGTTGAAACGAAATTAAAAAAATCAAGGATTAATCACGTACCAAGCTATGTTTGTAAGTTGAAAAAGCATGGACACACAGTTTGGTCTCGTGAGGACATGTGCAGCCTATTACTCTTATCGCTTGTTGTTTATTACAATGACCATCTGTTGCGGTTAATGCATCAGGAAACAAAATGGAAATAGAGATTAACGATTTTTACTCTAATTGATCTTTTTGAAAGAAACTTTGGAACAAAAGTGATTAATGTTGTAGTCAGCCTGAATCCAATACGAACTCCATACGGCGCCTCATCATAGTTTTGCATCAGCGATCAGAACCTTAAGGTTCTGTTTCAGAACCCTTGATTTTTACCTTTTTTATAAATGACTAATTTAATAAATTATAAATACAACTATATAACCTAGCCATATATGCAGACGACTTACAGATTGATTTACATGTTCCATTCACTAACAATGGTGATGCTGAATCGATCATGAACGAGGATATGGGTTTACAGTAAAATGGTTTAAGGAAATTGACCTAAACTGCTCAAAAAATCTTAAACAATAATCAAAAATAGGGAATTACACTTAGAAACCAATAATTCACCTTATATAGAACGTACATTTCTTACAGCATAACTTTAAAACATTTCAAAACTCAAATAGTCATACCTAACAATTGTGACTTGCAGAACGGTTTTTACTTCAATGCGCCAACATAGCGTTCGTCAATTATTATATCCCAATAATAAAATTAAAAAGTAGTAAACGTTTAGATTTTTACTTTCTCCCCCTATACATAGTATATGGAGAAAGTATTATTTTCGTAAACATTTTCGAATTTGAGTTGTTAGTGGAAATATTCGTTTTGGTGCTCCCTGAACCCAAAAAAGTGGTTTTTACGTGATGTTTGTCTGTGTGTGTGTGTGTGTGTGTGTGTGTGTGTGTGTGTGTGTGTGTGTGTGTGTGTGTGTGTGTGTGTGTGTGTGTGTGTCTGTGTGGATGTGTACAGAGCTAGAGCCCTAACCAATGGGCCGATTTTTATTAAATTTGGTATGTAGGTACTAATCCACGATATCTCCAGGCATTTTTTAATTTTTTTGAATTTTTGATTTTTAAGGGTAATTATCCCCCAAAAACCACCAAAAAACATGAAAAATCAAAATTTCTCAAAAACGGCTCTAACGATTTTGATTAAACTTTAGTCGTTTGAAGAACTTTATTCTTCCAACAAAATGACACCACCCGAATTTCTGTAAAAATTCTGGTTCAGAAATTACAGGACTTAAAACATCAAAGATTCAGTTTTTTGGATTTTTCATAAAAAGACATAAATATAAAAAAATATTACTATTCACCACTAAAAAGAGCTCAAAAAACTAAATAATTTAGTATTTTAAATTACTATTCTACGATTGCTGGTTTCGGAGAAAATTGAAATTTTCATTTTGCGGTAAACGTAGTACGTTGTCCAATGTTATTCTTAAGGGGAATACAAAAATTATTATTTCTCTCTTATTTACTGATAAATTTCATTCAAACTTGATATGCTTGTCAATTTAGCATTGGCCAACAGAGGAAATTCGAAATATGTTGTCCCTTAACCACCTTGGGGGGGAATAGGGGGCATTTCCCCTCTTAAAACCACGAGTGTAGCAATGGATTCTGTAGTGCCTCCAAAGCAGGGATTTGGGTGGATGTTTTTTAAAACAACTTGTTTACAAGATTTTCTGTACATTTTACCGTGCTTTGTATTCTATATTTAGTAAATAAAAAGTAATTTATTCGTTAAAGTTGGGCTAAAAGGGAGAAAGTATGTGTCAGTTTCCTGATACCGTTTATTACCTTATTTGATTACTGTTCTGCCGTGTTTATGATATGTCGGTTGAACTTGAACATCCGTCTCAAAGAGCACAACATTATTACTTTAGATTAGTTATTAGTTTAAGAATATATGATCATATTACTCCTGCGTTGATAAGTTAAGTAGTTTTAACTAAAAAAATCCAGAACATATAAAGTATAAAAAAGACTTAATTAGGTAATGCAAACTAAAAATTCATGGTACCCATCACAAAATTTTATTTTTAATAATGATATAAGCTGTTGAAGATCCAGTGAAGGAGCTTATAAACTCTCTATTCGGATCCACAGAACAGAAATTTCAATAAATCTTTCTTTGACACTGGCTACAGGAAATTAAAAGTTCTCCTGAACCCAATCAGGAAATTTGGTACAATGCTAATGTACTAATTTGTTGCCAGTCGAGTTATTTTAGACCCAGAACCTAATCGGTTATATTTTTATTATTTATTTGTTGTCTTAAGTTAGTAAAACCCTTAAATATAAATTTAAATTTTAAAATAAACATCATTAAATTTACAAATTTTAACTAGTTATAATAAAAAGCATTCTTTATTATTTTGAATTCGGTTTGCTGGAAATAGATGTAATGTACATATGTTCGTTGTAACAGATGACCCTCTAGCCACATTTATATAAGGGTAAATAGGAAAATCTAATCTAAACCAATATCTCTCTTTCTCCTCTTCTTCTTACATTTAGAATTTATAATACTACTTTAACTAAGAAAAATCAAACTACTAGTAAATTTGACGTTTTCTGTAAGCTTACTTTCTTATGATACTAAATTTAACACACAATGGCTTATTCCCACGATAAAACAACAAAATTTGTTCAATCTCAATATTCGTCTGATTGCTAGAGATCAGTTTATTGCCCAGAGGGATTTTTAATGTAGGGAATTGCAACATTAAAATACATTCCTTAAGTACTTTTAGAAATTTGTACTTATATGGCATATATTTAAAAAAGACACCATCAGATAAGTCATACAACACTACAAAAATTTTTAAAAATTATATTGCACTTCTATATAAGACGGTAAAAGTGTAAACACAATTTTGTAGTTTTGTATAGAAGTAATTAACATACTTACATCAAGTTTATCTGTAGTAACTCTGATTATGCTACAGATGAAATTAAGATTTCAACTATTCACGTATATATAATACGTATTACCTATATGTAACATATCGTTATTTATTGCAGATAACTGAACTTAATTTTCTGTTACTAATAATTTGATTTAAATATTTTTTAGAACGAATAATTTATAGACGATGGTAATATATAGGAAAAAATAACATAAAAGACAATGTAAAGAAGGAGAAAATACGGGAAGGTTTTATACCTTCAGTGCTACTCACAGTTATGCAATAATAAAAACTCACCGGAAATGGTGGAGTTCGGACGATGAAATATTTATTAGTTTCCATCAGAACAGTCAAAGGGAGTGATTGGAGGTTAGTCATGAGACTCAGAATCCTATGTTTCATCAGTAGCCAGGCAACTTCAATAAATTTAATGATTATCAAATTGAATAATGTTTAAGAGACAGCTTTTTGTAGCGGTTGGTTACAGTCGCAAAATGTGGACCTTTTACTAACCAGAAACGCTCTACCTATCATTAACCTAATGCTTCTCTTTCCTTTAAATTTGTAAATCGGTTTCTAGTTAGTTAGTTTAGTCATTAAAATAAATTTCATGCAAGTTATTGGAATGCTAGCTGACATTTTACAACTTTTATCGTATTATTAACAAGTGTCAGAGTCTAATACAAATTAACTAAACCTAAGCTGCTGTTTAGGATGCTGGTGACGTCACACCAAAGTAATATTACAAATTATATTGGGTGATGAGAATAAAGCTTAGCATAAGCTTTTACTCAGTGTTAAGTAAATTGGAAAAGTAAACGCTATTTTACTATTCACATCACCCCATTGGTGATTACGATTTGGAGTAAACTGATAAAGCAGATGTAATTGGTTGAAAACTAACGGTTCTTGTGAATTCAGTCTTTTACTACATTTTAGTGAGTATTTAAAAAAAATATCATTACAATACATTTTTTGCTTTCCTGCAAATATTTAACAAGCCGCATGAATGAAAATTGTTACACATAAAGTAGGTACATCCGTTTTCCTAGCTGCCGAATTCCGCAGCGACTACATGTCGCAGCAGGCTGCGGGACAAGCGACTGCTCTTAGAGCAGTCAGCCAATCCCGCACCCCGCAGCGATTTAGACATTTGTCACGAGTGACTTCTTTTCTTCGTACAGAGTGTTGGTTAAATTGCCTAACGTGTATTTTCTGTATTGTGTTTTGAGTGTTTGTCAAATTGTGTCCATTTCTTTATGGAGTCCAACCAACTTAAATTTGCCACCTCCAAGGACGAACAATTAATTGAACTAATTGCAGGATATATGCTGTTTGCTCAGGGGCGAACCGCCCCTACCGCCCTCCCCAAACCTAAGGATTATTGTGTTTTATTTTATTATTCAGGCATACAATGAAAGTATTAATAAATCGGAATGAAAAAGTAAGTAGCAAAAGCCTCCCGAAACCCCGTTTTTCGGATCCGAGAGTCAAATTTTGCCGCTCCCGTCTACATTGTTTCATTGAAATTCAAACTAATGCACCTAAGCGTTCGATAAATGGAACAAAATATACACCATTAGACAGGCGAAAATTTAAACTTACATTTTAGTATATACCACATTATTTAGATCAACGTCTTTCACCTTAAAGCCTCTTACAAAAACATGGATATTCCCGAGAATAGCGATGTTGCAGTTTTGCTAGTTGGCAGACAGAAAATTCAATGTTTTCAACATTGTCTTGGGGGTAGATTTTAGCCACACACAGCAAGGGTTGCTATCATTGTATTCGGTGATTATATTTTACTGGATTTCGCCTGCCCACCGTCGATTGCTGTCAGCTGTGTTTTGTTTAAAGGTTAAGTTTGATTTTTGTGTAAAACCGCGAAATCCGTTGCTAGGCAATAAATATCCAGTGTCTAGGCTAGAAGCAAAAAGTTCCCCGAATTATATGTAAAGAAGTAAGAGGAAACAAAGGTTAAATTGCGTGCAGTGCAAACGGAAGCTCATACGCCAAGTATTTTATTTTGTTAAAATGTGGTACGAAATTTTCATTTTTCGAGTTGTTGACCTTGGCTGTCAGCCTCATTCCTCATTGTATATTCGCGTAGCATAGTTCAGTACTGCAGATTTCAAATACGATTTGTAAATAGTTTTTTGCGTGGGTAACTACTAAAATAAACTGTTTACTTAGGCATCTTACTTGTTTTTAGACGCCTACAGATGACGTAAAAAAAGTGTAATGCCTAAATATTTGTTATTTTTATTTACGGTCGGGTGCAGTAGAACTAAAGTTAATTGTTGTTAAGTTTGTTTATAAAGTTATGATTTTTTTTATTTAGTATTTTTAAGGTTATTGATATATTATGTTAACTTACTTTCATTTTTGTACAATTTCTTACTGTTAAAAATAAATAATAGGGGTACCAGGAACTACCCAGGGGGAGGAGGAGGGGTAACCTTCGGTGACCGCCCCACCCAAGCATGACCTCTGGATCCGCCCCTGGTTGTGCTGATTTCATGATGCCTGGAAAAAATGTATGCTATGGAATTAAATTGGAGGAATGTTAAATAACTGTTAACTGTTATTTATATCAATATGAATTTATTTGTTTGTAATTATGCAGGGATAACAATAAGTGTCATCTTTCCTATATTTAATTGGTCGAAATTTACGTTCGATAGCAAACTCTGTTTCCTCGTCCAAGTCTTCGATGACAAATTTGTCTTCTTTTAAACTTACTTAATACAGGCATGGCGACTATGACCGTCAAAATACCCTATAGGCTACTGAATCACCGGCGCAATCCGTACTTGAATATCGCAGTTAGAAAAACGCTCTTGCTGAAAAACGCAAGTGCCCTGAACATCCTGCGAGATAAAAAAATACTCAACCAAAATCGGCAGCGTTATTCGGCAGCTATAAAATCCCGCCGTTATATATCACTAAATCTTAGCTTAGGCAACATAAATAAAGAATATAGTTTCAGACCCAGCGTAGTCTATTATTGTTGTATACGTTACTAACTACGTTCGTTGCTTATGCTGTGCTATTAGGAGGCTGGTTAGGATATCGAATCAAAATGGCTTAGCTTATAAACATTCGTAATCCAATTTAAAAGATTATAAAATATTATTTGAGAGACATATCCTCGCTAAACCTTGAATGATATTGTAACAAATGATCTTGTATCAATTTGTATACTCAGATTACATAATGTTTGAACAGCGAGTAAAATATCAGATACAGTAGTGGTTAAAGTATATAACTTGGAAAACACTCTCAAATTTGACTATGGATATTCAAATTAAAATGCCTAAGTTCTTCTAATTTTCAATGAAAATATTGTATTAGGATGTTTTGATAACGAATTAAGTTTAAACACTATTTATCCACAAAAAAGTCAACACAATTGAAGTTTTTCTTTAGTATTAACTATCCAAAACTGACCATATTGGTAGAAAATGAAAACCACCCTTTCTGTGTTATGTCAAATACCCCCGTCGCAGCAAACCTGCATACTCAGCGAATTTCCAATGAATATATAACATAACACATTACAACACTTCATAATTCATAATAAATATATTCACAAACAAGCGATATTTAAAATATTAATTAATTTCCATAAGGATAACATTAGAGATGAGTACGCAGGTTTTCTGCAACAAGGCACACAAAATAATGGGTTTTTATGCAAATATGAATAGAACTCATCTTAGTGAAGTCACATACCAAGTCTCATCCATATACATTCATAAATTAGAGATATATAACATTTTAAGTATTTTCCATAAGAATAACATCGGGACCAAGTACCTAGGTTTGCTGCTACAGGAACCATAGGCGAAAAATTGTTTTTGTGCAAACAACAATAAACCACAAACAGATGAAGCCATATACCAAATTTTGTCAGTTTATGTTCATAAATAAGCGAGATATACAATTTTTATTTTTCTCCATAAGAATAACATTAGACAACGTACTGTGTTTAGCACTTCAATATTTCGGTAACCAATTAACTGAGGTAGAGCAATAATTATCGAAATACCAAATTATTATTTCTTTTAAGTTTAATTCAATGGTAAAAATTAAAGTTTGAATTAAATAAAAATTACACGTGAAAACCCCAAAAACACATTTTTTGGGTACAAAACCACCTTCGGATGGTGCAATTCATCTGGTTTTCGAACTCGTTCAAATAAATGGTACTTTACATATTTTTACCAATTTTCATTAAGATTGGACCTTTTTTACGAGAGTTATCGTGCTTACGGACACACACACACACAAACATTTATATAAATGAACGAATGGTGTTTTTAGCATCTGGGGACCTCAAAACAAAAAGTTATCGTAGTCTCGGGCTTAAGTCTTACCATGAGACCTATAGTAATAGCTTCTTCCCTAGAGGGGAAATTCGCTAAAACATTTCTGACATACATATTTAACTGAAGGATTGGTCAAAAGACTACACTCGTTGACGTTACTATTGTTTCCATTCTCTATTTAATAAAAACGACTAAATCTTCTAATCACAGTAGACTCAAAAACCTGCATCAAGTAAATAATTACATTATAATTGATAATAAACCAAGGCAGTAAAAACCTCCAAGGCAACTACTTTTTGTTGTTGTGATTACTTATAATTTATAAAGTATATAAAGTAACAAACTATCTTGCAGCTTTAAGACGAATGTTGTTGAATTATAAATATTAAAGTGCTGTTAACATTTTCTTTTTGAACTTTTAAAACAATTTATTTTATAAAAATAAATTTTTAAATTTTTATAAAATAATAGATAGATTTTAATATTGTTATTCATCTTTTCAATATGAAATATCTTTGTAAAACATCCACATTGCAATGCCAGTTTCTAATGGTGATTGACTTTAAATAATTGATAGTTTATGTAAACAATACAAGTAGTCAACCCGGGAGATGGGCCGTAACATGGGGCTTATGGGCCTAAATTCAGGAATCTGATTGGTCCAATTAGGTCACGTGATTCAAGATGGCGGCGCCCATGGTGGCGTTCCCGCCAAATTTGCGCGCCAAAAAAAAATTGGCGCCAAACCTAACCTCACTTTTCATCCCTCCAAAGTGTTACCAACTTAGCAGAGCTAATGTACCATACATAATTATATGTATCATATATAATTATATGTACCATATATAATACTACAGTGTATAATCATATATATATATGTACCATAATAGTGTATAATATACCATCACCAGAAAGGTAAGTGAAATAATACTCACGAAATATGCTGTATAAAGATATCTATACTTAAAAAAAAATATTACTATTCTTCTTCCTCTTCTTCTTCACCTCCTCCGACCCCACTCCCCATCTCTTCTTCTTCACCTCCTCCGACCCCACTCCCCATCTCTTCATCTTCACTTCCTCCGCCTTCACTCCCCAGCTCTCCAGGTTCCGCTCCTCTCTCCATCTCTCCAGGCTCCGCTCTTCCGTCTCCTCTCCACCTCTCCTCAGGTCCCGCTCCTCCGTCTCCTCTCCACCTCTCCTCAGGTCCCGCCAGCCACAGCCTTCCCCCGTCAACTGTAACAGAAAAAAATTACGGTTAGCCACTGCCTCTACTTAACCTGACCATAATCTATCGTTAAATAAAATTTTGAACGCTCACGTGTCCCCACCACGGTAAGCCTTTAGGCTAGGCCGTAGGAGCGTCGGCGCGTTCTTTTTGGTTACCCAGAGCTTCCCCTGGAGGCCTAACCTCTGGGGTGAGAGGCCCCAACCATCGCCTCTCACAGTGGTAGCCACTCCATAACAAAATGCTACCTCCTTTTATTTTTTGTATTCTCTGTCAATCCGTTCATTGTGTATGAGGAAGGTAGTCATTTACTAAGACAAAGTCCGTTCATTTTAACACCTTTCAACTCTACATTTACTAAGATAAACAGAGAATCTTTTGTTTTTTATATTTTTTTGTATTTTTATTTTTATATTTTTTTTGTTGCGCCTTTCCATCCGTTTTTCCCTGACAGTCGGAGGATTACAACAAACGGTTTCACGGTTTTTAGGCCAACCTCCCCACACCCCTGGACTTACAAAGGGTTTAGCCCTGCCTGCTGGGTGAGCGACTGCCGGGTCTTTTTTTTATTAGACCCCACTCGAAAATATTTTTCGAGCGTAGTACTTCGCGGACATCAAGGCGCAGTTTTCATTTTTATTTGTATGTACAATACAATCTAAAAGTTCATAACTATCGCTACTATTTACAATATTAATCTCTTTAACATTACGGTGAAATTCCCGGAGGAATTGAGCCTTTTCATGACCCTTTGTATAAATAGTTTCAAAAGGTTTACAGAGTGAGCTTAAAAGCTCCTCACTATACTCTACTTCGCCATCGTCCCACTTAATGTGGTGATAATGACGGGTCAGCCAACGGGCTGTCCTTTTCATTTTACTATTTAAACAATCAAAGCTGTATGGAGGTCGGAACACAATCTGTGTTCTATACGACCTCCCAACTATAGCAAGTTCTTTAATAATAAATCTGTTATTATTGCTTTTGAAGCCGTGGAATTGAACTATAGCTTCCATAATGAAACCTCTTGATATAGACGGTCAGCTACGTGAGGCGGTAATTGATCCGTACACTGTTCAGCATCGGTTAATACTTGATTAATAAAAACTTTAATAATATCCTCTATATAAAATAATTCTAATAGAGAGCGGCCGATTAAAGGAATATTTCTTACAAATTGATCCCACTCATTAAAGTTTAGAGCCAAGGAGTGGTCACCGTCAGAGACACAAACGTACTGCTGACCAAAAATTGTAGTGACCCTTATAACCGCCCCGCCTTCTACCGATATACAACACTGATATTTACCCAAGAGTGCTAAAGTTATTTCATTGAACCTGTCAACTAGCTGACAGTAAGAATCGTAACTCCAAAATACAACGCCTTTTCTCCCTTTAATCAATACACCCAAACTATTATCCCGATTTTTAAAAATACCCGACACGATACATTTAGTCAATTCGGGGTCCAAGAAATGGACTGACTTTAAAAATACACCGGTCATTAAATTTATAAGCTCGACTGACCGAGGGAGCGGCACAGCGTCTGCCTCCGGTGAAGTCATCTCTGCTACTGATCGTCTTCAGAGTCTTCAGACTCTGTCTTACAATCGCTATTGTCAAACTCTGTACACCGTTTAACTATAACGCTATCGGCCCCCGGGGGTAATTGAAAGTTTTCTTCAGAGCTATCAAATGTATAACTGTCTAATATTTCCCTTCTAACTAAAACCCAGTTTTTGTAATATTCTATTTCAACCCAATCGTAACGACGCATGTTTACTCAACGACTACTAGCCAGAGACTGAACTAACGGACGTACGGATGTATTCTTTTTTACCCCCACCCCTTTTGATTAAAATACGAGTCACGTGACCCTCTGGGCCCACAGTTTAGAAATTACACTGGAAATCTTTTCTTCCGTTAATTTTATACGTCTCAAAAACCTGGCTCTGTCCCGCGCCATTTGTTCCCATTCTGATTTTCTATCTTCAGCGGGCAAACTGTATATTTTTGTAACTACCGGGTCGGAGAAACTAACTCGAGATTTTCCTGACATCTCCCGTGATTGGTGTGTATGTGTAGTGACAGTCGTGGATTATGAGACAGTATGCCCAAGTATTGGCTGGGATGGGAGTTTTAGCTTGAATCTCAAGCCTGACGTCCACTGGCCCTGTTTTAATAGTATCGTCCTGTTTTGAACAGTCAATTACGTATAAAGGGCACTTGGTTTTAAAATCGTCAAAGTTTAATATAGGTGAACCAATTCTTCCGTAATACGAGTTTTGGAAGGTAGCAAACATGTCATAGAACAAGGCGGTGTTCCCACGAAGGTTATCGTACGGGTAAAAAGTTGAGTTTAAATAAAGTTTTACATCAGTTAGGTCGCAAGCGTCAAATTGTGACATGTCCTTTGTTAAGTCGTTCTTTCTGCCTGTCTGAAAAGCCAGAACAACATACCGGGGTTTTTCCGTTTGGTTAGACGTTTTCAGTGTCCAAGATAATGTTTCAGTATTTGGAAGGTTCGGGTATTCAATCATTTCCCATTGACGGAATGGGAGATGGATCGCGGGATCTTTCTCAATAAATTTATACAATTTTAATTTTTGAGCGTCATTTACTGTTATATGAGGCATACGCCAGTAGATTTTTTCAATTTTTAATTCTAAAGCCCCGGCCTCCGTAGTTTTTACAGCATTATTATCTGTAGCCGAGCGTAAAAATATTAATTCTTGTTTTACGTTTACCAACACCCGCCTGTAGTCTTCGGCGAAACCTAGCAAGAGTTTTAGAGGTATAGAATATATAAAATTGGTCACTTTTTCAGAGTTACCAGGGCCTAGCCAGCAGGCGTTCTTGAGAGTGTTTGTTTCTTCCGAGCGAATGGATAGGATATTTTTTAAAGTAGTAGTAATACCGACATTTTTTGTTCTATCAATCTCCTTGCCACAAACCTCGTAGCGGATTTCTTCAAACATAAAGGCCACTGCGTTATTTACAAAGGATACGTCCAGAGCAGCCCCGTCCGCCTTTTTAGCGCGGACTTTACCGTGAATTACAATAAAGCTTTCAAACGGAGCTGTAATTATGTCCTGTTGTAATATCGGTATTCTAATTTCATCATTATTATTGTAAGTTGTACTTGCATACGGCTGATGTGAGTGTAACTCCATCCCTGTTATCAAGTCATCGTACACAGCCTGGCTGTCTATCGCTAGCAGCGCCATTTTTTAATACTTTAAAACCGAGAGAACGAAGGAACGATACGTTTTTACAAGTTAACACCTTGACTTTCTGAACACTACTGACTTGCTGCCCCGCGGGCATTCCCCTAAATAGTAGCCCCATTACTGCGCCTGAGATGTAGTCTAACAGAAATTCTTTCTCCGCGAAAGTTAACAAGATTACCGTCCTGGTCTTTTAGAGACACTGTCAAGTTGTTGATCCTTTGACTGATGACCGGTAAATAAATGACATTCCTCGGTAATTCTATTATTTTATAGCCCGGTGGTTCGGCCGGGTAGAACTCGTGTATAACATGACCCTCGACTCCGTTCAAGTATGACCCGCGTGTGACATTACATTCGACCCGTATAGAATTAACTTTTATTATATCTACAGGTAGTTCCGAAACATGTTGTTTATTAGCCTTGTATATTTGTTTTTTGTAACCCAAGAGTGTCCCCAACGATTGCTCTTTAGTAAAGTCAATTTTCTTAGAACAATATATCGTAACCTTTAAAGTGTTGTTATTTGGTTTTAATGTAAACTGGATTTCTTTCGACAGTTGAGATTGTATATATTTTTCAATGTCCTCAATTTTGTAAGACCCTTCAGGGATTGTAATACTTTTATCATCACCGTAGTAAAACTTATCATTAATGTCTTTCTCAATGTTTGGTATAGAATTATAAGTGGTCAGTTCAATTAAACCAAGTTCCCATTCACCCTTGCTAACATCTATGGGAAACGCTAGCTCGTGCGATAAAACACTAGTAGCTCCCGTGAGACAAAACATTACTACAGAGAAACTTTAAGCACAAATGTCCGCAAACAACTGAGTCAAACTTCTGTTGCCTTTCATAATTATAGTACAGTTCACATCCACTCAGGTATCGTGAGATCTCCTGTGGTGGTCTTAAGTTTCCAAAACTGTCATAGTAATAGACTTCTTTATCAATCTTCTTGTAACAAACCCAGTGAGTACCCTGCCCAGTTGTACTGTCCAAGTTAACTATAGCAGATTCACATTTTCTCGGGCGTTTCGGTAAACTGTCCCGCATGTATATCCCTCTAAAGTTTGGAATTTTTAACAACCTCGCGTATTTGATTAAATCATAATTTGTAAGTGGTTTTATCGGTATTGAGATGCTTTTTTTTTCGTTCTCCTTTTCTTTCTTCTACCTGCACCTTTCTTAGTACCCGCACCTTCCTTTCTATAGGGTCTTAGATACAATCCTCGGCCTCTGGTACGTTTAGCGGGGCGTTTCTTTTTACGGCCTCCTCCAAATTTTGTTTTGCCTTCATAGCTGTGGTGACTGCCCAAGCAGCGGCTTTTTCACCAACACTGGCTTCACTGGACTTGAATCTCTGCCAAGCGCGTTCCGCCAACTCTTTATCAGCTTGCCTTCGCCTCTCACTATCGGAGTAACGCGAGTATGCTATATCGTGGACCTTACAGGCTTCGTCTAGCCCGTTTATTCCTTTGTCTGCTCTTGCCAATCTCTCTTTTAACCTCGTGCCAGGTTCGCAGTACTGATAACCGGGGATGTGTAATTCGACAGGTAGTAAATCTATAGCTTTGTTCAACACCGATGAAACAATACCTCCGCCTCGCACGACCGCTAGTTTACGTCTGAGAGGTTTCCTTCTAGCCTTAGCCATTTTATTGTAAATATCTAATCACCTCGTACAGTCTATTCAGCAGAGTCTCACGTATACACGGAATTTTTAAAACTTCAAAAATGTCAGGCACCGTACGAGACACAGCGTTTGTGAACTCGTTGTACTCCAAGACCCCACTGTCAGTTATAAAGTAAATCATCCCATTTATATATCTAAAGACACCACGACTGTGAGCGGGGATACCGTACAGTGTAGACGAAACCATACCCATAAACACCCCAGTAAAGTCGCACTCGTTAATTTCAATCAGATACCAATCGTTAATAATCATGTAGCTCTTCACCGTGTTAGTTGCAAAGGCCTCGTTAACTTTATGTACCGTTCTACCGGCTATGTTATTGACATTATACATTGTAATGAAGGACAGTGAAGGGTATCTAAATAAAAATACTTCATTGCCCACAAACAACGCGATATCCCCGTTTAAGTGGCTTTATATATTCAGCTTCCGTCCTGAGGAGATTGGGGAAAGGGAACAGTATCATCAAATATCCCCATGGGCTCAAGACGAAAATTCTCTTTAATTTGTTTCAAGAGAAGCTCCACTCAGTCCCTCTTCAGTCATAAAGAGATCATAAGTATCAGGCGGAAGAGGTTTGACGTCTTCTACTTTAGGCTCTTCACCACCTTCTAACCCGTCAGCAAACAAAACTTCCCAGTTTAAGTCATAATTTTCACCCGGCGTGGCAGCCCTACCAGTTTGTTTTTTGTTAATATAATTAAAGAGCATTGTACCAAATTTGTTCAACCGTTTCTCGTGAAAATCTTTATTACTAGTTATTAGACCTTCGCATTTTGACAGTCTGGCCTTGAGACCGGTTAAGTCAAACTGTTGATTAGCGAGGTTAGTGGTTATAGGCAATATCTCTTTTTCCACGTATGCCTTTGTCACTGCATCGCTGGGGTCTGTTGGTAAAGCTAAATTAGTTATTTGTTTATTATTAGCGTCATATTTATCGTTGGAGATAGTCATACTCAGTTTTTTTAGTGTGCCCAAATTAACTGCGTCCAAGGAATCTACAGGGTTAGCTACACTCCATAGTCTTTTGTTTTGCATGTTGAATCTCTGAACGTCAGAAGGTATAGATTTATGGTCAACATAATTCTTTGTAGCAGCGTCGAGTGGTTGTACCGGTGTAGCCAATTTACATAACCGTTTATTTTGCATATCATAGTCACCTTAGGGTGTTAAATTGAAACCCTCTCCCTTGGGACCTTTGACGGCCTCACCTCGGGATTTCCGGCTACTACGTCCAAACTTGTCAATGGTCATTTTAATAATGCTTTAAACCTACTGTTACCAGCCCCTTTTATATAGCCGGCCTCTCTCAGTTCCTCCACGATACTTAGTATTTCATTGCCATGGACTCTGTTTCCAGTCTCTGTTGACATGGCTATGTGTCGTAATCTATCCACCAATTCATTGGCGTCGTCCCAGTGTATAATATCACGGGATCTTGCATTCTTCCACGCTAGACCTTTGCCCACTCTGGCCGGGAATAGGTCTTTAATAATTCTTCTGTACTTTAGATTGTTGTCCCTTCTAATTTGATTTTGGAATTTGTATCCTTTCTTGTGAGCGTTAGTGGCGATAATAATACTCTTATAGGTATTAAGATCGTCTTCATCGTATATATCCTCGTCAGGGGTTCTCTTAAATATGAGCTCATACAAGCCTTCAGTAGGTCTATATCTTGTGTTGTTTATTAGAATGGTTCCATCGTTGTCAAAGTCTAACACCTTATCTCCCATCATTAAAGTACTGCCTTCGTATCTAGGGCCGTAGTCATGATCAATAACTCGGACCTTACTGCTAGCATCTTTTAAAAGCAGTGTCATATATCTCACCGTAATGGGGTTACTAAACTGACTTTCAATATATTGGGACGCTGTTTCCAGTCCCGAAGGGGTCGATACAATTTGCTTTAACCCGCTGGTTTCAGGTGTAGATACACTCTGCGGAATAAATTCAGCTATTTCTCCTTCATCATCTGTAGTATCGTATTCCATTGGCTCTTCTTTAAAGGTTTCGGGTTCAGTTTTTATGTTGGCTGTGTTTGTTGTCGTTTTTCTAAGTTCTTGAATAATTGGTTTATACTGCTTCTCAAGCAAAATATCACTTTCCTCGGATCCTTCCTTAAACATTTTATATTTCCGTTTAATAGCATTACGCAGCTCTATGAGCCGGTTTGTCAGTTGCTGTTTACTGCTTCGCTTCATAGTCATAAATGATAACTTTCAACCAACACATCTAGATTTAAGGCATTCCGACTTGCCTGAAAAACAGGGGCTTTCTTACTGCAGTAGTTTCGGCAAAATTTATTCTTGTCCTTGATATAGAAAGAGCACAAGTTTGATTTAACATTATGAAGTTGAGCGTTAAAACCTCTTAAATCGTTGTATGTGTAGGTGCGTACTATTATAGTTCAGTTACAAAACTGTCCATTCCTACCCTGTACCTTCCCTTATAAGGGTCCAGTGTTTTGTCAATCGTCAGAAACCCAAAGCTGTCTCGCCACGCTTGAGCGCATATTTCTTTAAATTTTTCAAATGACATGTCTGTAGTGACATGATCGGTGTATACATGTCTTAGGTTCTTCTCGTCTTGTTTAAATAAAATAATAAAGTTACAGTTATCCCTCACCAACTGTTTGGGTATAGCACTGTATGTCTGCCCTAAATAAAATGTATCTAAATTGTTGTGTCTCCCCATGGTAAAAAAGTTACGTATATTGTTATGTTTTTCCGCAGATATATCGTCAAAGATCATTATAGAGTTTGGTTTAGCTTGATTTGGGTGTATAACTAAACTATTATCGTCAAATTCATGATACCCAACCTCCTTAGGCATAACCTG
Source organism: Allygus modestus (assembly GCA_963675035.1). Classification (NCBI taxonomy): domain Eukaryota; kingdom Metazoa; phylum Arthropoda; class Insecta; order Hemiptera; family Cicadellidae; genus Allygus; species Allygus modestus. Next base: position 69,763,494 of record OY776115.1, read on the forward strand.
TTTAAGTAATTTGTATTTAGGTTGATAGAGGGACTTTGAAAAAACATAGATATTTTCAAATCTTAAACCGTTTTGGTCAAACAATAAATTGAATAAAACATTGGTCTTCCCACAGGAACTCGGCCCCGCGATTATACAACGTATTGAATCCGGCAGTAATACACCGTGTTTATTATTCTTAACCATGCCCGTTCCCGAGAAATAATCATCAAGATTCAATACAGGAAAACCGACTTCCTGTTTCTCAACCCGCATAATGACTGATTACATCACCATACTCGCAAACAGATTTATACATCGAATGGCCTTCCATGGAAGTCGTGACCAGCCTCTATCACACCAAGTCCTTGGCATCAATCCAACTGTCATGGCTGCTATCATACCCCCTCCATCGTACAAATAGTCTGTCTCCTTTCCTTTTTAATACTTTGTCAACTAAATAAATGTCACCGGTTTTTGACTTGCTAATTTCTTCAGCATAAAACCCACCTTTAAGTATTTCCCCTCTGTTATCTTTTAATATGTATGTTATTGGTTTTGTTGGTTTAATCGCGTATACTGTAAACGTCTCATTTGTCCAATTAGGCAAATACCCTTTCTTAAACACTCTTTTTACTTTACTGATTCTAACACTGTCACCTAATTTTATTTTTTGTTTAAGAATTTTATGTTTTGGTTTTTTAACTTTATTTATTCTCTTTAGAATGTCTTTGACATGTTTCTGTCTTACATCCTGGGGTTTCATACCTATAGTCCTGTGCTTTGTGTGATTGTAAGAATTTACAATTTCTGGCAATAAACTTACCCACTCATAACTACCTCTGGCAGTAAATAACTTGTACATTTTTGTCTTGAGAGTTCTGTTTAATCTTTCCACGATACTTGCTTTTAGTTCTGAATACGTAAAATAGTGATTGATTTTATACTTTTTCATTAATGCATTTACATATTTATTAAAAAAGTCGGTACCTTGATCCGTTTGAAAATTTTTTATTTTATATTTAGCTAAGATGGGTTCTAAAGCTTTAGCGACTTGTGGCCCTGACTTGTCTTTTAACGGAACAGCAAAAGCTAGTTTTGACAAACAGTTATTTATCGTGAGAATATACTTGTAGCCTTTGTTAATCTTCGCATAAGGCTTCATTTCAACGAGATCAGCCTGGTAAAGGTCCGTTAGCCCCTTAAGGGTAACTTTACGCCTAGTATAGTTTCTCCTGGCAGGACGATGTAGTTCATTAGCTATAGCGTCCATTGTCAAAATGGTAAGTTTATTCAGATGTCGCTAGTTTTATACTGAATGTTTGCTTGGATGGGGTTTGAGACCATCCGTGCATGTGCACCCAGGTTAAACATTATTCCGTGCGTGAGCCAATCCAGATTACCTGGTTGATGCCCAGTACAGACTAATGTCCTCTCCCTTTGAGCAAACAAAGGATAGAGATTTTTTTAAAGACAAACCATGGCCCCTCCACCGCCATGGTCCGTGGAGACCTTCCAAAAAACAAACTAGCTGTCTCCCCCGTTTTTTTATTTTTACTTTTATACTTTTTTGTATTTTACTTTTATATATTTTTTTTGTTTCACCCACCGGACCGTTCCAAGGAGTAGCCTGGGTGTTAGCCAGGCGCCTCAATGTACAAGGTCTTTCTTTCACCCGAGGTCTTTTCGAAGGAGTAGCCGGGGTGTTAGCCCGGCGCCTCAATCTACTGGACCCCTCATTCACACATGGGTCGTTCGAAGGAGTAGCCGGGGTGTTAGCCCGACGCCTCAATCTACTAGACCCCCTTTCAGGTTTACGGGGCTTTTTGTCACCCGCGCCAGTGACCTTCATTCAGGTTTACGGGGCTTTTCGTCACCCACGCCATTGACCTTCATTCAGGTTTACGGGGCTTTTCGTCACCCGCGCCAGGGACCTTCATTCATACAGTGGGGATTTTTTGCATTATTCAAGACTTGCTCAACTATATTTACAGAGGTGAGGATATTGTTATGGGCAGATTAAGAGTGATTACCATAACTCCTCATAACCTCTTTAGCTTTATTTAATATATATTACAATTCATTGTTATTACTTACAATATATTACTAAGGGGAAGTCAACTCAGTGCAGTTCAGAGAGTATATTTCAATCATTTACTGATACTGTACAACACTGTACGGGCAGATCATTAAATATATAGGAGGTTATATGAGACATTTTAAACAAACAAATCGAAAGTAAGGTTATGTCACGCAAAGAGCAGCGCAGGGAGCGAATCGCTCCTCCCGTAATTCCTGTCGGGTTACTCGAGTCTTTGTATCTTTTTATAGCCAAATGGTAAGGTGTCGTACTCACCCTCGAGCCTCCTCTTTGGTCCTGTGATTTTAAACTTTTTAATTTCGCTTACTGTTACAATATCTCTGTCTTTAGTCCTCCTGATTCTATTCTCTTCAATTTCTAAAATTTCAGCAGTTTCACTAAGGACCATCTTTTTTAACTGTTCAAAGTTTAGCGTTTCGGAGGTTTTTAGGTTGAGGGTGAGGCCTTTGATTTTACACACAGATTCTAGTTTTTGTTTGTTGGTTGACCAGACAAGGTATGCATAAGTTTTAGGCCCCCCAGAAACGAATTCAACAATATAAGAGCCGGGCCCGTAGTCACCTGCCAATTCATCGGTCATTTCCCCGAGGTAATCTCCCGTAGGGACCCTGTACAACCCTCCCCGGTAGAAATAAATACAACTATCTGTGTCATAATATAAGACTTGCCCACCCAAAGCCTCCAAATGTTCATACAGTTTAAGTCTCGCCTGGGCAGTGGTGTAGGCCGCAATTACAACATTTACATTTCTCAAAGGTTCCCCAACTTCCTCAATATATTCCCAGTTTACAACAACAACTTCCTCATTAACAAGCTGGATCCTATTGACTTGTACTTCTGGACTTATTAACATGTTAAACAAAACTTTGGATTCCCTTACAATTGTTGCTTTAGTTTGGTTCTCCCTCTGTCCGAACTTTCCCCAAAAACTGTTTAGCATTAATTTTGCCAATTGTCTCAAACCCCCGTTCTTAACGATTCTGTCTTTGTCCAATTTAATACCCTCATGTTGGAAATAGTCTGAAATGTATTTATCTTTATCCTCTTCTGTCTTACACCAGCTAGGATAGCCTGAGGCTTCCTGCTTCATTTTCAAGAATTTATTAATAAAATCTGTAAACAGTCCCCCTTTCTCGTATGTAGCGACCTCATACTCCCACAACTCATACATGTCCAGCACAACGTATCCTTTCTCTACAGATTTCCTGATTTCATCCATAGTCCATGTCCCAACTAACGCCCTTTCGCTGCTCTCATGTTCACAATCCCCCTGGTTTTGAATTTCCCTACAAGTTTTACATAAAACAAACATCAATTTATTATTCATTTTTGTTGGGAGAACCGGGTGGTAGAGATCCCGAGGTGGCAGAATTTTACATTTCAACAAACCATCTACATTTAGTCCTCTCTGCCTGCACTCCCTATCTCCCACATAGATTGTGGGGTGGCCCAAAGGATATTTCCCATATTTATTTACATAGGGGTAGAGAGAACAGACATCTACATACTGTATCGTTTCTCCCCCTTCACATTTACAATACGTTTTTGCATTGCCCGTTCTGCCTCCAAAGAACGCTTGTCTAGGGTCAAGGGGAAGGTTGTTGAGGATCGGCAAGCTGTTCAAGTGTTTAAGGTTGTTATCTTTCTTTAATTTACGGAACTCACACTCCCACATTACTGCAACTTCGTAATCACTGATTTTTGACATCTTTGTCAAAGTTCTTTCATATCTTAAATTAAGTGAATCTGAGGGATCCTCCTTCAGAGGAGCCTCTCGATTGTAAGGGAAACATTTTGGACACCCGTGCCAATAACACCCGTGGAACTCGTAAATTCGCTCACCATCAAACCCGTCTACTTTTACCCCGTTAATTTTAACTTCTTTACCCCGGCCAGCGTGCTCAATCCTCACTCCCCGTTCCTCCTCTTCCCAGCTTAGCCATTGAAGGGCCGCTGTAGATTGGTTGTCAGTCAGTCTGTACCCTGATTTTGGTATAAGTCCAATTGTGTCTGGTTTTAGAAAATTGCGGCGGAAGGCCAAGTTACAGGCACTAGCAATAGTTACGGCCTCGAGGAAAAAGTCTACGTTACATTCTTTCAAGAAAATACTTCTGAATTTAAGACAGGACTGAGCTAGGATTTCTACGTCTGAAATACAGTACTCCAAGATTTCTTTTTGAAAATCAAAAATATAGTTACTCGCTACTTGTTCCTCGTACCAAATCTCAAAGGCCTTGTGTGGTTTCTCAAACATAGACTCGGGGCAATAGTATTTTTTGTCGGGCATAGGGCCTACATAATTTTGGTTCGCCAATGTATTGAAAAGATGCGGGAAGTAGCCCTTCTTTTTCTCGGGAGGCAGATCGAAGGCTTTAGGGAGCGCAGAGAGGGCCATGGGGAAATAGCTTAGGGAGTCAATGAATCTGACATTGTCCATTTCCATCAAAATAATTTTAGTTCCCCTCATTACCAGCTCAGGCGTGAATTTTGTTTCTTCCATTATATGTTTTAGTAAAAACTGAAAATCAAAACCCTGCCCGTTGTGAGCAATTACACAGACATTCTTGAACTGTTTACGAACTTGCATCACATACTCCATGAATTGGTGAACCGGGTCAGAGTTAAAGACTCTTGTACGGTTTCTACATTTCATACAAAATTTACCATCGATACAATTAAAGCAAAATTGTTGTGACACGCACAGGTTAACTTGATGTACTTTTTGATTCTCGTCAGAGGGAAGAGACTCGTCTTGGCGAGTCTCCAAGTCAAAGAAAATGAAAAGGTAGTCTTTAGTTTTAGGTTTTCCTTCATTGGGTTGCATGTAGCATTTATGATTGGGATCTTTGAATGCATTGCAGGGTTTACAAAAAACTTCCCCGCATCTGTGAGGTCCTGATCTCTCTTTTAAATTAATCAATTTTCCACAGTCAAGACACTTTTTATAAGCTTTGCATCTATCAACCTTATGGGCAATAAAACAGCGCTGGTTTCTCATAGTCATGTTACAGTCCGGGCAAACTATTCCCCCATGCTCCTCTTTACAGGGAGGCGAGATGGTTTGGCAGTAGGGGCAGATGTTTGAGCATCGGTGCTCAGCTTTGTGTTCGTAAGGGACATGGCAAGCTTCGCAAAAGTAAGTGCAGGCGAAAGCCGCGGTCAAACTGTTGATTACATTATAATGCCGATTGTGGAACAGAAGGTTTATTTTAAATTTAGGATTTTCAACAGCTCCTTCAAAGTAAACATCACGGCCTTTTCTGTCATAGTTGTAGACCGTGATTTTGAAATCTTTTAGCAAATCTTGAAATTTTTCCAATTCGGGGATACCGGCGCCTTCCTCTGAGATCTCTACCCTAGCCCACTGAACAAGTTCCCTGGCCCTAAACGTTTGTCTTTTACCCATATCCTGACGTATTGCCTTATACTGAGGGTCTTTAGTCAAGTTTGCTATGGCCACCACCAAAGCCCGAGTGAGACACAAATTATCTTTATTATTGATTACAACTATTCCCCGTCTCGCTTTACACTCTTCATCAAACGTATTATACAAGCCAGGCCTTACTTTTCCAGAACCTACAGGGAGATTAACTCGGGTACATTCAACTTTAAACGTATCAGTGGATTTAATTGATTCTGAGTTACTTTGAACTATACCCCCGAAAATTTGCCAAAGAATGTCTTCATTTACTTCGTTCGCGGGCCGGAAAGCTACAAAACCAGGTTCTTTACTTTTTAGGTTTAAACTGTGTAAGGTGAAACCAAGCTGATCGTTTTCATGGGCCCGCTCTTTCATTTCATTAACAATTTTGGCAAAACCTTGTCGTAGCCAATCAATTTCGGTGGTTTCAGGAGGAGGATTAGAAAATTTGAAAATTGTTCTTGTACCGTAAAGTCTAAAGTGTTTTACATAAGTATCGTCAGAACTGAGTATCTCGACAGGATTTACAGCCATTTTGGAAGGATTACTATAGAACAAAGTAAGGTTATGTTATACAGAATACAATAATACAAATTATAAAGTGAGGTTATGTTACTCAAAAATATATAATACAAATCAAAAGTGAGGTTATGTTACACAGAATACAATAATAGAAATCAAAAGTGAGGTTATGTTACACAGAATACAATAATACAAATTAAAAAGTGAGGTTATTTTACTCAATATTATTATAATACAAATCAAAAGTAAGGTTATGTTACACGTAAGATAGGGTCAGCAAACGCTCAAGTTTATCTTTGCAAAACGCAGCTAACGGAGCAACACGGGGTCACGTCTGATCGTAATGAAAGCTGAGAGCAAAGTGAGAGGAAAATAGCGGTAATTGGGGGTGGTGGGGAGGTGGCTGATGCAATAGTGTTGTTTGTTGCGGGTGTCTGGACCAATCAGAGGGCAGGACGCTTAATTACAACCAATGGGGTGCGAGCTTATTCCGGCCAATCACAGAACAGTATTTTAACAGGTAACGGAAGGTTTACTGACAAATAATGTTGCGGATGTTGCGGTTATGTAACGTAAAAGATGTACTTACTTGGACCTGTGATCTCACTAGACATACATGAGTGACATGTATACAAGATATGCCACTCATGTTTCAGCCAAGCGTGCAGCCTCGGGTATATGCAGTAGTGGTACATGATCTCTATGATCGGGGTCGCTTGTACCAAGTGCCCCCGATCACAAACACCATGCACCCACAAAGGCATGAGGCGGGAGGAAAGCACTGGGAAGTCAATACAGAAGGGCTCCATAGCTACGACTGACGCTGAGCAGTGCCAAGAGCGTGAGCTAATCGCGACCACTTCCGCATGATAAAATACTGGCCTTGAGATATAAGGCTGCCGCCGAGCAGTGCCAGCAGCGTGAGCTAATCGCAACAACTTCCGCATGATAAAATACTGGCCTTGAGATAAGAGGCTGCCGCCGGGCAGTGCCAAGAGCGTGAGCTAATCGCAACAACTTCCGCATGATAAAATAAACTTGACCGAGAAATTGTATTACCGGGGGAATTAGACATAAATGGCTTAAAACTTTGACAGGTTCCCGCCTAGCCCTAATTAATAGAAAGACCGAGGGTCATGAGAATATTACCGAAAATTTGGAGTATCTAGGTTAAAATGTTACTCTGCGTACTTACGAGTCGTCATGGTCACAGAATTCTTGAGGAGGGTTCTGCGACCACTCCTCAGGGTCCAAGTAGATGCATACGCAGCATAGGTCCCAGCCCCTGCCCTCACAAATAACCAGCATAGTGCAGTAGCAAATCTTGCCGCAAGCTTCGCACACACTGTAGTACAGCGGCATGGCGACTGACTGGCGCGAGCAGCGAGCAGCGCCAGATAATTGCAACCGCTTCCACGCGATAGCGCAGGGAGGGGGGACATGACCGAGGAGTTTAAAACGCTACGGTCCAGTTAAATGTAACCCCGGTTAAGTATTTTTTACCTGACTCTAAAGTAAATAACCGAGAAGTAAACATAACTTACATTAACAGGAACATTCTCGGGTCATCGTGGATCCTTGGAACCCCCCGCACTCGAAGCAGTACCGGGGCTGAGAGCACGGCCAGTGCAGGTGGTAGCCTACGCTCACAGTCCCCCAATACCAGCCGTCAGCGTCGGCCTGGAACCGGTGCGGCGCTCGTGCATATATCTGTAAAAACAAGAAAAGAGTTAAACACAGTTACCCACACGGTAAAAAACGTTAACCTTATTAATAATTGTACCCACCGAGTAACATCTACTGCAATAGCCCCGCCCAAAGATAAAGAAACATGCTGAATAACATTTACTTTTGTGCTCTTCAATCAATAAATCTTTTATAAAATATGGAACGTTTAAATTTTGAATTTCCTCTAGGAATTTAAATTTCAAACAATATTGCTGAAGGCAAAGTTGAGTAAGGCTCGGAGGTGACATGACGAACGACTGAGAGAGGAGCAGAGTGATTGTGTGTGTGTGTGTGTGTGTGTGTGTGTGTGTGTGCGTGCGTGTGTGGGCGCGGCTAGCGAGACCTCGCGTAACCTGCGGGTTGTGATTGGCTGGCCTACCGGGCTGAGTAATAGTCATCTTGTGTGTGATTGGTTGAGTGTGTAGGGCGGATGGATTGTTATTGGCTGGGTAGGCTGAGCTTATGGAGGGAATTTAGTATAAGTATACGGGTTTCAGGATTTACATTTTATGTTGCTATGAACACAGTAGTTTTCATAATGACTGCCGTGTTTTTGCAGCTGTTTGTACTCATCTGTCTTCGCCTAGCAGCCGGAGACAGCGATGATGAAAATGTTTCTCCTCCAGCTGAACAGGTTAGTTGTTATTAGTTTATTTTTTAAACTCACCTTGATTTCTTTAGACTTTGTTTCAAACCCATTATTAGATAATATGTTTAGTGATAGATTTTTTTTTCATTTTTAGGCCTCTAGCAGTAACCCTCCAGCAGTCCAAGCTCTTAGTCAGGATATGTTCTTCGCTGATGACCTGGATATCCTTTCTCTTCGCGCCGTAAGTATTAATGTTGTGTGTGTGTGTTGGGGTTTTATAGATTGTTTGTTGTTATTTGGGCTGAGGTTATGTTTTTATAAATTTATTTGTTTATTTTCAGAGTGGAACTGCAGTTTCCTTGAACAATATTACGGACCTTCACCACCTTTCCCAGGTATTGTTTTTACACTGGTTTTGAGTTGACATTATTATTTAAGTATTTATTTTAATATTGATTGATTCGTATTCATATATTAATATATTTTATTTGTTTCCTTTTTAGGCCAGTAGCTCTACAGCGAGTTTGACCGAGCTGCGACCTCTATCTCAGGTTAGTAAATTACAGTGTTTGCAAAACTTTTTAAGGCTGTTTTATTATAATAGGCGTGTATTCGGTTTTATTTTTCTTTGATTTTAGGAGGAGTACAGTGGCCGCTTAACTCAAATGTTAAGACATTCTGGGCGTTCGAGCCAGGGGGAATTTGTTATTGAAACCAGCAGGAGCTTCCTGCAGTCTGGTGCAGTGGTGACCAGGAATAGTTTCAGGGTTAGTAGTTTTTATAGTGGGCTTGTTTTAACGGAAGTTAGGTCGACATATTTTACTTATTAATTATTTGTTGCAGGATGGTGCAGGGCAGAGGCTGAGCCAAGAGGATCGGGAGGCAATTCGGCATGAATTAGAAAATGTAAGTCTAATTTTACTTTAAAAGGAATGGTAGACTGTAATTATTTTATGGGTCTTGATTTTTTTCCAATATTTTATTATTTTTACAGTGGCAACGTACTGCATCTCCAATTAGGCGTACACCAAGGAGGATCGTATATATCGATAACAGGAATAGCCAGAGTGTGGAGAGTGTAAGTTAAGTTTATTTACATTTTTTAAATAAATTAAAATGACTACTTTAACAAATATGTTAGTATATATGTATATATAGTTTATGTACCTTTTGTTTTCAGGTTAGGGAGCGCTCTCCAGTTGCTCGCCCTAACACTCCAACCCCGGGGTCGCAGCCAATGGAGCTCCCATCATTCAGGGCGGCACGGCAAGAGGCTACCACTCATGATCGGGTCAGGGTGCTTCCTGCCTGGATGACCGCTTGGCGGCAGCGTGGCTTTCGGCAGGAAAATCATGTAAGTATAAAGTAAGGTTTAATTAAGATAGGATAACATTTGCATTTTTAGATTGAAAAGTAGTAGTATTATTTTAATAATAATAATAATTATATAATTTTCAGGTGCCGAACGTAGCCAACAGCTCTGCAGGTGCTGGTGTAAGCCGAGTGGGGGATGTTAGCGAGTCTCCCCTGAGAAGAGTTCCCTTGTCTCCGAGGGTGGCGGCACTGGTGGAAAGGCTTGAGCAACCCTATGCTGGCGCTGATGGGCCAGCTGCTGCGGGCCCTGCAAGACGTATGGAGCCTCGACCTGTATTGGTAGGTTTAATATATTCTCACTTAATACTAATATCATAATTTAGGTTTGTTTATAAATTAACTAACTAACGGATCTGTCAATCGTTTCAGCGTAATGTTCGGGAGATGCAACACTTTTACAACGCCTTTGGGCAGATACTGTCATATTTCGGACCAGAGGGTGCCCATCCTACACCGCCCGCCTTTCATCGTCTCCCGCAAGTGAGTTGTAGTGTATTTTGTTAAAAAGCTAAGTAGGGTTTGATTTACTACAGTGTTATTATATTTATAATTTTTTTTCAGAACGTTGCGGGGTACTACCTAGATCAGATGTTGAACGAAGCTGAACCGACTGAGGAGACTGGGACATACATTCACGTACGCCAACAATGGGTAAACGGCTGTAATTGGCGTCTCGTTTCTACTATGGTTAGTATACATAGATTTAAGTGAGCTATTTTTGTGTTAGGGATTGAATAACTGGTATTTACTAGTTTTTAAATGGTTTTAGAACGGTGGTGAAATATGGCACGAGGGAGGGTTCCCCTTCATCCTGAACAGCCGGAATGTCCAGTTTATCTTCGAGTGGGAGGCACGCACTACTGATATTGAGGTATTATTTCTACACAATTGTAATGGTTTTATTATTATTTTTATTTTAGCAAAAATACAAGAAACCTTGTTTATAATGATAATTAGTATTTTATATACTAACGGGTTTTTTAACTATTCAGAGATTGGTTAACGGAGCGGCGGCAGCAGCACCACCAGTGGGACCATCAAGAGCTGCACCTATAAACTTGGGATGTGAGGAGGAGATGCCTGCAGCAGCAGCAGCAGAGCCCACAACTAGCCGTATCTGCGCCGACTGTAGTCGGGAGGATGCTATACTACAACTGCGAAGGCGGATATTTGAAGCGGTAGGTAATTAAATTAGCATGATTAAACTAAATACCCACACGCCAATTAGCACAGGATTTGTACATGTTTCTTTATACAACCAGGGGTTCAGTATAATATATATACATAAAATTTAACTTCAGAAGACAAATTTATAATTATAACACGATAAATATCAACCATATAGACTTGCCACATCCAAATTCAACAATCCGACAAAGATGCTCAGAGTACATATCAATCAAAATTTACAACAAAATTCCTTCAGAAATAAAATCTTAAGTAACATAAGACAATTCAAAAATAAATTAAAGCAAAACCTTATCGTTAAATGTCCATACAAAATTGAAGATTTTTTAAATGAAAACAACAATGAAAATATAATATAAATTTAAAATCATAATGTTGTGTTTCAAGATTGGACGAAGATTATTTTGAAAGAAGATTATTATTCAAGGATTTAAATAATCAAAATTCTATCAGTTATTATTAGCATTACATACTCTGTTAATGCAATTTAGTCTTAACCATGATTTAATTATGACAATTAAGATACTTACCAATAAAGAAATAAGTAAATAAAGAAATAATTATACCTTATGATTTCAGGAGCGACTGGGCAACGGGGCAGGGGCTGTTTCGTCCGAGACTGGAGTGATGTTCTCTCGCCTCACCTACATGAGGCACGAGTTGCGGGGTGTCCTAAGCCTCGCGTCAAATGTCTTGGAGGATACAACAACCACTCAGGATGTGGCGGCGGTGATCGCTCATGTCTGGGACGAGATTCGGCAGACCCTGGAGAACATACTTGGAACGAGCGGACCAGTAATGGATTCGTTAATTGAGAGGCAGCCTAATCAGGATATGGAGCCTGGTAGGCATATTGAGTGCCAAATATGTAATGATGGCTTGCCTTGTATTGTTCTCCAACCCTGTTTGCATACCTTATGCCCCAGGTGTTCTTTGCGTGTCTATAGTTGTCCCTTCTGTAGGGTTAGGATAATAAGTAGACTTCATATTTTTTTTGAAAGGTAATTATTTTGTATTTGTAAAGTAAATGTTTTTAAAGTCAATGTTTTTTGAGATAATATTTGAAACTGTCTTAACTGTAATTGTTTTTTCCATCTATAAAGTAACTAAAAGTTTTTAAAGAATGTATGTTTTGAGTTAATAGTGGTTGGTTTATTTAAAATATTATATACGAGTGTAGTTATTTTGTATTTGTAAAGTAAATGATTTTAAAGTCAATGTTTTTTTGAAGATGAAAAGTCATTCGGTATTAATATTGTTTCTACTGTAAAATTGTTTTCTTTGAATCAGTAATGAATCAGTATTTAATTGGTTTTAAAGAAATAAAGATAGTTTATTTGAAATGAATTTGATTTTTTACTCACCCTGTAAAGAGAAGCGGAGTGAGCACTGCACACATCACCGGACATGAATGTAGACTATCAGCCCGACAGTCCGTAGCCCTGCGCACCGGACATAAGAGCATTTATTATGCATGATTCACTGCCTCATTGGCTATTCAGGATGAGCGGTGTGTCACGGACTCAAAGACGCTCGTTGTACGTGCGGCGGCGGCGGCTTCCGCTCGCGGTACGTGTAACCGCTCAGGACGTGCCGTGGCTAGGCAATCTTGGCACGCGAGCGCGAACGACCGACGACAATGTGTATTGAGTTTCTCTGTATTAACTAAACTGAGTTGTTAACAGAGTATTATTTCACTTACCTTTCTGGTGATGGTATATTATACACTATTATGGTACATATATATATATGATTATACACTGTAGTATTATATATGGTACATATAATTATATATGATACATATAATTATGTATGGTACATTAGCTCTGCTAAGTTGGTAACACTTTGGAGGGATGAAAAGTGAGGTTAGGTTTGGCGCCAATTTTTTTTGGCGCGCAAATTTGGCGGGAACGCCACCATGGGCGCCGCCATCTTGAATCACGTGACCTAATTGGACCAATCAGATTCCTGAATTTAGGCCCATAAGCCCCATGTTACGGCCCATCTCCCGGGTTGACTACTAATACAAGTGTGAAATTCAACCTAATATATATTATACGTTTAAAACTATAATATTTAATGTATTAATCTGTGTTTTTTTACATTTTTACTTTTATAATTAAATAAAAAAACACTTTATTAATTAATATTATCACAAAATAATATACAGTATGTAAGTATTTGTGGGTGTATATATTCAAGATGAAATTGAAAATAAAACTTGAATAAAGTGATCAGAATAACTGATTGGTAAGGAGAAAACCTTGGACGGTTGTCTTTGAAATTTGTAAACTTTACTTTGAAAGTTAGTCTTTTGCAAGATATCTGAGGAGAGTCACTGATTATATTTCAATTCAACTTTATATCAACTTGATAATTTTTTCTAGACTTTAACTTACTGCACTTTTTTTACATGTTATTTAAAATTCGGTAAGGTGCTTTAAAAATATAAGCAATGCTATTCTGAAGTAGTAGGGAAAGGGGACTTCTGGCTCACTTGATTGATGGTTTCCGGTCACATGACAGTAGTGTGCATTTGGGGCTGCTGGGGCGGAAGTGACGTCACATCCGGTGAGTGACCGGATGCGCTGAGTGAATAAATACGTCATCTGAGGCTGAGCCAGTGACGTAGGCGGTTTTGTGACGAAATGAGTAAAAGTTCAAAGTTCAAGGTCACGGTGAGGTTTTTTTAAAAAAATCTACCTCGCACTCGTAAAACGATTGTGATTTGATAGTTAATCGATAATAAATATCGAATGAAAATTATCGAATGAAACAATCGAATGATACGAGTGCGAGGTAGTACTATTACAAATATTACTTTATTTACAATAATTCATGTTTACAATAGTTCCCCGTTGTTCGTTGTCATCGATGTTGTTGATCCGGACGAGTTGCGGCCATCACTTCGCTTTCTGAAGAAAGACGGTAGATACTTCGATCCCTGCGCAGAGTCCATGTTGTTTTTTGATGCGTAAAGTTCCAAAGATAAATCGTAACTGGACGCAATAAGAAGTCTTAGCTCTTCACTAAACACCTCGAGGTCTTGGTAAGTCGCAAGATGAATAGAGTCATAATGAATACACCTAATTTTAATGGACATTTTAATATAATGTTTTACGTTTGTGAAGAGCACTCGATGTTCACTAGTCGAGAGCCGGAGGTGTACTGACTATTCGCTAGCTAGCGTTTTGGTATCAAACAAAATGGTGGGGGTAAAAGTGTGGTGGGGCGGAGCAGATGGCGGGCGGCAGATGGCAGGCGGCAGGTGGCAGCTGGTGCGAGGCAGATGGTTGCTACTACATTCGCCGCCACAGTAATGCAATCCTTCGGCGTAATTCTTGTATTTTATCTTGTCGGTTCATTTGATACGTTTTACATCTACATATGCAATAGCTAAAACACTTGCACTTACGACAAGCTTTCCCGTCAACTTGATCGCCTGGTATTTTAAAACATTGTAACTCGCAACAATATGTCTTCAAATTGTTATCGAAAAATAAATTGTTCATAGGTGGCACCGACATGTTAGCTGCAGCGTGTGTTAGACAAGACTGAGACTAACTTCACTGCTCCCTCTCTTTTATACCTCTTCATAAGTTAACCCTGAATGAAAGTTCAAGGTCACCCATTCGAATTTTAAAAAAAAAGCAACACAGCAGTATATAAAATAATATACTGCTGTGTTGCTGTTTTCTTTATTTTTTTTTTCATATTTTTTTTTATTTTTTTTATTTTTCTTTTCTTTATTAAACAAACATTTTACAATACAATAAACTTAAGTTTAACATTGATGACTAGAAATACAAACAATAAAATACAAACAGAGAAATACAAACAGAGACATTATGTACAAGGATGCATGATGTGCAGAGTGAGTTCCGTTGAGTTGTTGCCGCTTACACCGTGTGATACCAAATACAACGTCCCCGGTTGAATATCTCGCAAATCTTCATTCTGTAGCAGTTGAACAAATCGTTTTGGAAGAAATACTTGAAACTTCGGCTCATCTCCTGAAGTTAAAGGTGCTTCGCTCAATGAAACTAGAATTGCTTCTCCATGTGTGGTTTCCACTTTCTTGATGTTATGAATAATGTAGTGTTTTTGTTCTTTTAATTCTGAACACTTTTTAGTTAGCAGAAGGTCGGATTTTGAATGAGTGTTGAATTGATCAACCAGTGTTTGTAGAAACTGTTGTGATGCCATCTTCGTCAGTGGTGGTTGCGATGTCTTCTGTGATGTTGCCTCTTCGGAGTCTCGAATAATACTCGTGCCGGAGCGGTGTTGGATCCTCGTATTTATAGGCCCCGCTACCCCCACCACATTCCGGTTCTTTGCTACCCCCACCACATTTCTGCGTTTGTTCCAAGTAAGCAGCCAAACGATATGCCTTGTGCAATGCGCAGTTTGATTGTCCGTGTTTAGGATCTTTTGCAGCAACACAAATATTACCGAGATTAATGTTAAAGTCCTTACCGATAGTTATATCGAAAACATCACCGTGCGTGTACTTTTGTATCCAGTTCCTTTTTTCTAATCCTCTTGTGTATATATGTGAATATTGTTTGCAAAAGTTAAACATAATACTGTGCAGATTACTGTAGCTTATAAATCCTTCATACCAAAGTATGTGATGAAAGTAGTTTGTTATCCATTTGTTTGTACTTTTTGCTTTGGCGTTAAGGTTGTTAAAAGAAAAAGGAGCTTCAAACGTGAATGGGTAAACTACAAATGTAAGCAAGTCTAAAATTACTAATTCCTTGATAATAAACCTATCATCATTATTTCGAAATGCTTGAAATTCTATTACACAAGGCTTTACACTCACTTCTTCATCCCCTCCGCTCATCATGACACCTAACGATCAACTAAACTGTTTTCCACACCACGGTAGGTTAAATACCAGGCCGTACAGTTGCAGGCGCGTTGGTGTATATTTAACGTGGGCACCGTCCCCAATAGGCCTACCCCACGTGTGTTCTTCTTTACTAAGTTAAACTTTAGTCTTTTTTAACTTCCTCTTCTCGTGTTTCGTTTTCTTCATCTTCTTTTTTCTCCGTTTCTTCTTCCTCTGTTGTTTCTTCTGTAGCTTCTGTAGCGATTTCTACAAGTGGTTCAAAATCCTTTAACTTTCTCCACATGCAAACTTCATGAGGTATTCTATTAAAAATAGATGTATCCACAGGTCCGTACACGATGGTGCTATCAGGTTGTTTTTCCAAAGTATCGACCAAATATTCTTTAATAATAGCGCTTGCAAATACCAACTGTCTCATGTACCTTGTAATAGGTTCTGTTGCGTAGTTTAAAACGTAGAATTCTTCACGTGACAGTAGAATCTTATTTTCATGTTGAGTCAAGTCTCTAATTCGCACTTGTAGTTGTCCGCGATGTTTAACAATATCGATTTCATTGTCACAATCCAAAAGTCGAATATGTGTTTTTCTTCCACACAAACTGTTAGTTAAATAACATTCTATTAAATGTACATGTTTCAAAAATGACTCCCAAGCATTTTGCGAAAATAAAACCTTTTTTGTTCCATGGTGTAGAATTACTGTAGGGGAATAATCCAATGACTTTATCAATCCAACTGATACACTTTTACTGATGCATGCTGAGATGGGGTAAAAGATTCGCAAAAACACTTCAGTTAAAATGTGAGGAGGAATATTTTCTTCAACTTTCTTCTTCCTTTTTGGTACTACCTTTGATGGGTCTGCATTACTTTCCTCCTCTCTATCTCTTTTACCAAACTTTAAAAATGCAGTTATTTCCTTGATAATTTCTGCTTCGCTGGTATTATCACGTTCCAATAACGGTGCTATTTCTGCATCACCTTGTACAACAGATGGAGAACTCATTTTGTAGAAGATGTTGCCCATGCGACGATAGACGATCAACTGAAGACCTGCATTGTTGCTCCGCTATTTATAGGTTAGCGACAGTGGCGGTGCCGGTGGTGGTACAACGTTTTACAATACCGTCTTTACGATACCAGTCAACGGTGTGTATGTAACAATTTTATCGTGCAAAATTAAACAATACGCAGATGTATTTGCAGGTACGTTTTCTTGAAATTCCATTTCTATCTTTATATCAACACTAGACGATTTTACAGATTCGTTTTGTTTGGAGCAATCAATTACAACAATCGGAGCTTTCGATTCAAACTGTACGGGAGATAGTAGAGGTGTGTTTGTTTTGCCGTAATATGAATTTTGGAACCTAGCGTACATATCGTATAAAACACTGTACCTTTTTTTATCAAAAGAGATATTAAAGTTGTCGTAGGGAAAGAATTGTGAATTCAGGAACACTTTACAGTTTTTTAATTTACAATGGTCAAATTCACCAGCATTTTCAGTTAATATACTTTTTTTCTTTGTTTGTAATCCAAAGATTACATATCTCGCTTTTTCCAAATGAGTAGAAGTTTTTACAGTCCATGTATGCCGTTGTGTTGAAGGTAAAACGGGGTATTCATGAAACTCCCAGCTTCTGAATGGCATTACAATGTCTCGATCTGATTTTAACTTTCTTAATAATGTAATCCTGTGTTCATCATTTAGTCGCACATGTGGTACTCTCCAAACAATCTTGTCTAATGTTAGTTTCCAGTCTAAATTGGCTTCAGTTGTTCCAGCAGATGCTTTAATAATATCATTATCGTTTGATGACCTTAATAAAACTAGTTCTTGTTTTACATTTATTATTATTCTTCTGTAATCTTCAGCAAATCCTAAAAGTAATCTTAAAGGTACGTAAAAATCAAAGTTTCCCGAAGCGTCAGGAGTAATTATACTTTTGTCTGGTGCAACCCATCCTGCAACAGCTAACAGATTCTTCTCATTTGGTGCTAAAGACGCTAATCCTTTTAATGTACTGGAAATTCCAACCTTTTTTGTTGAATCGACTGTAACTCCTGAAATTTCATATCTAATCTCGTCAAACAAAAATGCCATAGGATTATTTATGAACGGAACAGTGGTTCCAACAGTACCGTCAGCTTTTGTTACTTTTCCTTCAATATATAAATAACTTTCGCATGGAAGAGTATAAATGTCTTGTTGTTGTATAGGAATCCTAATTTCATCGTTATTGTTTAATTTGGACGAAGCGTAAGGGTTGTGCGTGTGATATTCCTTTTCCCATAAGGTCTCGTCGAATGTTGGGCCCTGCGCTATATCCAGTATATCCATTGTTAATGACCTTTAATCCAATTTCTTCTAGAAAACGAATGTTGTCACTTGTTAATCCTTCTACAGCTGATGAGCTACTGACCTCTTTGCTGGTTGGCTCTCTCTTTTTAAATGATAACCCCATTATCTAAGCGGATGATTTTATATGTATTCTTACAGTAATAGCTTCTCCTCGAAAGTCAATAAGGTTTCCGTCTTGATCCACTATGTTCAGCACGATGTCTGAAATGAAACTGGTGTTTAACGGTAGGTACACAAGGTTTTGAGGCTTTTCTACTATCTTGAAACCCGGTGCGACTGATGGGTAGAATGTGTGTAATATATGCCGATTTTCTCCATCTCTGTAGGATCCTTGTATAATGTTACATGTAATGTCTATGCTGTTTACTTTGATGATCGTCACAGTTCTATTCCCAGAATGAGTTGTATTAGGTTCTAATACCTTTGTTTCCTTAGAAAACCCCAATAAACTACCAATTGAACGTTCTTGGCCAAAATCAATATAATACTTAGAAGTAATTTCGGCTTTCATTGTATTGTTATTGCCTTTTATCGTTATATTTTCTTTTCCCATATGTTTTTGTATAACTTCATTTATATTATCAATTTCATAAGCTCCTGTTGGTAAACTGAATTCTTCCAAAGCTGAATATTTTCCTTTATTATCTTTTGTCTTGTAATAATGTATTTTGTTATTAATTCCTTCACTAACGTTTGGAATAGAGTTATATGTTGTTAAATCCAATAATTCGGCTTCCCATAGTCTTCCTTTTTGCAAACGTAGCGCTGGAAACAGAATACTGCGCAAAGTACATGAGTTACCGGTTAATGACACTGTATACGAAGACATCTTAAAGTTGACTAACACTTTTAGCTAAAAAGTCTAAACATAAATGACCGCAAATGGATGTATCATCAGGTTGTTTTCTTGTATAATTGTAAAAAACATTTTCTGCCGCACGAAAGTATTGTTGAAGTTCTTTCGGTGGTGGAAGGTTTCCAAAACTGTCGAAATAATAAATCGTTTCACCAAGTTTCTTGTAACACACCCAATGAGTGCCTAATCCTTCACTATTATCCAAATTTACTATACCAGTCTCATTTTTCCACATTTTAACCGGTAATTCATCTTTCATAAATACTCCTCTAAAAAATGGGATTTTCAAACAAGAAGCATATGTAATCAGTTCTTCATTGGTTAATTCTTTGTTTTTAATTATTAATTGCTCTTTCTTATTTAATACACACGATACGGTCTTAGGTATAGTCCTCCTCCCTTTTTTATCATTGACCATATTGTTGGTTTCTTTTTACCTTCACGACTAGTAGATCGACGTTTTCTTCTGATATTACCTCCTTGTTTCTTAGCGGGTCTTTTCCCACGCCTTCTTCTCTTTCCTCCTCCAAACGTAGTTTTTGCTTTCATTGCTGCTGTTACTGCTAAAGACGCTGCTTTTTCACCAATACTCGCGTCACTAGATTTTACTCTTTGCCAAGCTTTCTCAGAAAGTGCTCTATCCGCTATTGATCTATTTTTTGTATCACCAAATTTGGAATACGCTATATCGTGCTGTTTACAGGCCTGATCAAGCTTATTTATTCCAGGATCTCCTCTAGCAAGCCGTTTCTCTAATTTGGTTCCAGGACCACAATATTGATATCCTCCAGGTAAATGTAATTCCACAGGTAATAAATCAATCGCCTTGTTAACTATAGCTCCAACCGGTTTACTTAATAGAGAAAATGCTGTTGATGCTATTCCCCTTCCTCTCTGTAATCTCTCTCGATTATGACTGATGCGTTTAGCCCTCGGCATGACTATTTATAGCCAAACTTACAATCAGTAGGTGCACTCTATAAATGTTTTACAATGAATGTAATATTAGTCTTGGCTTCTTGTATTATATATACTGTTTAAAATCCATTTATTATATAGAAATGGATTAATTAATTAAATGTAGACATAATAAATAAAAGTAGTAAAAATAGAAATAAGGTGTAATTGAAGATGTTTCAAATGTTTCTCCGCTGGTGATGGTATCGTTGTTTTCGGTAAAATGAATAAAATCTAAATAGTTGTCATGTTCCCTTAGAAACTTGCCACTTAATCGTTGATAATTAAATAACACATTCCAGTCTAGTTTATCTTTAAAATTGTCAATGTAATTTTCAGAGAGATTTTGATATTTACTTATTACTTCCCAACAGTTATTAAAATTTGATGTCATCTCTACAAGGAAGTCTTCTGAAAACTGTTGTCTTTGTAAAATATGAATCCAGTTAACTCTGTGAAAATAAATTCTTAACATAGTCATTGTGAAGAGGTAGTGTATGGAAAGTTGTTCCCAATCCATATATCTATCAAACCGTTGAACAAAACCATCTGTCAGCACTCCTTGGGGAAATCTCGGCTCTTGAGATATTAAACTCCACGCAGTAATATTGGATTCCATCATCCTCTCTGTATCATCTCTCGAATATGACTGATGCTTTATCCCTTATCATGGGTATTTAAATTCTTTTTTCTCTTATGTAATCTTCATCGTTTTCTGTTGGTTCATTAATCACATTCACTTTATCCCCCTTTCCTAATGTCTTGACTTTAGAAGGCTCAGACGGTTTATCTAATTGATTAGGTTTTTCTGGATTGTGTATCTTTTTCCAGTCTAAATAATTGTGGCTGTCAACATCTGAAGCTACAGCTCTTCCTGAAGCCCGATGGATATAATTAAATAAAGCTGCACCAAACCTTTCCATATGTTTTTCATATTCTGTAGTCCATTTCTTGTGTACTATATCAAATATTTTCTTATTTACAGCGTCTCCATCCTGCTCACAATCACCTACATTTGACAATTTTAATTTTTTTACATCATAGCTTGTATCAGTTTCATTCTTTTTGTAAATCGTTAACAATTTTAAAGTCGCTAAATTTACTGCTTCACCATCATAAATGGGATGTTTTATATTGCTTAACCTTTTACCGGAAAACCCCCAATGGTCTTCGTGTACAATCGGGGTTCTTTTATCCATGTATTGTACCGTAACCGCATCAGAAGACAAAAGCGGATCACCAACATTTTGAATTACTTTTCCTTCAAAATTATAATTACCATCAGGTGTTAACGGAAACCCAGCTCTTTTTTCACTATATCCAGATTTTACTCCAAACTCGGAATACCGTCCAAACTTGTCCACACTCATGATGTAACTGAATCGCTATCGTTTAGGTTCTTACTATATATACGTCTACTGAACAATTATTTCTCGTTTTCGCAGTTCATCAACCAAAGCTACCCATTCGTTTTCTAAACCAGTGTGCCCGGCTTCCATAGCTTCATGTAATAACCTCATTCGATCAACTAACTTATTTATATCGTTGTAATATATTATATTGGTTTTATACAAATTTTTTAATAATCCCCTTCCAGATGTAGTAGGATCAGTTGTTTTTCTTTTTTTATGCAAAACATTTAATTCAGCAGAAGATAAAGCTCTTCTTTTAATTGGAGCTTTATTTGATTTCGAGGGGAAAAGACTAGATATAATGTTTGTGTATTTTATTGACCTGTTTCTATAAATAGGTAGGTCTTTGGAATATTTTTTTCTATGTGCATTTGTATACTCTAGTATATTTTTAAACAATTGTAAATCCTTTTTAGTATATTTACCAGGATTATTTTTAAAGATGAGTTCAAACAAACCTGTTGTACCTTTATATTTCTTATCACCAATAACTATATCATCATTTTCGTTTATATCTAACTTTCTATCTCCAATCATTAATCCTTTATCCTCTATTCTAGCTCCATATGTATGATAATTTCGATTAGCATGTGTGCCATGTAACATTTTTAATGTATATTTTCTTCCAAGTGTTCCTTTAAACATAATATCTGTGCCTAATTTGCTTAAGTTGGATGGGTTGATATCCTCTTCTTCTGCTCTTGTATCTTCCGCACTTGTATCTTCTGTACTTGTATCTCCTGCAATGTTCTTTTCCCTTAAATCTCCTATATCTCCGCTTTCTTCATACTCCGTCGCTTTCTTCAGATGTTTGTAACTGGTCAAAACTTTCATCATTCTGAAATTCTTCTTCATATTTGGAAATTGGTAGCATTTTGTCTCCTTCGAAGCGAATTGAAGGTTTTTCCATATTTTGTGCTAATCGCTTTAAAGGTTCAGTAACAGGTTTAAATGTTGTTTTTAAAAATTGCTCTCTTTCATTTATACCTGATTTTAAAGCTCGGTTTTTTTGTCTAATAGAATCACTAAGTGATTTTATTTCTTTTAGTAGCTTTTCCTGGTTAACCATCTTCACACCTTGACGACTTGTACAGTAATACCGCTAATCAGTGTAGTAAAACAAATTTATCAAAACCTATTCTATAACGGCCGTCTTTTATAGCTTGATCTTTCATAATAACCAGAAATCCATACTTTTCCGCCCATGCTTTTCCGCAAAGCTCTTTAAACTTTTCAAATGCCATATCAGCATTTACATGATCGTTATATATATATGTTTTAGGTTAGTATCATCTTGTTTAAATACAATTAAAACATTTGCATTATCTCTGATAAGTTGTTTTGGGATTTTGCTATAAGTTTGTCCTATATATATGCTATCGATGTTATTATGTCTTCCCATGGCAAAGTAGTTTCTAATAGTATCCTGATTTTCACAAGATACATCGTCAAATATAAATACAGAATACGGTTTCGCTTCGTTTGGTTGCATAATGCTATCACTAGCGTTAAATTTGTAAAAATTAACATCGGACACATCAGATAGGATTTTATCCAGCAATTGATACTTTGGTTGTTGTAGGGACTTTGAAAAAATATATAGGTTATTAAACCTCAATCCCTGCGGATTAGTGATCAAATTAAAGACAACATTGGTCTTTCCACAGTTTGAGGGGCCACTTACTATACATCGAACAGTGTTTGGAAATAAACTACCGTGTTTACCATTGTTGATATTAACGTTATCCACAGTTAAATCATCTATGTTATTAATATTGAATCGATCTTTATGGTGAATAATCTCCATCCTGCTCAAAGGTTAACGATGAAATGAGTTGCTTGCATTACACCAAGTCCTTTATAGGTATCCATGAATCCTCAGTTTTGTTAAACCCTAACCACCGCACTTTAACTGCGTCCTTTTTTCTTTGTAACACTTTTTCAACAAGATATACATCACCTACTGTTGACTTTAACATTTCATGTCCATAAAATGCACCTTGCAACAAATCTCCTTTGTTATCTTTTAAGATATACGTTTCAGGTACAGTCGGTTGCACTTTATACACTGTAAAAACTTCATTCGTCCAATTGGGAAGGTATTTCTTGGTAAACACTCCCTTATATTTACTAATCCGTACTTTATCACTTACATTAAATTTTCTTGGCTACATTTTTTCTACTTTAGGCTTTGTATTTTTCTTTATGCGTTTTAATACATCTTTTGCATTTCTTCTATTTACTTTGTTAGGTTTCATACCAATAGTTCTATGAAACCTGTTGTTATAATCATTTATTAATTGTGGTAAAACATCATACCATACGTAAGAACCTCTTTTTGAAAATTGTTTATAGAGTGCTCCTTTTAAGGTTCTATTGAATCTTTCTACAATAGCTGCTTTTTTCTCTGAATTTGTAGAATAATGATTTATTTTATATTTATTCATTAACTGTGCAAAGTTTGTATTAAAGTATTCTGTTCCATCATCAGTTTGTAAATGTTTAATTTTGTTTTTATCTCTTTTTATGGCTATTTCCATGGCTTCTGTTACGCTTTTACCAGTCTTGTCCTTTAGAGGCAAAGCGTCTGCAACTTTTGTAAAACAATTAATAATTGTGAGTATATATTTAAATCCTTTGTTTATTCTGCTATGCGGTCGCATTTCAATTAAATCCGCTTGATATAGATCATTTATCCCTTTTATAACAGTATTTCTTCTTGGAAACTTTATTCTTGCAGGTTTGTGTAGTTCATTAATAATCTTCTCCTTCAGGTCTGACATGATGGTTTCACGAAGACAGCTGATATGGTATTAAATATTCTTTAGTATAAATTTGCTTATATAGGCCAAGGTCATTCCAAACTAATGTATAAAAGGGGGAACACAGCAAAATACTGCTGTGTTCCCCCTTTTATACGGAAAGGAAAAGGAAAAGGGATGTAGGACGATGAAAGGGTTACTCGTCAATAGGGTTGAGGGAATAGTGGCCGAATGGTAGAGTGTGGATATTGTCTGCAAGGATGTGTCGTTTATCATCATTTGAAGAAAGAGCTTTTTTTACTTCAGTCACGCTGTACAGCTGATGGTCGAAACTTCTGATTGTGTTAAATTTTGCTATTATATCTTGATCTTCAAATAAACATTTCTTATAGTGATTAAAATGCACATTCTTCTTTAAATACAAACTTTTTACTCCTTTAGCTTTCTTAATGACTTGGTTTTCATTTAGTTGTAAAGAATATAATTTTGACATTAGTGCAACAATTTCTTGAAGTATAACACCATTGGCTTCATCTTTAAATTTGCCAAGCACTTTTTTGTTTCTGTCATTGTCGTAGTTTGGATGATCTTTTGGATAGTCGGAAAAGTCAAAGTCGTTTTTGTAATCAAATGTCCGAAGATCTTCATACATATCGTTAGTAATTATCCAATATATAAAAGCGTCTGTATCCATGTAGGAGATGCCGATGTTTTCCCGTCCATAAAAGGTGACCATCTTTTTGTAATGAAAATCGTACATATGAGTCTTGGAGATATCCAGGATTGACATTCCTATATACAAAGGACGATCCATCTTCACACTTGTTTTCTTCATAGATACAGCTACAAGATTTTCATTAATAATTATAGATGTATTAAAGTTAGGCTGTTGTACGAGTTTCTGTAGTTTGTTCGGATCTGTAACAAGTTTAACGTTTTTATGTATTCTTTTGTTTTCTAATGTTTTACCGAATATCGCATTGTTCATTAATTTAAAAAAGTCTTTTTGAAAGGCTGATGTAGCGGCTGCTCTTCTGGTAGTGTTCGAGTCTATATACGGTTTCAACCAGCACGATTGGGAAAATTCCACGGCTCTATTAATTTTAGTAAGACGTAAACCTAATTCGATAGCTTGTTGAACAACGCAATAGTGAGCTACGTATCGTTGTTTATTGTTAAGGGTCATCATTAATTTGGGGTGTTTTCCAGTTGGTGAAATTTCTGTTCTTGCAAGGAGTGGAAGGTCATAATGAAGATCGTGTAAATGTTCTGGATATTCAAAGTCGCAATCCAAAATATATCCGGTATCTCCATGTTTTGGAATTTGTGATATATCCCCAATACAATCGGGATCAACCCATTTAAAGTTGTCAAATGGAAGTGGGTTCGACATGGCCCATCCATACAGATTATTTGCGTCGAAATATCCCAAGTACGTTGAAGGTTTCTCTTGATCATGGTCTGGTAGATATTTGTTGTTGGCTTTAACATGTCTTGTCACGCTTTGAGTTAATCCACCTCTAACACCCGACTCAACCATTAAAACCATATCTATATCTGTTAACAGCTGGAGTTTGCATTTTGTTTCTTTCAACATTGCTTGCCAAGCTAGTCCTGGAGATGTATACGAATGTAGAGGGTCCAAACCGTATGCTGCAAAACAGGTTCTTCGGAATTCTTCCATAACATCGCAGAGAAGAGTCACGTCAAGTTTTACATAAAAGTCTGAGTATTCTCCTAAGGTCTTCATATCCAACTCGTTCCATACTCGACATGCATGTTGATAATCTTCAAGTGAAATTTCCGAATCATTAAGTTTATTGTTAAATTGTTCTGGTGGAGGAAGTGATGTTTCATTAAATCTATGCAGTCCATCGATGTAATCGTAGGGGAAGACCCCTTTTCGAAGAACCAGATCCATTTTATTACTGGCTACAATTTTGCTTGTTTCTATCAGATCTTCTTTTTTTAAATTCTCAGTTAATTTCATTAGGCTAGAAGGCATAAATTTAAACGAATCAATAAACCTAAGTTTTATTTTGCCAACCTTTTTAGAGAAGCTTATAAATTTTTCCATTGTTGTTGCCAAAACATCTATCGCCCCATCATCTCTTCCCAATTCGGGAATTATAAAGTGAGAGTCATATCCACTAAGGTTATGTAGAACAACGGGTATAAAAGATGGAAGTTTGTAATTCAAATTGCAAGCGTTACAGGCTGCACCTCTGTAGACTCCTGTAAGATGGTCGTGATCACGAACTTTAACGTTATCTGGTGTAAATATGTTATTACACAGATAACATGTTGTTGCCAGATTGTGATGTTGAAGTTGATGTTCTTCCATAGGCAGCATCGGTATTTTCATTTTGTAGAGTTCTTCCACCTTAGAGGCAATATAATACAAATCGTCTACAAAGTGTTTCGCTGCTTGTTCACCGCGATAAATCTTCGGAGCAGATGATAGTCCAAATTCTTGAAGATGTTCTTCAGACAGCGTGGATTTTGTTAGTATACAGTAACTGTTTGGTGCGTGTTTTTGATATTTGCTTCTTTTTGTAATATCCTCTTCTTGTTGTTCAATTGGAAGTAAAGATGCTTCGAAATCCGCGTACACAACAAATGGAATAGGGTATTGTTGATTTACTTTGTCAAATTGTACGTATGCTCTGCTAGGATGAGGTAATTTAATTCTAACCTCATAATTCCCACTACATAACCTTTGATGTTCTAATAACCATTCTGAACCTCCTCTTCTTAATGGTTTGCTCACGTGGCAAAAGCATCTCTTACATGTTGTGATTTTACTTTTATGTTTTGTTAACTGTTTACATACAAGCCCTTCAAAATCTTTTATATACACGTAATGGGATATCTCTCCTTTATTGATTAATAACAGGTCAGTATGATTGTTGCGCTCATTCGATGTTATGCGCAAGGGATACACATTATTTGACGAATCCAAACCAAATATGTTGACTGAAGCCGACGGATTTTGCTTTTCAAATTTTGATATATCAGTAATTGCAACAGGGTAAGTCATTCCCTGGAAATTATACTTATGTTGAACTTCTTCATATTTTTGACTTGGTCTTTTTTGGTGGTCTTTGTTTACATATTTTACCAACATAGCATATTTAAAACATTCGTTATCTTCATTTTGCACATTAATACAGGATTTGGTATCACTTACTTTTTTCGGAAGAGGAATGTAACTACTTCCTCTCATTCCATAACCGTGTTTATGAACTCTAACATCCAGACTTGTTATACTTAATAAAGTCCATCCAGATCCTCTTCCTTCATGCTCTTGTATTTTTGTCAAAAGTTCCTCAAAACATTCTGTTACAATCTTTTCAATATCTGACGCAGCCATGATGGTTCGGTTTTTTGTCATAAAACCTCTTGGTGATGTTTCGTTTTGTATGTTAGTGAATATAGCATCTAGCAACAGTCCAAATTTGATAAAATTTAATCTTTTTTGTTCATTCTTTAATGTTTTGGTTACTAATTCTTTGGCGTTATGTAGAAAGTTTTCAAGTTGTAATTTTACGTTGTCAATTTTAAAATGTGTTACTACCTTACCGGGTAGTGCTTGAGCGTGTAGTTCCACATCTACAGCTGTTGATGTTGAAGGTCGGTGAAGTGTAGACATAGCAGGCGTTGAAGTCGATGTTGATGGTGTTGATGTTGAAGGACGGTAAAGTGTAGACATAGCAGGCGTAGAAGTCGATGTTGATGATGCATATTGAATAACACTTGGTCTGGAATGTTGGTGTTGAGCTAACATTCGATCTATTTCTTTCAATTCTTCTTCTTCATACTTTTCATCTTGGTTGTTGTTATGTTTTAATTCTTTATGAATCATTAAAAGAAATTCATCCTTAAATGAAGACTTGCAAATATCGCAGCGATGCATAATGTAGGTGCGATCTCCGCAAGGGTCAAAGCAATAATGAAAAACACTGCAAATACCCCTCTATTTATACCCTAGCAAAAGTGGTGGGGGTACGTATTACGTTAAGTTTACTATTTTTTTGCATTTTATATTTACTATTGTAGCTGAAGGGTACAAAGTTCTGTATTTAGGTCAAGGTCATTGAACATATTTGCCAAAACGGGGAATAGAGCAGTAAATGATTTCATATCAAACCATAAACTGATCTATTCCCCGCTCTGTATTTAACTAAGACAATTTTCTCCAACAGGAACATTTGATAGATTTTAAACTCGGATGTGAAGTCGGATTGTACACATTGCATCTCGATCAACTAAAAATTTCATAAAACAATAGGGATCTTCAGTTGTAGATTCATCTTTAACATATTCGATGGTCAACATTGCCGAACGAAGATCTTGTGGAATTACGTCGACTTTTATGAGTCGCCTTTCGAGTTCAAACCGTTTTGTTATTGATGTAAGTTTTATCACATCATCGATATCGATGAGGGGAAAGCTGTAGCAAACGGAGTTTCCTGGTGGGTTCATCATGCCGATATGATAAATATACACTGTTGCATCGTCTTTAAATAGACGTTCCCCCACCATTAAATGTATAAGTTACCCCACTTTTTCAATCTTGTAAATGGGTCAAGGTCATACAACGATATTACCAAAACGGGGAATAGAGCAGTAAGTGATTCTCACTATAACCACAAACTGATCTATTCCCCGCTTTGTATTTAAAGTAAACTATTTGAAGACAACAAAGACTTATTCAGATTCTTCCGATGATAATGATGATGATGATGAGCTCATATCACTAAATAAGCGACGACGAACACAAAAGTTCCCTGTGATTGGATCTAGAACTACATCATCGATATTAATACTGCTTGGAGGGGTTTCACTATCAACAAGGTCCATTTCCTCCAAATAGAGCAACTGATGTCGTCGACAGTCAACAGCTCCAACAGCTCCATCTCTCCAAGATATGGTTCACTGCTAGCAAACTCACTCAGTAGTTCAAGATCACTAAATAGTTCATCTTCCATCTCTGAATCGTCTTCGTCTTCATCTTCGTTTATATTTACTGGAATATTTTGAATCAATTCCAGTATAGTCTTCTTAGAAGGGAAAATGTTATCTCTGGGCGACATGATTCCAAGTAGCAGACTGGTTTTACCACTAATACGAAACCACCTTTTATACCTGATTTTGGTGGTGGTGGGGGTAAGTGTTGAAAGTGCAAGTGGTAGGGAAAAGTGATAGGGAAGAGGTATTATTGTAACACAAATGATTAAGTCCTGTAAGTGGGTCAAGGTCACCTTATCCTATTACCAGAACGGGGAATAGAGCAGTAAGAGATTCTTATTCAAACCTCAAACTGATCTATTCCCCGTTCTGTATTCCCCCCCCCTTTGGCCTTTTATGTAGTTTATGAGGTTGTGTAATAAAGGCACAGGATGTAGCCTTCTCGTAATAATTGGTCAATTTTTTTCTTCAAAGGGATTGGTTTTACATCTATTTTTACTTCTTCTGTTCCACGAATACCCAATCCTTTGACCTGAACATGTTGGTACTCCGTTAACAGTTGGTAAACACGCTGGATAAAAGTATCCGCTTTAGCAGTAGAGTCAATATAGTGGAGGTATACCATGGTAGGTGCTCTCTTGATGCAATTCAGAACCAAAGTGATAATTGTCTCTGCAACATCGGGCTTATATACCCATCGTTTTTTTTTTTTGTTTTTTTTTTTGCTTTAGTTACAGGTTTGGAACAATATAAAATGTTATGTTAATCTTCCATCCATTATCGACTAACCTTACCATATTGCCAAAGATTTTATATAACTTTCTACTATAGTTTGTTTCAAATGCTTCATTTTCGCTACTGTAAACTTCACTTGTTGGTCTCCACATGTACAATTGACAACTAACCTCTATATTAAGATACCGTAGCAGTAATCTCCTTACAGCAAGCAACTGATCAATGTTTTCGACCCGTCTGCTAACTATTATAGTTGCTGCAGAGATAGAAGGAGTGGATGCACTAATTTTCAGCAGAGTACTAATTTTTACCAACGATGGAGAACCTCCTTTATACTTAGTTTAGGTGGTGGTGGGGGTTAGGAAAGGATATTGTTGTTGTTGTAAGAAATAAGAAGATCTTTCATTATTTTTTATCAAACGAATAGTTTCTTTTCAACCTTTCTGCTTACTACTAGTGTTGCTGCAGCGATAGGGAGAGCGGGTGTACTCATTTTCAGCAGAATGATTTTACCAGTGATAGGGAACCCCTTTTATACTACGTTTAAATGGTGGGGGTTAGTGGTGGGAGTACAAGGGTTAGGGAAGGGGTATATCGTGTTAAGAAATAAATATATCTTCCATTATTTTACCACACGGAGTGTAAGTCACTACTATACACGAATATTCTAAGTCTTTTTAGTGGGTCAAGGTCGTCTGAACATATTGCCAAAACGGGGAATAGAGCAGTAAGTGATTCTCACTTTGACCACAAACTGATCTATTCCCCGCTTTGTTTTTTTTTTTTTTTTGTTTTTTTTTTAACCCCTCTCATTGTTTAGTCATCTTCTTTTTTAAGGGTCGGAGGTTCGACAAAAACGTTCCCTAATTCTTTTTGTAAGATTGAGGGGGGCAGCGGTTCCTCAGGCAGTTCAGCTTTTATACAAGGTTCTTGAAGCTGTGTTTGAAGGAACTTAATATATTGTACTGCCTGTCGAATTTTTGAAATCCTAGAATCACTAGGATTAGCAAATGGTACAGCGACTTGTAATCTTTTGAATCCTTCTCTTACTTTATTTTCGTTTCTTCGCGAACGTGCACTATTTTGTTTCGCTCTACGTTTCCAGATTACTTCCATATCAGTAGCTGATGAGTTGGATGAACCTGCTGGAGTCTCCATAGCTGACTAATGAATATGTTCTACGATGCCACGCTTATATACCCGCTTACCCCCACCTAAAAGGTTGGTGAACAGGTCAATGTTTTGGTTTGAAAAGGAATTTAAGCAGAGCGACATGTTTCTAAGTCCGTTTTCTAGGTCAAGGTCGTTGTAACATTGTAAAAAAAAGTGTGGACAACCTATTTACACTCTGCAGCATATGCTACAAAATGTAAATAGGTTGTCCACACTTTTTTTTTTTTTTAATTTGGAAAAAGAAAGACTTGATTTAATTTGGAAAAAGGTTATTACAATTTTTTCCACACAGTGGTTCCTGAATTGTCTCTGATTAGATAGTGCTTTTTCGTGGGTTTGTAGGGATGACGCATGGCTTTAGGTAATCTTAAAATGTAGAGTTGGTCTCCACATTTTAACATGACCTTTAAGAAACCCATTATTTTGACAAAGAAGTATTGTTTGTTTTTACAAAGCCTATTAATCCGAGTTTTGGCTGGTTTCACTGTTGGATGTGGTGTGGAAAGAGAAACGGTACCCTTGTGTTTTTGTCTTAAATGAAAACTGCATAATTCTTCATCTAAGACACAAGATTTAGCACAACGTTCCCCTTTCCTTGCACCTTTTTTAAAACTGTATTTACATTGTTGTGCAGGAAGTAAGCACTTCCTTCTCAAGGATTTTAATTCATTAAATTTCTCTGAAGGAGTTTGATCATTTATGCAGATTACTGACGGACGAAAACTTGTGGAAGGTGGAGTGATGATTGGAGAAATGATCTGCGGTATAGTGGGTGTTGAAGATATTGAACTCGGTGATGATGATCCCGAGCTCGAAGATGAAGAAGAAGAGGACCTCGAGCTCGAAGATGACGAAGAAGAAGATGACGAAGAAGACCTTGTCCTTGACCTTGGTGATGGGGAAGATAAAGATGATTGTGTTGGTGACTTGGGTCTTGGTGGTGGAGAAGATGGAGACCTTGGTTGCGACTCTTCCGGGATTATCAAAGACATCAGTAATGCCTGGCGGAGTATGGACGCAGGACCGGATGATGAAGAAGCAGGCGATGAAGAAGCAGGCGATGAAGAAGCTGGCGAAGATAAAACCTGGCGGAGTAGAGACGGTGCAGAAGTAGTTGGTGTAGATGATGAAGAAGCAGTAGAAGAGGTAGTAGGTGACACAAGAGCTGGTTTTGCTACGACCATCTTCTTAGGCTTGGTCTGCTTCCTGATATGCGCCATGGTTAAACACAAACAGCAGAATGTTTTACCAGTGTTGGGGAACCTCTTTTATACCCAATGTAAGTGGTGGGAGATGTAAATGGTGGGGAGATGTAAGTGGTGGGAGTGAAGGTGATTGAGAAAGGTTATTTTAAAAGTATATTTCTTCCAATATTTGATCAAACGAAAGTTTTTCTAAGTCCCGTCAGTAGGTCAAGGTCATCTGACATAATGCCAAAGCGGGGAATAGAGCATAACATACTGCTCTATTCCCCGCTCTGTATTGGAGAAGGGGTCAAAAGACAACAAACAAGAGACTGATTTTAAACAAGAGACTGATTTTAAACAAGAGACTGATTTTAAACAAGAGACTGATTTTAAACAAGAGACTGATTTTATATTTCACAAACGTTTCTCATGGGTGAGATAGGTGGTGTCAACCGGTTTGCATGGCCGTATTGATCTTATTGACAAGGCCGGTTTTCAGGGCCGAACCTTATTGTCAGGGGGTTAGGAAAAGGATGAGAAACAAGATACATTACTTTGAAAATAAAGACTTTACCAGCAACTATGTAAAAGAAACAAATTAATCAGTTAACGTTACTTTTACAAGAACAGCCGAGGTCGGTTTTGCAAAGGTCAACAGTATCACTGAAACCCGGTGGGACTTAGATCCAAACACCCGGCGTCAGGCTGCTGCGAACCCAAGTTTTGACCAAGGTTGTTGAGGGACCTGTAGGGCCGGGAGTACATATTTCATTAGTAAATAAGACACTTCAAACAGATACCAAACACTAACATATATTAGACTAACTACATTACCTAGCAGCAAACTACAAGCGTTATCTAACATGCTTAACAAACTAACTAAACATGCAAGGGCGCGGATCTCTTAATTGTGCGTCGGGCCCAACGCACACTTAACAAACCTACGCTGCAGCAGAGTGCAACCCACTGGGACGTATATCCAAACAACGGGCGGCAAGCTACTGCGAAGAGACTGCGGGCTGCTCCCGCTTATAAAGGCGGCAGACAGTGGTGGGGGGCAACCACGCCTGTGTCGTCACAAGGGGGTCAACTTTGACTTGACCTTGGCGTGACCTTGGCTTGACCTTGGCGTGACCTTGGCTTGACCTTGGCGTGACCTTGGCTTGACCTTGACGTGACCTTGGCTTGACCTTGAGTTGACCTTGAGTTGACCTTGGTGTGACCTTGGCTTGACCTTGAGTTGACCTTGGCGTGACCTTGGCTTGACCTTGAGTTGACCTTGAGTTGACCTTGGCGTGACCTTGGCTTGACCTTGACTTGACCTTGAGTTGACCTTGGCGTGACCTTGGCTTGACCTTGAGTTGACCTTGACGTGACCTTGGCTTGACCTTGACTTGACCTTGGCGTGACCTTGGCTTGACCTTGACTTGACCTTGGCGTGACCTTGGCTTGACCTTGAGTTGACCTTGACTTGACCTTGGCGTGACCTTGACTTGACCTTGACTTGACCTTGGCGTGACCTTGGCTTGACCTTGGCGGAGGGGGTCCCGGATGTTAACCGGTCTAGGTCAAACCAGTCCCCAACTTTCTACCCATATATGGATAGGACATGGTTTCACTTATGACCCGCTTTACTCCGGCTGTCAGCTCATTCCAGCTTTGCCTTGCGAACTGTAACCACCTACATCGCTATGACTTCTCCTCTGACAATCGAGAAACTGCAACGTGTGAAGGACAGTTTGAAGAAGACTTCAGAGAAACGAAGCGGGTTTAAAAGACCAACTTATTTTAAGTCTTGTATCAAAAAGAATTTCCGGAACCACCCACTATATTTTAAACAACAGCCTGAGACTCGACCTTCAACTACGCCTCAACCATCTACTTCTGCCACGACTCGACCATTGCCTCGACCTTCAACTACGCCTCAACCATCAACTTCTGCAACGACTCGA
Source organism: Allygus modestus (assembly GCA_963675035.1). Taxonomy (NCBI): domain Eukaryota; kingdom Metazoa; phylum Arthropoda; class Insecta; order Hemiptera; family Cicadellidae; genus Allygus; species Allygus modestus. Next base: position 69,797,624 of record OY776115.1, read on the forward strand.
CCATTGACTCCGCCTCTAACTGCCGATGAGGTGCTGAAGCGGATGAAGATCGACAGTGTAGTGACGCCATTCGAGGTCGTGAAGACGAAGTTCAGAAAACTGAAGTTGGAGACGGGTTACATATTTGTATGTAAAAACGAGAACACCTGTCTTCTTCAACACCACTTCAGTGAAAGATACATCGAGGTGGATATGCCGCGGTGTATTCCACCGCCTCCTAAGACAGAGAAGGAAATGCTTCTAATTAAGCAGAAGGGGCTTGTAAAGTGGGTGGTAAAAGAATAAACCACTGACCTCCAAACTGACCGCCGTTCCACCGTTCCCTGACCACTGTCCTATCACACACAAACGGTCCTTTTCAGGACCACCTTAAGCATTTCAAGTTAGGGACTTGGCCTGTACATAGGCAGGAGACTGTTAGTCTCATGTTTGTGTGCAGCCCACTTTGTGAAAATTTCTAAGTCCTAAGGTCCTTGACCTTGGGGTTGACCTTGAACATGACCCATTTGGGGGGGGGTGCAAAGTTTGTGTAAAGTATGTCATGTGGGTACTCAAATTACGCGAAATGATCAGACGAACAGGTTGGTGCAAACAGAATTCAAATCCGACCAAGGGTATAGCAGTAATAGCTAAAAACAACTATTTTGGAGGTCAAACCTAAATAACTTCTTTATTTACGGATTAAAGTATATCAAGTGGGTACTCAAATTACGCGGATTGATCAGACGAACAAGTTGGTGCAAACAGAATTCAGATCCAACAAAGGGTATAGCAGCAACAGCGAAAAAACAACTATTTTCAAGGACAAACCTAAATAACTTCTTTGTTTTTGGTTCAAGGTCTAACATGTGGGTACTTCAATTACGCAGCTTGACAAGGCGAACAAGTAGGTGCAATTTAAATTTAAATCTAACCAACAGTATAGCATCCGTGGCGTAAAAACGATGGTTTGAAGAACAAGGTAACGTTGTGGTGGGGGTTAGGTGTCTATCATACACGATAACGCTACATCATTATTCTTCCAGCTCCTGACAGATGAACATCTACCTAGAGGGTCTGAAAAATGTCGCAGTTTTACAGGAACATGAGGAAGGTGAACTTCAGTAGTTCCCTTGACACTACTTTCTACTTCCCTGACAATGAAGACAGAAGGTCTACACTTTTAGTGGACAATGAGCGGTTTCGTCGAAGAATAATCGAGGTTGAAAAACTTTTAGCCAGTTGTTTGCTACGCAAAAAGAACCATATGAATACATGCACCGGTTTAGATCATAGTAGCTGTTATACTTATACAGCGTTGAAGCGCAAACATTATTGAAGTTTTTAGTTACGGAGGTAAGGTCTTGACAGTCTAAGAGCTAAACCCTAACTAACACATGTAAACTAGTTATTGTGCGATGTAAAACTTGGTGGGGAGACTGGTGTAGTGGGGGGACTGGTGTAGTGGGGGGGACTACCATCTGCCGCACACTTGCCACCTGCCGCCTGCCACCTGCCGCCAACCATCTGCCGTCCGCCATCTGCTTCGTTCTACTACACTTTTACCCCCACCATTTTGTTTGATACCAGAACGCTAGCTAGCGAATAGTCAGTACACCTCCGGCTCTCGACCGGTGAACATCGAGCTCTCCGAGACGCTCTTCACAAAATAACAATATCATTTCACTCAAGGTCTGATAGATGTTTCTATTTCATTGCCGTCACGTATTCTTTCCTCCTGACAGCAATGAAATGCAAACACCTAACAGAACAGATAGGTGTCAAAAACACAACATGGACTCTGCGCAGGGATCGAAGTATCTACCGTCTTTCTTCAGAAAGCGAAGTGATGGCCGCAACTCGTCCGGATCAACAACATCGATGACAACGAACAACGGGGAACTATTGTAAACATGAATTATTGTAAATAAAGTAATATTTGTAATAGTACTACCTCGCACTCGTATCATTCGATTGTTTCATTCGATAATTTTCATTCGATATTTATTATCGATTAACTATCGAATCACAATTGTTTTACGAGTGCGAGGTAGATTTTTTTAAAAAAATCTCACCGTGACCTTGAACTTTGAACTTTTACTCATTTCGTCACAAAACCGCCTACGTCACTGGCTCAGCCTCAGATGACGTATTTATTCACTCAGCGCATCCGGTCACTCACCGGATGTGACGTCACTTCCGCCCCAGCAGCCCCAAATGCACACTACTCATGACCGGAAGCGCTGAGTGAATAAATACGTCATCTGAGGCTGAGCCAGTGACGTAGGCGGTTTTGTGACGTAATGAGTGAAAGTTCAAAGTTCAAGGTCACGGTGAAGTTTTTAAAAAAAATCTACCTCGCACTCGTAAAATGGATTGTGATTCGATAGTTAATCGATAAGAAATATCGAACGAAACTATCGAATGAAGCAATCGAATTATACAAGTGCGAGGTAGTAATATTACATATATTACTTTATTTTATTTACAATAATTCATATTACAAATATTACTTTATTTTATTTACAATAATTCATGTTTACAATAGTTCCCCGTTGTTCGTTGTCATCGATGTTGTTGATCCGGACGAGTTGCGGCCATCACCTCGCTTTCTGATGAAAGACGGTAGATACTTCGATTCCTGTGCAGAGTCCATGTTGTGTTTTTTTTTTTACACCTATTTGTTCTGATAGGTGTTTGCATTTCATTGCTGTCAGGTGGAAATAATAACAGACGGCAATGAAATAGAAACAGCTATCAGATCTTGAGTGAAATGATAATGTTATTTTGTGTAGAGCGTCTCGGAGAGCTCGATGTTCACCGGTCGAGAGCCGGAGGTGTACTGACTATTCGCTAGCTAGCGTTCTGGTATCAAACAAAATGGTGGGGGTAAAAGTGTAGTAGAACGAAGCAGATGGCGGACGGCAGATGGTTGGCGGCAGGTGGCAGGCGGCAGGTGGCAAGTGTGCGGCAGATGGTAGTCCCCCCCACTACACCAGTCCCCCCACTACACCAGTCTCCCCACCAAGTTTTACATCGCACAATAACTAGTTTACATGTGTTAGTTAGGGTTTAGCTCTTAGACTGTCAAGACCTTACCTCCGTAACTAAAAACTTCAATAATGTTTGCGCTTCAACGCTGTATAAGTATAACAGCTACTATGATCTAAACCGGTGCATGTATTCATATGGTTCTTTTTGCGTAGCAAACAACTGGCTAAAAGTTTTTCAACCTCGATTATTCTTCGACGAAACCGCTCATTGTCCACTAAAAGTGTAGACCTTCTGTCTTCATTGTCAGGGAAGTAGAAAGTAGTGTCAAGGGAACTACTGAAGTTCACCTTCCTCATGTTCCTGTAAAACTGCGACATTTTTCAGACCCTCTAGGTAGATGTTCATCTGTCAGGAGCTGGAAGAATAATGATGTAGCGTTATCGTGTATGATAGACACCTAACCCCCACCACAACGTTACCTTGTTCTTCAAACCATCGTTTTTACAATACGGATGCAAATACTGTTGGTTAGATTTAAATTTAGATTACACCTTCTTGTTTGTCTTGTCAAACCGCGTAATTGAAGTACCCACATGTTATACTTTGAACCATAAACAAAGAAGTTATTTAGGTTTGTCCTTGAAAATAGTTGTTTTTTCGCTGTTGCTGCTATACCCTTTGTCGGATCTGAATTCTGTTTGCACCAACTTGTTCGTCTGATCAATCCGCGTAATTTGAGTACCCACCTAATATATTTTAAACCGTAAATAAAGAAGTTATTTAGGTTAGACCCTCGAAATAGTTGTTTTTAGCTATTACAGCTATACCCTTGGTCGGATCTGAATTCTGTGTGCACCAACTTGTTCGTCTGATCAATCCGCGTAATTTGAGTACCCACATGACATACTTTGCACAAACTTTATACCCCCCCTTTTTTGGGTCATGTTCAAGGTCAAGGTCAAGGTCAAGGACCTTGGGACTTATAAATTTTCACAGAGTGGGTTGCACACAAACATAAGACTAACAGTCTCCTGCCTATGTACAGGCCAAGTCCCTAACTTGATATGCTTAGGCGATTCTTTTGTTAAAAAGGACCTTTTGTGGGAGGGGGTGGGACAAGGGCTTTATTGAACAACCCACTTTACTTTGCCTTCTTCTTTGACCAAAGTCAAAGTCTGACGGTAGCCTACTTCTGGTGGTGCCGGAATCGATTGCGCCAAATCGACCTCGAATAGGACGTCGCCGGATGATAAATAATACGTTGATTTGCTCTTTTGAAACACCACTGTGAAGGAGAAGTTTTTCCTTAAAAATTTAAATTTTGTTTTAACAATGTCAATTGGGGTGATTAGTTCGTCTTCCTTCAAGGTCTTCATTTTTTCTATCTTCCTCAATACTGACTTGTGTGATATGTTTGGTGATGGTGATGGTGAAATTGGTCTTGAAGAACCTTGGACTGGAGGATGTCGTGCAGTTGATAAATTTGAAGATGGCGTTGAAGAACCTTGGATGGGCGGATGTCTTGCAGCTGATGGAACTTGTTTGAAATAAAGCGGGTGATTTTGAAAACTTTTCTGTATTCTTGACTTGAACGACGACGGTCTTTTAAATCCACTTGTCTTTGGAGGTGACTTCTTCATAGAATCCTTAATCCTTCTAAGTTTTTCAACAGTCAATGGAGAAGACATATTAAAACAGAGATCGAGCTGACCGTTCCAGGTAAAGGTTGAAGCTGGAATGAGGTACCAGACGGAGCAAAGCGAGTCGCCAAGTGTAACCGTGACATTTCCATATACGGGTAGAAAGCTAAGGACCGGTCTACATCCGGTTCCCCTTCCCCCCATGACGACACAACCCCCCCCCTGACGTCACAGGGCGGACCCCCCCCCCCGACGTCACGGGCGGACCCCCCCCCTGACGTCACGGGGCGGAGTCACCTCCCACCACTGACCGCCGCCTTTATAAGCGGAGCAGTCCGCGGTCTCTTCGCAGTAGCTTGCCGCCCTTTACGGACCAACGTCCGACTGGGTTGCATTCTGCTGCAGCGTAGGTCTGTTAAGTGTGCGTTGGGCCCGACCCGCAATTAACAGATCCGCGCCCTTGCATGTGTTTGTTAGTTTGTTATGCATGGTAGATTGTTAGATTAACGCTTGTAGTTTGCTAGTAAATGTAGTTAGTGTTTGTAATTAATGTTTGGTGTTGGTTTTTGAAGTGTTTTATTTACTAATATGTACCTTCCCTACAGCTCCCTTTTCTTATGGACATTGATCCAAACTGGGTAAAGTGTCCCTATTTTTATCCGTGGGGTTTATCTTGTAAATATAAAATCGGTCCTTGTAATCCTACCTTGGTCAAAACTTGGGTTCGCAGTAGATTGGCACCCGTTACTGACCCACGTCCGACTGGGTTCCAGTATGCTGTTGACCTTTGTACAACCGACCTTGGTTGATCTTTGAAAAATAACTTGTAAATATAAAATCGGTCCTTGTAATTCTACCTTGGTCAAAACTTGGGTTCGCAATAGATTGGCGCCCGTTACTGACCCACGTCCGACTGGGTTCCAGTTTGCTGTTGACCTTTGTACAACCGACCTTGGTTGATCTTTGAAAAATTAACTTTAACTTTAACTGTTCAATTTGTTTAAATATTTGTGGGTAAAGTCTTTATTTTTTCAAAGTAATGTAATATGTTTCTCATCCCTTTCCTAACCCCTGACAAATAGGTTCGGCCCTGAAAACCGGACTTGTCAATACGGCCATGTAAACCGGTTGACATTACCTTTCTTAGCCTGAGAAACTGTTGTGATTCTTTCTTTTTTTGGTTTTTTTTCTTTATTTTTCGTTATTAAAATCATTGCTTGTAATTCCCTGTCCCCTAATACAGAGCGGGGAATAGAGCACCAATTTGTGCTCTATTCCCCGCTTTGGCAACAAGTTCAGATGACCTTGACCCACTGACAGGACTTATAAAACTTTCGTCTGGTCACATATAGGAAGATGAATATTTTAAACCATAGCCTATCCCCAACTTTCCTTTCCCCTTCCTAACCCCCCCCCTTCCACTTATATTGGGTATAAAAGAGGTTTCCCATCACTGGTAAGATCATTCTGCTGCTTGTGCTTGCTCACACTCAGAACTATGGAGTCACACATCCACATAAGGAAACAGACGAGACCGATATCACTACCGACTTCTGCATCACCCTCGACTTCGGCTGCTGGTTCAATTCTTCGTCAGGCTCTTTTAATGTCCCTGATCATCCCTGAGAGGACAACTTCACCACCAATCATGGATCGTCCAACTTCACCACCCATTATAGATCGTCCAACTACATCTCGCTCACGTCCAACTTCTCCTTCACCATCATCCTCGAGATCAAGGTCTTCGTCGAGCTCCTCCTCGTCATCCACCTCGAGATCAAGGCCTTCGTCGAGCTCCTCCTCATCATCCACCTCGAGATCAAGGTCTTCTTCGAGCTCCTCCTTATCATCCACCTCGAGATCAAGGTCTTCTTCGAGCTCCTCCTTATCATCCACCTCAAGATCAAGCTCCACCTCGAGATCAAGCTCCACCTCGAGCTCTAAAATATTTACAAGACCCCCAATTGAAATTCCACCTTCCACTAGTTCAACCAGACCTTCAGTAATTTGCACAAATATTCAATCTCCTTCAGAGAAATTCAATCAATTAAAGCCATTGCATAGGAGGTGCATACGTCCTGCACAACTATGTAATTATGTCTTCAAAAAGAGTGCAAAGAAAGGCGAACGCTGTGCAGAACAGTGTACTTTAAATGAAGAACTGTGCAATCTTAATTTAAAAAATACTGCTTCTCCTTCTTCACCACATCCAACAGTGAAACCAGTTAAGACTCGGATTAATAGGCTTGCTAAAAACAAACAATAGGTCTTTGTAAAAATAATGGGATTCCTGAAGGTTATGTTAAAATGTGGAGACCGCCTTTACATTTTAAGATTACCTAAAGGCATGCGCCATCCCAAAAACCCTACGAAAAAGCACTATCTAATCCGAGGTGATTCAGGAACCACTGTGTGGAGAAAATTGTAAAAAAAAGAAAATTCTTTCCAAATTAAATAAAGTTTTTTTCCAAATAAAAAAAAAAGTGTGGACAACCTATTTACAATTTGTAGCATATGCTGCAGAGTGTAAATAGGTTGTCCACACTTTTTTTTACAATGTTACAACGACCTGGACCTAGATAACGGACTTAGATATTTTACACTAAGTCAAAGATAAAACTTAAAAGGAAAAAAGGAGAAATATTATACTAAAGACATTATTCAACAGTAAAAGGGGGGGGTAAGCGGGTATTTAAGCGAGCGATTCGGAATATAATTATTAGTTGTATCATCATGAGCGTCAACGAATGATGCTCAGTCACATCCGCAACAAACTTCATCATCGATGCAGTCTACAACGCAGCAGCCAAGACCCTATCATGTTATCCTGGAGGAGTATAATGAGGCAATGAGGTACGCCTTTACAAAGTGGTGTGGACAACCCGCGTTCTCCTGAACAATGGGAGGAGCACGATGCAGACTTTCGCCTGGTTGGAGACTTAGAACTTGAGCTTCAAAGAGCAAAGGTTGCTCAATAGTGAGAAGATTTATTGTTTACTTTAAAATACAGAGTGGGGAATAGATCAGTTTGCGGTCCAAGTGAGAACCACTTACTGCTCTATTCCCCGTTTTGGCAATTTATTCAGATGACCTTGGGACTTAGAAAATTTTCGTTTGGTAAAAAACAACATTGAAATATATATATATTTCTTACTAAAATATCTCCTCCCTAAAACTTGCACCCCCACCATTTCTATTGGGTATAAAAGAGACACCTTATCGATGGTAAAATCAGTCTGCTGCTTGTGTTCGCCCACCTCAGACACCATGGAGCACATCAGAAAACCAACTTCTGCCGCCTCTTCTTGTACTGTTTCATCTTCTGCTGCCCCATCGATACTTGTCCAGGCTATGATTCTATCCCACATTCTTCCAGAGACTGGAAATACTTCGCCAAACTTAAACTCGAGATCTTTCAAAACCGAGAGAAACAATGCTAGTTCTCGGAAAATGAGAACAAGGATCGCTGACCGTTATAAAGTATTAAGAAGCATATTACCATCCTCCAATCCGTATGATTCTAAATTAACCACTATACAAAGGACAATAAAATACATTGCAAACCTTCAATCGCAGCTTCAAGAGCCGTCCTCAATTCACAAAGAAGTCTTACACTACCCTCCACCTTTTGAAGCCGTTTTTCATAAAGAGGATGAGTTAGCGGACCAACATTTTTTCGCTGAAGAACCTTCAGCTTACAAACAAATCTTCCTCATGGATGAAGATCAGGACGAGTAACTATCTTAATAAAACTAAAATCCTTTGAAATACAAAGCGGGGAATAGATCAGTTTGAGGTCAAAGTGAGAACCTCTTACTGCTCTATTCCTCGTATTGGCAATATGTTCAGACGACCTTGACCCACTCACAGACTTAGAAAATCTGCGGAAAGGATAGATATGTTAAATAAAACATTCCTTCTCTACTACCTACCCCCACTCTACTACCTACCCCCACTCTAATAGTATAGGTAAGCGGGGTATTTAAGCGACCGCTCCAGAACTTAGTAATTAGTCAGCTATGGACAGTCAAGCTGGATCATCCAACTTACATAGAGAGCCTAGAAATTCCCAAGAGCAGAAAAGGGTGCTAAAATTAAATAAAGCATATAAGTTACTACATTCAAAACTACCATTTGTTAAGCCAAAAATGTCAAGATTATCAATTATACAACACGCGACGAAATACATTAAAACCCTACAAATGGAGTTGGAAAAACCATTGACTTCGCCTCAACTGCCTGATCAATTAATCTCAAACTCAACTCTTCAAGAGGTTTTTCTTGATGATGGTGATGATGCAATAGAAAAAATTCTTAATGAAATTCTAACATTCGAAATTGATCAATTTGTTTCAACTGACTAAAGATGGTTTGAAAATACTGAACGGAAGAATACAGAACGGGGAATAGATCAGTTTGCGGTCAAAGTAAGAACCACTTACTGCTCTATTCCCCGTTCTGGCAACAGGTGTAAATGACCTTGGGACTTAGAAAATATTCGTTTGATAAAAAAAAAAATGAAAGATCTTCTTATTTCTTACAACAACAATATCCCTTCCTAACCCCCACCACCACCACCTAAACTAAGTATAAAGGAGGTTCTCCATCGTTGGTAAAAATTAGTACTCTGCTGAAAAAAAGTGCATCCACTCCGTCTATCTCTGCAGCAACTATAATAGTTAGCAGACGGGTCGAAAACATTGATCAGTTGCTTGCTGTAAGCAGATTACTGCTACGGTATCTTGATATAGAGGTTAGTCGTCAATTGTACATGTGGAGACCAACAGGTGAAGTTTATAGTAGTGAAAATGAAGCATTTAAAACGAACTATAGTAGAAAGTTATATAAAATCTTTGGCAATATGGTAAGGTTAGTCGATAAGGGATGGAACATTAACATAACATTTTATATTGTTCCAAACCTGTAACTAAAGCAAAAAAAAAAAACAAAAAAAAACGGTGGGTATATAAGCCCGATGTTGCAGAGACAATTATCACTTTGGTTCTGAATTGCATCAAGAGAGCATCTACCATGGTATACCTCCACTATATTGACTCTACTGCTAAAGCGGATACTTTTATCCAGCGTGTTTACCAACTGTTAACGGAGTACCAACATGTTCAGGTCAAAGGATTGGTTATTCGTGGAACAGAAGAAGTAAAAGTAGATGTAAAACCAATCCCTTTGAAGACAAAAATTGACCAATTATTACGAGAAGGCTACATCTTGTGCCTTTATTACACAACCTCATAAACTACATAAAAGGCCGAAGGGGGGGAATACAGAACGGGGAATAGATCAGTTTGAGGTTTGAATAAGAATCACTTACTGCTCTATTCCCCGTTCTGGTAATAGGATAAGGTGACCTTGACCCACTTACAGGACTTAATCATTTGTGTTACAATAATACCTCTTCCCTATCACTTTTCCCTACCACTTGCACTTTCAACACTTACCCCCACCACCACCGGAATCAGGTATAAAAGGTGGTTTCGTATTAGTGGTAAAATTAGTCTGCTACTTGGAATCAAGTCGCCCAGAGATAACATTTTCCCTTCTAAGAAGACTATACTGGAATTGATTCAAAATATTCCAGTAAATATAAACGAAGATGAAGACGAAGACGATTCAGAGATGGAAGGTGAACTATTTAGTGATCTTGAACTACTGAGTGAGTTTGCTAGCAGTGAACCATATCTTGGAGAGATGGAGCGGTTGGAGCTGTTGACTGACGACGACGACGACGATGATAATGAACCAGAATGTCATCATCAGTTGCTCTGTTTGGAGGAAATGGACCTTGTTGATAGTGAAACCCCTCCAAGCAGTATTAATATCGATGATGTAGTTCTAGATCCAGTCACAGGGAACTTTTGTGTTCGTCGTCGCTTATTTAGTGATATGAGCTCATCATCATCATTATCATCGGAAGAATCTGAATAAGGTTTTGTTGTCTTCAAATAGTTTACTTTAAATACAAAGCGGGGAATAGATCAGTTTGTGGTTATAGTGAGAATCACTTACTGCTCTATTCCCCGTTTTGGTAATATCGTTGTATGACCTTGACCCATTTACATGACTGAAAAAGTGGGGTAACTTATACATTTAATGGTGGGGGAACGTCTATTTAAAGACAATGCAACAGTGTATATTTATCATATCGGCATTATGAACCCACCAGGAAACTCCGTTTGTTACAGCTTTCCCCTCCTCGATATCGATGATGTGATAAAACTTACATCAATAACAAAACGGTTTGAAATCGAAAGGCGACTAATAAAAGTCGATGTAATTCCACATGATCTTCGTTCTGCAATGTTGACCATCGAATATGTTAAAGATCAATCTACAACTGAAGATCCCTATTGTTTTATGAAATGTTTAGTTGATCGAGATGCAATGTGTACAATCCGACTTCACATCCGAGTTTAAAATCTATCAAATGTTCCTGTTGGAGAAAATTGTCCTAGTAAAATACAGAGCGGGGAGTAGATCAGTTTATGGTTTAATATGAAATCATTTACTGCTCTATTCCCCGTTTTGGCAAATATGTTCAATGACCTTGACCTAAATACAGAACTTTGTAGCTTCCAGCTACAATAGTAAATATAAAATGTAAAAAATAGTAAACTTAACGTTATACGTACCCCCCACCACTTTTGCTAGGGTATAAATAGAGGGGCATTTGAAGTGTTCTTCATTATTGCCTTGACCCTTGTGGAGATCGCAACTACATTATGCATCGCTGCAATATTTGCAAGTCTTCATTTAAGGATGAATTTCTTTTAATGATTCATAAAGAACTAAAACATAACAACAACCAAGATGAAGAATATGAAGAAGAAGAATTGAAAGAAATAGATAAAATGTTAGCTCAACACCAAAATTCCAGACCAAGTGTTATTCAATATGCACCATCAACATCGACTTCTACCTCTGCTCTGTCTACACTTCACCGTCCTTCAACATCATCATCTGCATCGACTCCTACACCTGCTCTGTCTACACTTCATCGTCCTTCAACATCATCAGCTGCATCGACTTCTACGCATGCTCTGTCTACACTTCACCGTCCTTCAGCATCAGCAGCAGTAAATGTAGAACTACATGCCCGAGCACTTCCGGGTAATGTAGAACCCACTTCAAAATTGACAATGCAAAATTACAACTCAAAGAATTTTTACATAACGCAAAAGGATTGGTAAGCAACACTTTGCAAAATGAATTAAAAAGATTAAATTTTATCAAATTCGGTCTATTACTAGATGGTTTATTTACAAACATTCAGAATGAAACTTCACCGAGAGGGTTTTTAACAAAAAACCGAACTATTATGTTTTCGTCAGATATTGATTCAATCGTATCTGAATGTTTTGAAGAGCTAATTACAAAAATACAAGAACATGAAGGAAGAGGATCTGGATGGAGTTTGTTAAGCATCACAGGGCTAGACTTAAGAGTGCACAAACACGGTTATGGAATTCGTGGCAGTAGCTATATTCCTTTACCAAAAAAGATTAGTGATACCAAATCCTGCATCAATGTACAAAATCAAGATACTGAATGTTTTAAATATGCCATGTTGGTCAAATATGTAACAGACAATCCGATAAGACCAAGTCACAAATATTAAGAAATACAACATAAGTATAATTTCCAGGGAATGACTTATCCTGTTGCAATTACTGATATATCAAAATTTGAAAAGCAAAATCCTTCAGCTTCTGTCAACATTTTCGGCTTAGATTCGTCAAACAATGCGTACCCCTTGCGCATAACACCTATTGAGCGCAGAGATCATACGGATTTGCTATTAATCACTAAAGGGGACATATCCCACTATGTCTACATAACAAACTTTTGAGCTCTTGTATCTAAACAAATATCAAAAAAACACGGAGAGAAAACCATTTGTAAAAGATGTTTTTGTCATGTAGGCAAACCATTAAGAAGGGGAGGTTCAGAATGGTTAGTAGAACATCAAAGGTTATGTAATGGAAACTATGAGGTTAGAATTAAATTGCCACATTCCAGCAAAGCGCAGATAAAGATTGACAAAGTAATACAACAATACCGTGTACCTGTTGCTGTTTACGCTGATTTCGAGTCTTCTTTACATCCGCTTGAACAACAAGAAGAGGACGTTACAAGAAGAAGCAAATACCAACTTAACTCACCAAACAGTTATTGCATACTAATTAAATCCACGTTGACTGAAGACCATCTTCAAAAATATGGACTATCATCTTCTCCAAAGATTTATCGCGGTGAAGAAGCAGCCAAATACTTTGTTGATGATCTGTATGACATAGCTGCAAAGGTAGAAGAACTGTATGGAACAAAGGTACCCATGTCACCTATGGAAGAAGAAGAGCTTCAACATTATGATTCAACAACAACGTGTTATCTGTGTAATAACACCTTTACACTGGATAACGTTAAAGTTCGTGACCACGATCATCTTACGGGAGCGTACAGAGGTTCAGCCTGTAACGCTTGTAACTTGAACTACAAACTACCATATTTCATCCCCGTAGTTCTGCACAATCTGAGTGGTTATGATTCGCACTTCATAATCCCCGAACTAGAAAGAGATAATGGAGCAATAGACGTTTTGGCTACTACAATGGAAAAATTTATAAGCTTTTCAAAAAAGGTGGGTAAAATTAAATTAAGGTTTGTTGATTCATTTAGATTTATGCCTTCAAGCCTCATGAAATTATCTGAAAATCTAAGAAGAACAGATTTGATAGAAACAAGCAAAATTGTACCCAATAGTAAAATGTATTTGATTCTTCGAAAAGGAGTCTTCCCCTATGATTACATCGATGGACTGTATAGATTTGATAAAACATCACTACCTCCACCAGAACACTTCAAAAACAAACTTAATGATTCGGAAATATCACTTGAGGACTATCAACACGCACGTCGAGTATGGAACGAGTTAGATATGAAGACCTTAGGAGATTACTCGGACTTTTATGTCAAACTAGATGTAACTCTTCTTTGTGATGTAATGGAAGAATTCCGAAACACCTGTTTTGCTGCATACGATTTGGACCCTCTACATTCGTATACTTCACCAGGATTAGCTTGGCAAGCCATGTTAAAAGAAACAAAATGCAAATTCCAATTTTTAACAGACATTGACATGGTTTTAATGGTTGAAGCTGGAGTAAGAGGCGGATTGACCCAAAGTGTTACCAGACATGTCAAAGCCAACAACAAATACCTTCCCGATTACGATGAAACCAAACCGTTAACCTATTTAGGATATTTCGATGCAAATAACCTGTACGGATGGGCAATGTAAAACCCACTTCCTTTTGATAACTTTAAATGGATTAATCCCGACTCTATTGGCGATATTTTACAAATTCCGAAACATGGTGACACCGGATATATTTTGGATTGCGATTTTGAATACCCAGAAAATTTACATGATCTTCATTATGACCTTCCACTTCTTGCTAAAACAGAAATTTCACCAATTGGAAAACACCCCAAATTAATGATGACATTAAATAATAAACAACGCTACGTGGCTCACTTTTGGGTGGTTCAACAAGCTATCGAATTAGGACTACGTCTAACAAAAATTAATAGAGTTTTGGAATTTTCTCAATCATGCTGATTGAAACCCTACATTGATTCAAATACCATCAGAAGAGCAGCAGCTACATCATACTTTCAAAAAGATTTCTTTAAATTAATGAATAATGCAATATTTGGAAAAACATTGGAAAACAAAAGAAGACATAAAAATGTTAAACTTGTTACCGACGCAAAAAAATTACAGCAACTAGTACAGCAGCCAAATTTTGGAACATCTATAATTATTAATGAAAAACTTGTAGCAGTGACCATGAAGAAGACGAGTGTGAAGATGGATTGTCCTTTGTATATAGGCATGACAATCTTGGACATCTCAAAAACACACATGTACGATTTTCACTACAACAAAATAGTGGCGTTCTACGGAAGATAAAATATATCTATTAACTATATGGACACTGACGCTTTTATATATCGTATAGTAACATTGGAAATGTATAAAGATTTACGTACATTTATTTACAAGAACGACTTTGATTTCTCCGATTATCCAAAAGATCATCCAAACTACGACAATGGCAGACACAAAAAAGTACTAGGCAAATTCAAGGATGAGGCTAATGGTGTTCTACTTGAAGAGATTGTTGCACTGATGTCTAAGCTATATTCTTTGAAACTCTATAATGAAAAAGAAGAAGAAGAAGAAAAGAAGAATAGCTATATTAAGAAAGCTAAAGGTGTAAAGAGTTTATTTTTAAAGAAGAAAGTGCATTTTGAACACTACAAGCAATGCTTATTTGAGGATAACATCATTACAGCTAAATTCAACACCATCAGAAGTTTTAACCATCAGCTGTACAGCGTGACTGAAGTTAAAAAGGCGCTATCCTGTAATGACGACAAAAGACAAACCCTTCCAGACAAAATCAACACATTGCCATTCGGTCACTACTCCCTCAACCCTATTGACGAGTAACCTTTTCATCGTCCTAGATCCCTAATCCTTTTTCTTTCCGTAAAAAAAGGGGAAACACAGCAATGTTAAGCTGTGTTTCCCCTTTTTTTACACAAGTTTTGAATGACCTTGAACTATATGTATATATATAAGCAGATTTATACCAAAGAATATTTAATACCATATCAGCTGCCTTCGTGAAACCATCATGTCAGACCTGAAGGAGAAGATTATTAATGAACTACACAAACCTGCAAGAATAAAGTTTCCAAGAAGAAATACTGTAATAAAAGGGATAAATGATCTATATCAAGCGGATTTAATTGAAATGCGACCGCATAGCAGAATAAACAAAGGATTTAAATATATACTCACAATTATTAATTGTTTTACAAAAGTTGCAGACGCTTTGCCTCTAAAGGACAAGACTGGTAAAAGCATAACAGAAGCCATGGAAATAGCCATAAAAAGAGATAAAAACAAAATTAAACATTTACAAACTGATGATGGAACAGAATACTTTAATACAAACTTTGCACAGTTAATGAATAAATATAAAATAAATCATTATTCTACAAATTCAGAGAAAAAAGCAGCTATTGTAGAAAGATTCAATAGAACCTTAAAAGGAGCACTGTATAAACAATTTTCAAAAAGAGGTTCTTACGTATGGTATGATGTTTTACCACAATTAATAAATGATTATAACAACAGGTTTCATAGAACTATTGGTATGAAACCTATCAAAGTAAATAGAAGAAATGCAAAAGATGTATTAAAACGCATAAAGAAAAATACAAAGCCTAAAGTAGAAAAAATGCAGCCAACAAAATTTAATGTAAGTGATAAAGTACGGATTAGTAAATATAAGGGAGTGTTTACCAAGAAATACCTTCCCAATTGGACGAATGAAGTTTTTACAGTGTATAAAGTGCAACCGACTGTACCTGAAACGTATATCCTAAAAAATAACAAAGGAGATTTGTTGCAAGGTGCATTTTATGGACATGAAATGTTAAAGTCAACAGTAGGTGATGTATATCTTGTTGAAAAAGTGTTACAAAGAAAAAAGGACGCAGTTAAAGTGTGGTGGTTAGGGTTTAACAAAACTGAGGATTCATGGATACCTATAAAGGACTTGGTTTAATGCAAGCAACTCATTTCATCGTTAACCTTTGAGCAGGATGGAGATTATTCACCATAAAGATCGATTCAATATTAATAACATAGATGATTTAACTGTGGATAACGTTAAAATCAACAATGGTAAACACGGTAGTTTACTTCCAAACACGGTTCGATGTATAGTAAGTGGCCCCTCAAACTGCAGAAAGACCAATGTTGTCTTTAATTTGATCACTAATCCGCAGGGATTAAGATTTAATAACCTATATATTTTTCAAAGTCTCTACATCAACCAAAGTATCAATTGCTGGATAAAATCCTATCTGATGTGTCTGATGTTAATTTTTACAAATTTAACGCTAGTGATAGCATTATGCAACCAAACGAAGCGAAACCGTATTCTGTATTTATATTTGACGATGTATCTTGTGAAAATCAGGATACTATTAGAAACTACTTTGCCATGGGAAGACATAATAACATCGACAGCATATATATAGGACAAACTTATAGCAAAATCCCAAAACAACTTATCAGAGATAATGCAAATATTCTAATTGTATTCAAACAAGATGATACTAACCTAAAACACATATATAACGATCATGTGAATGCGGATATGCCATTTGAAAAGTTTAAAGAGCTTTGCGGAAAAGCATGGGCGGAAAAGTATGGATTTTTGGTTATTATGAAAGATCAAGCTATAAAAGATGGTCGTTATAGAATAGGTTTTGATAAATTTGTTTTAATACACTGATTAGTGGTATTACTGTACAAGTTGTCGAGGTGTGAAGATGGTTAACCAGGAAAAGCTATTAAACGAAATAAAATCACTTAGTGATTCTATTAGACAAAAAAACCGAGCTTTAAAATCAGGTATAAATGAAAGAGAGCAATTTTTAGAAACAACATTCAAACCTGTTACTGAACCTTTAAAGCGATTAGCACAAAATATGGAAAACCCTTCAATTCGCTTCGAAGGAGACAAAATGCTACCAATTTCCAAATATGAAGAAGAATTTCAGAATGATGAAAGTTTTGGCCAGTTACAAACATCTGAAGAAAGCGACGAGTATGAAGAAAGCGGAGATATAGAGGATTTAAAGGAAAAGGACATTGCAGAAGATACAAGTACAGAAGATACAAGTGTAGAAGATACAAGAGCAGAAGAAGAGGATATTATCCCATCCAACTTAAGCAAATTAGGCACGGATATTATGTTTAAGGGAACTCTTGGAAGAACATATACGTTAAAAATGTTACACGCCGCACATGCTAATCGAAATTTTCATACCTATGGAGCTAGAATAGAGGATAAAGGATTAATGATTGGAGATAGCAAGTTAGATATAAACGAAAATGATGATATAGTTATTGGAGATAAGAAATATAAAGGTACAAAAGGTTTGTTTGAACTTATCTTTAAAAATAATCCTGGTAAATATACTAAAAGGGATTTACAATTGTTTAAAAATATATTAGAGTATACAAATGCACATAGAAAGAAGTATTCCAAAGACCTACCTATTCATAGAAATCGGTCAATAAAATATACAAGTATTATATCTAGTCTTTTCCCCTCGAAATCAAAAAAAGCTCAAATTAAAAGAAAAGCTTTATCTTCTGCTGAATTAAATGTTTTGCATAAAAAGAGAAAAACAACTGATCCTACCACATCTATAAGTATAAGAATAAGAATAAGAATAATCTGGAAGGGGATTATTGAACAATTTGTATAAAACTAATATAATATATTACAACGATATAAATAAGTTAGTTGATCGAATGAGGTTATTACATGAAGCTATGGAAGCCGGGCACACTGGTTTAGAAAACGAATGGGTAGCTTTGGTTGATGAACTGCGAAAACAAGGAATAATTGTTCAGTAGACGTACATATATAATAAGAACCTAAACGATAGTGATTCAGTTACATCATGAGTGTGGACAGGTTTGGACGGTATTCCGAGTTTGGAGTAAAATCTGGACATAGTGAAAAAAGAGCTGGGTTTCCGTTAACACCTGACGGCAACTATAATTTTGAAGGAAAAGTAATTCAAAATGTTGGTGATCCGCTTATGTCGTCTGATGCGGTTACAGTACAGTAAATGAAAAAAAGAACCCCAACTGTACACGAAGATCATTGGGGGTTTTCCGGTAAAAGGTTAAGCGATATACAATATCCCGTTTATGATGGTGAAGCAGTAAATTTAGCTACTCTAAAATTGTTAACGATTTACAAAAGGAATGAAACTGACACAAGCTATGATGTAAAAAAATTAAAATTATCAAATGTAGGTGATTGTGAGCAGGATGGAGACGCTGTAAATAAGAAAATGTTTGATATTGTACACAAGAAATGGACTACGGAATATGAAAAACATTTGGAATGGTTTGGTGCAGCTCTATTCCATTATATCCATCGGGCTTTAGGAAGAGATGCAGCTTCAGATGTTGACAGTCACAATTATTTAGACTGGAAAAATATACACAATCCAGAGAAACCTAATCCACGAGATAAACCGTCTGAGCCTTCTAAAGTCAAGACATTAGGAAAGGGGGATAAAGTGAATGTGATTAATGAACCAACAGAAAACAATGAAGATTACATAAGAGAAAAAATAATTTAAAATACCCCCATGATAAGGGATAAAGCATCAGTCATATTCAAGAGACGATACAGAGAGTATGATGGAATCCAATATTACTGCGTGGAGTTTAATATCTCAAGAGCCGAGATTTCCCCAAGGAGTGTTGACAGATGGTTTTGTTCAACGGTTTGATAGATATATGGATTGGGAACAACTTTCCATACACTACCTCTTTACAATGACTATGTTAAGAATTTATTTTCACAGAGTTAACTGGATCCATATTTTACAAAGACAACAGTTTTCAGAAGACTTCCTCGTAGAAATGACATCAAATTTTAATAACTGTTGGGAAGTAATAAGTAAATATCAAAATCTCTCTGAGAATTGCATTGATAATTTTAAAGATAAACTAGACTGGAATGTGTTATTCAATAACCAACGATTTAGTGGCAAGTTTCTAAGGAAACATGACAACTATTTAAAGTTTATTCATTTTACCGAAGACAACGATACCATCACCAGCGGAGAAACATCTGGAACATCTTCAATTACACCTTATTTCAAATTTTGCTACTTCTATTTAATATGTCTACATTTAATTAATAAATCCATTTCTATATAATAAATGGATTTTAAACCGTATATAATACACGAAACCAAAACTTATATTACATTCATTCTAAAACATTTATAGAGTGCACCTACAGATTGTAGGTTTTGCTATAAATAGTCATGTCGAGGGTTAAACGCATCAGTCATAATCGAGAGAGATTACAGAATGGAAGGGGAATAGCATCAACAGCATTTTCTCTATTGAGTAAACCGGTTGGAGCTATAGTTAACAAGGCGATTGATTTATTACCTGTGGAATTACATTTACCTGGAGGATATCAATATTGTGGTCCTGAAACCAAATTAGAGAAACGTCTTGCTAGAGGAGATCCTGGAATAAATAAGCTCGATCAGGCTTGTAAACAGCACGATATAGCGTATTCCAAATTTGGTGATACTAAAAATAGATCAATAGCAGATAGAGCACTTGCTGAGAAAGCTTGGCAAAGAGTAAAATCTAGTGACGCGAGTATTGGTGAAAAAGCAGCGTCTTTAGCAGTAACAGCAGCAATGAAAGCAAAAACTACGTTTGGAGGAGGAAAGAGAAGAAGGCGTGGGAAAAAACCCGCTAAGAAACAAGGAGGTAATATCAGAAGAAAACTTCGATCTACCAGTGGTAAAGCTAAAAAGAAACCAACAATATGGTCAATGATAAAAAAGGGAGGAGGATTATACCTAAGACCGTATCGTGTGTATTAAATAAGAAAGAGCAATTAATAATTAAAAACAAAGAATTAACCAATGAAGAACTGATTACATATGCTTCTTGTTTGAAAATCCCATTTTTTAGAGGAGTATTTATGAAAGATGAATTACCGGTTAAAATGTGGAAAAATGAGACTGGTATTGTAAATTTGGATAATAGTGAAGGATTAGGCACTCATTGGGTGTGTTACAAGAAACTTGGCAAAACCATTTATTATTTCTACAGTTTTGGAGACCTTCCACCACCGAAAGAACTTCAACGATATTTTCGTGCGGCAGAAAATGTTTTTTACAATCATACAAGAAAATTACCTGATGATACATCCATTTGCGGTCATTTATGTTTAGACTTTTTAGCTAAAAGTGTTAGTCAACTTTAAGATGTCTTCGTATACAGTGTCATTAACCGGTAACTCATGTACTTTGCGCAGTATTCTGTTTCCAGCGCTACGTTTGCAAAAAGGAAGACTATGGGAAGCCGAATTATTGGATTTAACAACATATAACTCTATTCCAAACGTTAGTGAAGGAATTAATAACAAAATATATTATTACAAGACAAAAGATGATAAAGGAAAGTATTCAGCTTTGGAAGAATTCAGTTTACCAACAGGAGCTTATGAAATTGATAATATAAATGAAGTTATACAAAAACATATGGGAAAAGAAAATATAACGATAAAAGGCAATAACAATACAATGAAAGCCGAAATTACTTCTAAGTATTATATTGATTTTAGTCAAGAACATCCAATTGGTAGTTTATTGGGGTTTTCTAAGGAAACAAAAGTATTAGAACCTAATAAAACTCCTTCTGGGAATAAAACTGTGACGATCATCAAAACTAATAGCATAGACATTACATGTAACATTATACAAGGATCCTACAGAGATGGAGAAAATCGTCATATATTACACACATTCTACCCATCAGTTGCACCGGGTTTCAAGATAGTAGAAAAGCCTCAAAACCTTGTGTACCTACCGTTAAACACCAGTTTCATTTCAGACATCGTGCTGAACATAGTGGATCAAGACGGACACCCTATTGACTTTAGAGGAGAAGCTATTACTGTAAGAATACATATAAAATCATCCGCTTAGACAATGGGGTTATCATTTAAAAAGAGAGAGCCAACCAGCAAAGAGGTCAGTAGCTCATCAGCTGTAGAAGGATTAACAAGTGACAACATTCGTTTTCTAGAATAAATTGGATTAAAGGTCATTAACAATGGATATACTGGATATAGCGCAGGGTCCAACATTCGACGAGACCTTATGGGAAAAGGAATATCACACGCACAACCCTTACGCTTCGTCCAAATTAAACAATAACGATGAAATTAGGATTTCTATACAACAACAAGACATTTATACTCTTCCATGCGAAAGTTATTTATATATTGAAGGAAAAGTAACAAAAACTGATGGTACTGCTAGAACCACTGTTCCGTTCATAAATAATCCTATGGCATTTTTGTTTGACGAGATTAGATATGAAATTTCAGGAGTTACAGTCGATTCAACAAAAAAGGTTGGAATATCCAGTACATTGAAAGGATTAGCGTCTTTAACACCAAATGAGAATAATCTGTTAGCTGTTGCAGGATGGGTTGCACCAGACAAAAGTACAATCGCTCCTGACTCTTCGGGAAACTTTGATTTCTACGTACCTTTAAGATTACTCCTAGGATTTGCTGAAGACTACAGAAGAATAATAATAAATGTAAAACAAGAACTAGTTTTATTAAGATCATCAAACGATAATGATATTATTAAAGCAGCTACTGGAACAACTGATGCCAATTTAGACTGGAAATTAACATTAGACAAGATTGTTTGGAGAGTACCACATGTGCGACTAAATGATGAACACAGGATTACATTATTAAGAAAGTTAAAATCAGATCGAGACATTGTAATGCCATTCAGAAGCTGGGAGTTTCATGAATACCCCGTTTTACCTACAACACAACGGCATACATGGACTGTAAAAACTTCTACTCATTTGGAAAAAACGAGATATGTAATATTTGGATTACAAACGAAGAAGAAAAGTATAATAACTGAAAATGCTGGGGAATTTGACCATTGTAAATTAACAAACTGTAAAGTGTTCCTGAATTCACAATTCTTTCCCTACGACAACTTTAATATTTCTTTTGATAAAAAAAGGTACAGTGTTTTATACGATATGTACGCTAGGTTCCAAAATTCATATTACGGCAAAACAAATACACCTCTACTATCTCCCGTACAGTTTGAATCGAAAGCTCCGATTTTTGTAATTGATTGTTCCAAACAAAATGAATCTGTAAAATCGTCTAGTGTTGATATAAAAATAGAAATGGAATTTCAAGAAAACGTACCTGCAAATACATCTGCGTATTGTTTAATTTTGCACGATAAAATTGTTACATACACACCGTTGACCGGTATTGTAAAGACAGTATTGTAAAACGTTGTACCACCACCGGCACCGCCACTGACGCTAACCTATAAATAGCGGAGCAACAATGCAGGTCTTCAGTTGATCGTCTATCGTCGCATGGGTAACATCTTCTACAAAATGAGTTCTCCATCTGTTGTACAAGGTGATGCAGAGGTAGCACCGTTATTGGAACGTGATAATACTAGTGAAGCAGAAATCGTCAAGGAAATAACTGCATTTTTAAAGTTTGGTAAAAGAGATAGAGAGGAGGAAATTAATGCAGACCCATCAAAGGTAGTACCAAAGAGGAAGAAGAAAGTTGAAGAAAATATTCCTCCTCACATTTTAACTGAAGTTTTTTTGCGAATCTTTTAGCCCATCTCAGCATGCATCAGTAAAAGTGTATCAGTTGGATTGATGAAGTCATTGGATTATTCCCCTACAGTAATACTACACCATGGAACAAAAAAGGTTTTATTTTCGCAAAATGGTTGGGAGTCATTTTTGAAACATGTACATTTAATAGAATGTTATTTAACTAACAGTTTGTGTGGTAGGAAAACACATATTCGACTTTTGGATTGTGACAATGAAATCGATATTGTTAAACATTGCGGACAACTACAAGTGCGAATTAGAGACTTGACTCAACATGAAAATAAGATTCTACTGTCACGTGAAGAATTCTACGTTTTAAACTACGCAACAGAACCTATTACAAGGTACATGAGACAGTTGGTATTTGCAAGCGCTATTATTAAAGAATATTTGGTCGATACTTTGGAAAAACAACCTGATAGCACCATCGTGTACGGACCTGTGGATACATCTATTTTTAATAGAATACCTCATGAAGTTTGCATGTGGAGAAAGTTAAAGGATTTTGAACCACTTGTAGAAATCGCTACAGAAGCTACAGAAGAAACAACACAGGAAGAAGAAACGGAGAAACAAGAAGAAGAAGAAAACGAAACACAAGAAGAAGAAGTTAAAAAAGACTAAAGTTTGACTTAGTAAAGAAGAACACACGTGGGGTAGGCCTATTGGGGACGGTGCCCACGTTAAATATACACCAACGCACCTGTAACTGTACGGCCTGGTATTTAACCTACCGTGGTGTGGAAAACAGTTTAGTTGATCCTAGGTGCCATGATGAGCGGAGGGGATGAAGAAGTGAGTGTAAAGCCTTGTGTAATAGAATTTCAAGCATTTCGAAATAATGATGATAGGTTTATTATCAAGGAATTAGTAATTTTAGACTTGCTTACATTTGTAGCCTACCCATTCACGTTTGAAGCTCCTTTTTCTTTTAACAAACTTAACGGTAAAACAAAAAGTACAAACAAATGGATAACAAAATACTTTCATCACATACATTGGTATGAAGGATTTATAAGCTACAGTAATCTGCACAGCATTATGTTTAACTTTTGCAAACAATATTCACATATATACACAAGAGGATTAGAAAAAAAGAACTGGATACAAAAGTACACGGACGATGTTTTCGATATAACTATCAGTAAGGACTTTAACATTAATCTCGGTAATATTTGTGTCGCTGCAAAAGATCTTAAACACGGCCAAACAAACTGTGCATTGTACAACGCATATCGTTTGGCTGCTTACTTGAAACAAACGCAGGAATGTGGTGGGGGTAGCGGAGAACAGAAATGTGGTGGGGGTAGCGGAGAACAGAAATGTGGTGGGGGTAGCGGGGCCTATAAATACGAGGAGACAGCACCGCTCCAGCACGAGTATTATTCGAGACTCCGAAGAGGCAACATCACAGAAGACACCACAACTACCACTGACGAAGATGGCATCACAACAGTTTCTACAGACACTGGTTGATCAATTCAACACTCATTCAAAATCCGACCTTCTGCTAACTAAAAAGTGTTCAGAACTAAAAGAACAAAAACACTACATTATTCATAACATCAAGAAAGTGGAAACCACACATGGAGAAGCAATTCTAGTTTCATTGAGCGAAGGACCTTTCACTCCAGGAGATGAGCCGAAGTTTCAAGTATTTCTTCCAAAACGATTTGTTCAACTGCTACAAAATGAAGATTTGCGAGATATTCAACCGGGGACGTTGTATTTGGTATCACACGGTGTAAGCGGCAACAACTCTACGGAACTCACTCTGCACATCACGCATATTTGTACATAATGTCTCTGTTTGTATTTCTAGTCATTAATGTTAGACTTAAGCTTATTGTATTGTAAGATGTTTGTTTAATAAAGAAAAGAAAAAAAGAATAAAAGAAAAAAGAAAAACAGCAACACAGCAGTATATTATTTGATATACTGCTGTGTTGCTTTTTTTAAATTCAAACGGATGACCTTGAACTTTCATTCAGGGTTAACTTATGAAGGGGTATAAAAGAGAGGGGAGCAGTGAAGTTAGTCTCAGTCTTGTCTAACACACGCTGCAGCTAACATGTCGGTGCCACCGATGAACAATTTATCATTCGATAACAATTTGAATACATATTGTTGCGAGTTACAATGTTTTAAAATACCAGGCGATCAAGTTGACGGGAAAGCTTGTCGTAAGTGCAGGTGTTTCAGCTATTGCAATAGTAGATGTAAAACGTATCAAATGAACCGACAAGATAAATTACAAGAATTACGCCGACGGATTGCATTACTGTGGCGGCGAATGTAGTAGTAACCATCTGCCTCGCACCAGCTACCACCTGCCACCTGCCATCTGCCGTCCACCATCTGCTCCGCCCCACCACACTTTTAACCAATTTTGTTTAAACCACCATTTTGTTTGATACCAAAACGCTAGCTAGCGAATAGTCAGTACACCTCCGGCTCTTGACCAGTGTACATCGAGCTCTCTGTTGAAATGTCCATCAAAATTAGGTGTATTCATTATGACTCTATTCATCTGGCGACCTTCCAAGACCTCGAGGTTTTTAATGAAGAGTTAAGACTTCTCATTGCGTCCGGTTACGATTTATCTTTGGAACTTTACGCATCAAAAAACAACATGGACTCTGCGCAGGAATCGAAGTATCTACCGTCTTTCATCAGAAAGCGAAGTTATGGCCGCAACTCGTCCGGATCAACAACATCGATGACAACGAACAACGGGGAACTATTGTAAACATGAATTATTGTAAATTAAATAAAGTAATATTTGTAATAGTACTACCTCGCACTCGTATCATTCGATTGCTTCATTCGATAATTTTCATTCGATATTTCTTGTCGATTAACTATCGAATCACAATCGATTTTACGAGTGCGAGGTAGATTTTTTTTTTAAATTCACCGTGACCTTGAACTTTGAACTTTCACTCATTACGTCACAAAACCGCCTACGTCACTGGCTCAGCCTCAGATGACGTATTTATTCACTCAGCGCTTCCGGTCATGTGACCGGAAGCCATCAATCAAGTGAGCCAGAAGTCCCCTTTCCCTACTACTTTCTGATTTATTTCACTGCCGTTATTTTAAGGAGTTATAAGTAAACATTTTGTGTTCAACGGGTTAAAATTGTATTATAACATTTGTATACTACATGGGTATTTTTTAAACTGCAGTCTATCATCACATAGTGTTTATTTCTCATGCAAAATAGCTAGACACAAGTTGGATAACTGACCATTAAAGCCTAATTAACCGCATTCAGGATGTGGACAGCCTCGTTAATAACATCACATGTTTGATGATGTTGTGATTGTGGTTGATAATAAACAATAAGTAATATTTCATGGATTGTTCTTATTGGCATCTCAACACTCTCAGCTTCAGCCCCTCTCATCAGTCAGAAGTGCGTTGTACTGAAGCTGAGCAAGGACCAAATAAAAAGAGACACAAGACTACTCTCTAAGTGACAGTTAAGTAATTAAATGTTTTAGCGTAATCTATTATTTTCACAAAAATGTCAACATCAGTATAAAATCACAAATGCAAATATTATTTTCTTGATACAAGAGTGAATAACAAGATACAAATTAAAACAACGAGATAATAAAAGGAACTTATAAATGTTTTAATTTCACATTTCATTCAACAGATTAAATGGCTTGATAATTACATAGTGAAATGAAGGAGGTTAAATTTGAATTATTAATACTCCTTTACTGCATTAACAATTAAATACAACTTTAATATCTATCAGAGAATGTATATCAGGACCTGCTGCTAGAACTTTAGATAATGTTCGTTCTCCTTATGATTCTGAAGTTGCAACGAAGTTTACATACTCTTGCATGGAAAATGTATACGTAATTTATAAATAAATAAATTAATAAAGTCTTGCTGCTGTGCTAGTTTTTTAATGTGTAAAAAACTGTAAATATTCGATGAAACTGATTTCTTGTTTTCAATATTTATATTACAGCTTAGAGGGACTGCCAGGCAGAACCCTAAATATGAATGTAAATTGCAAGGAAATCAGTATAGCATGCAACACCACCTCTATTAATTGACTCATCAAGCATCAAATTCTGTTCGGTAGTGCCATATAACTCACTCTTAAAAAAAAACCTGCTTGTTGTTAACCTGCTGCACGAACTCAAAAATGTTATACTTGTACCTCTGAATTTACATCGCCCTTTGTATGAGTTATTGTGTATATTGTGAGTTGATACTAAATTGGTCTATATTAAAGTAATTGCTATAGCATATGTTCTTTCTACTTTTCTGTGTTTTTAAAGAGCTAACAGCTAACGAATTTACAATATCTCTTCCTCATTTAATTGAAATGCAACAAAATTACTGGCATAAAATATAATAACCATTCAGATCGGTTAAGTAGTTCTTTATATACAATTCTTTTTAAAATCCTGCTTTTGTATTATTAATATACATTATGATAACAAAGCTCTGATTGGATATGTTGTCTTTGTTTATAAATAAGAATAGTTATTCGTGGATGGTTAGCTAGTTATGGAATTTAAAAAAGTTGGTTTTAAAGATGAAATGTATGTACAGTCAAAGGGAGAGTGTATCGCAAATAGCAGTTGCAAAGGGTCGAACCTACGTAGGATACATGACCAGGTTTAAAAAATTGAAAATATTTTATAACATATTGGAATACTAGTCAGATTTATTTTATTGCTATTGGTGGTTGCTGATATTGGGTGATTGCAGATGTAACTATTTAAAACACATCAACGCTTCCATAATGAAGTTATATAATAACAATGTGTTTACATGAAGAAGACACTGATTTAAACAATAAATAAACCCAAGGCCGATCTTGTGTCCGGAGGAGACTGGCCAGATTCTATGCCAGGAAGATTTTCAGCCATAACTGAATGTCGAACCAATTTACTTTATGTACTCTATTTTCATTCATTGCTGAGGAATTATCCACGACCTTTGGCATTTTATCTTCGTGGTGAACAAATTCTCATTCCTCATTCCCCTTTATATTAATGGTAATTTAGTCCAATCCACTTTTTGGCCTCATGTAATATTTATGGTTTCAACTTTAAAAATATTTATACCAGTATTTTAAATAACTACAATTTTAGTTTTATCTGTGCATCACTTAAAATCTCTACATTTTTGGGTATTTCAATTTTATGCACAAGATCAGTTAAAATGTGTTAGAATGTTTACCTACCGTATGGCACGCCACATTTTTCATATTGAGTTCGCGTTTTATAGTTAAACAGCAGTTCCGGATTTGATCAAACTCCCATTGTCATGTGGAGCTATTAAAATAATTGCACGACGTTAGGGATCCACCCCTTAGTTAACCAGAACTACAATTTTAATGTTATGGGTATATATTATTTCGTTGTTCTTCACCTCCAAGTGCACAGTGATTACTCTTAATGTTTAAGCTGATCATCTTTCATTACAGAACAGCAAACATACACCCGTTATATTACTTTATAACGGTATATGAAACCATAATGACGTGGTAGTACAGCATAAGGCACAGAACAGAATTGTAATTAAAACTCAATTAATTTAAGTTATCATTGTGTTCCATTCTATTATAGTACAAGCTACGACTGATTCAATACTAATAGTATAAGCTAAGCGTTTTAATGTTTGTAAGTCAGTTCGTAGCTCACATAGTACTAAACATATCGCGATACTGATCCATATTTATAAGAAGAAAGGAAATACTCTGTAATCAGTCCTAGGCATAATCCCTATCCTTGGGCTTCTGCATCCACGAGCCTCAGCAATTTCCATGTTAATGTTAAAACTTGGTATACGGCTTTATGTAGTATTAAGACATATGTTTTGCATTGGAAATTCGATGAGTACGCAGGTTTGCTGCTATGGGGGTATTTATGAAATGATTTTCTTTAAAATGGTGTTTCTGACTGAGAGCGCTATTATTGATTTCTCTCTTTGGAACTAAGAGTAATGACGTTCAGTTTTTGTTACATCAGGTTTTTGATGTGCTTTCATATACCCCCCCCTCCCATGACTGAATCAAATGGATGCATTAGCTAATCAAAAAACTTGGCATGTGGCTTCACCTTGTTGAGTTATATTGATATTGGCATAAAAATTTTTTGTATTCCTTGTTGCAGCAAACCTGCGTACTCATCCCCCATGTTATTCTTATGGAGAATAATCAAAATGGTATATGTCACTTATTTGTCAAAGAATATTGATGATACTTGGTATATGACTTCACCTAGTTGAATTATATTTAAATTTGCATAAAAACAAATTGTTTGTGTTTATTGTTCAACAAACCTACGTACTCATCCCCCATGTTATTCTTATGGAGAATAATCAAAATGGTATATGTCACTTATTTGTCAACGAATATTGATGATACTTGGTATATGACTTCACCTAGTTGACTTATATTTAAATTTGCATAAAAACAAATTATTTGTGTTTATTGTTCAACAAACCTACGTACTCATACCCAATGTTATTCTTATGGAGAATAAATACAATTGTATATATCGCTTATTTGTGATTTTTTATGAAACTTGGTATACGGCTTTATGTGGTATTAAGACATATGTTTTGTATTGGAAATTCGCTGAGTACGCAGGTTTGCTGCTATGGATGCTATGGATGCATTATTTATGAAATGCTTTTCTTTAAAATGGTGTTTCTGACTGAGAGCGCTATTATTGATTTATCTCTTTGGAACTAAGAGTAATGACGTTCAGTTTTTGTTTCATCGGGTTTTTGATGTGCTTTCATATACCCTCCCCCTCTACATGACTGAATCAAATGGATGCATTAGCTAATAAAGCACCCTACTCATAGCAATATCCGTTTTATTATATTACGTCAGCTGGTGTTAAAAGCTAGTGTACAAATATATAATGTTAAAAGTGGAAATAGTTGCAATTTAGTAAAGTAATTTTAATAAGAATTGACCTTACTTTTATTTATTACAGCCAAAATTATTATTAAATGGTTATTTAAGTCCGCACGTAACTGAATCGTAGCCAATAAAACTAAATTACATTATAAATACTAATAAATCTTAAAACATATTTAAAAAGAGGGTTTCAAGATTTAAATTTTATTTAAAATCTTAACAGCGTGGTAATTCGAATGGTAGTGGAACAATTTTGAAAAAGAGCTGTTAAGTGATCAGGTTGTCAAGTTTGGTTCTGTTTTTCGTTAGTCGGATTACAGAGCAGCTAGTGTGCAGTCTGGTGTAATATTACTGACAGTTTAATACAAACCACATACGTCACCAGCGCGTCTGTGACGTCACGAACTGTACACGTAGGCTGTGAGGAGGTAAGCGTACAACTTGTCGTTAAGCTTTGAGAGCTGAGTTTACAAACCGTGCAAGACTGATATTAGTAGGATGAAGATAACTGAAACTGTAGAGTAGAACATAACGTATTTTAAATACATTTAGAACTGTATTCTACATAAAGAAAGTTAATTTTAATTTTAAAGTATAAAGTAAATGTTTAGTTTTATGCAAGTAGTCAAGTCGTCGTGATCCTCTTAACATTTGTAGGTATGTAAAACAAGATACATTTTAGCTGTAAATTGTTCAGTGTTCATAAATTAGAGTAAAAAGAATTATACATGAATTTTAATCTTAATATATTAAATCCAAAAACCACCGACTGACCTATCACGAAATCGTCATAACTATAATGCCTACAGAGTTGAAATTTGGCATATAGTTTCCTCTTTGGCCCTGGGTGCTTGCTAAGAAACGGTATTGCGAAATTCCCTCTGTGTTCCGCCTCACTGAGTTCAAAGTTCCTATATATTTCTTATGGACATTCACTTTTGTTTGAGCTAATGAAAATTCGTATACCTGATCTTGATTCGTATAGTTCCATGGGCTAACCTCAGATCAGAGCACACACAACTCTCATAGTTAACGCGGGCGAAGCTGCAAGGGGTCGGCAAGTGATCTTATATTATTAGCAAGACAAATTTAATTAGGCATAACAAATTACATATTTGAATCAATGAACGAGTTTACAATTTCAATTAGATAATTATAAGTATTACAGATTTATGTAAGTAATAAATGATCTATTTTTTAAACTTGTTTAGTAGAGTACAGATTTAAACTGTAATGCAAACACGAAATATGTGTATATAGCAAACGTAACGTATATTTTATTGTAATTTTTACGATTTATTACATGGAAATACGTATCAATTAAAATTCTTGAAACTGCTTTAAAATTTACACACATAATCTTCCTTCATGTTATTTTGGTTGAATGTGTATATATTTCGTTACATAAGACAAAACAAAGAAGAACAAGTCTATGTTTATATTAAACAACAAAGGACTAAGTAAAGCTACAAAGCACTCTCTCTGTTTTCTATAAACATTTTTCTCACTCTAAGAGGATTTTCTCTTTCTTTGTGAATTTGGGCATTTGAGAAAAATATTAACATGTCCATAACAAATTTTAACTAGAGGGCCTATTGATCGAAACCATTACATGTTTAAGATTCCAAAACTTGATTTTCAATGCAATGGCCCAATAAACATGTTAGATATTAAGCCATTATATCATTAGAAACTATATTATTAGCCAATTAATAGTCATAGTAGAATATTTATGACCTATTAAACTATTTTTACCCATAAAAGGGAAAGTTTAACACCATATATACTTAAGTGAACTAAGGCAAAATAAAATACCCCGTTGCAGCAACCCTGCACACTCAGCAAAATTCTAATGCAAATGCAAGTACATCACTATCACATGAAGCCAGTTATCAAGTTTCTATAATATGTATTAAATAAGTGAGATATAACATTAGATTGTTCCTCCATAACAATGCCATTGGGACTGAGTACGCAGGTATGCTGCAACGGGACCACAACAAAATGGTGACTTCATACAAATATAAATTGACCATAACCAGACAAAGGAACAAACCAAGTAAAATTAATACAATCAAGATAAACAATTTTCTATTCTTTATATGAATAACGTAAGAGATGAGCACAGGTTTGATGCCCCGGGGACCAAAGAAAGATATACAAATATTTATGCAACTGTCAATAGACTAGATATCCATGAAGACGAAGTCATACACTAAGTTTTTATAGTACACGTTCAAATATGAGCAAGGTATAGTTATTTTCTTATCCTCCATAAGAAAAACATTGGTTAACGTAATGAAAAAGTAGAACAAAAGTAAAATAATGCAAAAATGCACATAATACTACCAATATAACATGATACTTCAATATAAAAAAACTACAAAAACAAAATAAAGTAGTTGTTTTGCCCCACATTGTTATCAATCTATCATAATTTTTATGATAAGCTCAAAACTGAAAATTCTACCGGTGACCTAACAAAATGTAAATGCTTCCTTATCCTATGTACTGCCTTTTATATTTTCATGCCAGGTGCTGTCCCGAAAACACTTTAACTTAAGATTATACTAGCTGGTGAGATAGACGTTGTCCTGTCCTAATGTCATTGAATTTGTTTCATGTCAAATGCTCGTTCATTTTCAAGATGAGCTCGTTCGCTTCGCTCACTCACTTTTTTATTACATAGAGCTAATTTCGGTATCGAAAAACAATGTTGAGTTGCCATTCAAGTAGATTTACTGTTTCCATAATGAACACATGTGTATGCCTTTCTAGTGTGTTTAGATATATGATCCTTATAACAGCTGTTTGGTATAACTAACTAACTAACATGCTAACCCAACTTTGTTTTATGTATTTAGATAAGGGCCTCTAAGGATTGGTCTACTTAAAGTTTCCAAATATTAATAACACGTTTTTAAAGATAAGAGTTATTTAAAATTCAAACGTAATTAATTTTCTCATTGTTATTACAAAGAATAAATAAAACATAATTTAATAAATACCAATATTATTATTTTTTTACTCGTTGACTTAATTAAGAAAGTTTTTAATGTTGAGTGAGATAATGTATTATAATCAAGATTTCCTCATATTAGTATTTTTAAAAGAAAATTATCTTTAATTTACTTTTTAAATTTAAGGATATTAAACAAGCTTCTCAATCTCCTTAGACAATATTTTTTATTCGTTGCGTCATTAATTAAATATGGAATTTGATTTATAATCCTAGGAGCTTGGAAAATACGCATTAAAAAAATGCTTTGTTCGGTTTAGATTCAGCTAAATTTTCCAGTACTGCGTTTAGCCCATTTATTATTTCAGTTCCCAATCGACCTATCAAATCATTAAGCCAATCATTAAGATACCAAACTGTTTAATTTTTTAAACTAAAGTTTGATTTAAACAAAAATTCTAAGTGAAAAAATATTTTGGGGTGCAAAACCCGCCAACACCTTTCGTTGGAAAGTGCGTTCCGACTACAGGTTTTTTTTTCAATTAAAATAATTGCTCCTTTACACATCTGGACAAAATTTAATTTGGATCACACCTTTATACAAGAGTTTTCGTGTTACCGGACACAAATATGAATGTGTAAGATCATTCTAAGTTGGTTTATTTCTAAGCAAAATACTTGGCAGGATTATTTAGTGGGAGTTCCACACATCAAGCAAGACATAGGAAGAATGGGATTTGGATACTTGGGGCTAAGAGAGTGCAATGCTCTTCCAAAAGTAATAACATTATTCAGCAATAAAACAGCAATAAGAAAATTTCAAGACATCCTCATCACAGAACTGTAAAAAATTAAATTTACTTAAATTTGTGTAGTTATTTTGTAAAACAAACATTATTGTTTGGAAATTGCTAGTACAAACCCTTATTTCATTATCCTTAAAAAACTTATGGATAGATTTGTAACCTTGTTCTGATTTGCTATTGGATCATTAACGAGTGACACTTTCTAAAGATAATATTCTTTTCTGGTTACACGACTACTGTAGGGTTGGATTGTGCCTTATAGAAACATTTTATACCCATGGATAGGAACAAAAACGTACTTGGTTTTACTAAAATATTTATAACAGTGTAATAATTTGAGTGTACCAAAATCCTACTTGGTATAAATGCTATTTTAGTGTATGACGAACATTAAAAAACCTTAAAAACATGTCAAAAATGTCCAACGTCAGTGAATTTGATTGCGTAGAATTTAAATTACATCTAGTCCCTTATGGCTATAACTCCCGAACACAACATGTCTGTAAAGGTTGTCAGAAATTTACTGCTAATTTTACTTGATATGGAATTCTTGTTTATCTAGTTTTGCATGACTCGAGAGTCGTGGATGAAACACGATGCTATTTAGGTTTCCAGGGAGACCTAGCTTACCTTACTTTCATGTATTAGAATGTGTCCTGTATATACAAATCCATCAACTTTAATAATAATGACTTATAATTTGCTTATAATATAAAATGTAATAGTTGTTTGACTTATGTTGGCGTACGTTTCAATGGTAAAACTGTACATAGTTAGTTAAAATTGTCTTATATTGAGAGAGTTTGCAGCAATAGCTAGTAGACGGCATTTTGCATGTGGTGGGGGTCGTGAAATTCCAGAGGGCGAGGAAGTTCCTGGCCCACTGTGGCCGTTTTAGGGCGTCTGGGCTCTCTTCAGCCGATATATTTTCCAATAATTAAATTAAACCTTACTGAACTCAGTCAGTACGTACGTTATAGCAGGTCACTTTGTAATTTTAAATTAAATGCATTTATTCCCAGTCATCTTTGCTAGTCATTTAGAATAACATTCTTTTACGTTTCCATCCAACAGGTCATAAAAACTCTAATATTAATCTTCTCATGAAGGTTTTTAATTGACCAATTGATTACTCATGTTCACTACGTGCTGCAACTTCAAGTATTAAATTCACTGTCATTCAATTCTACGCAAATTTCCTGCCGGGAAAATGTAAGTATTATATCGTACATATTCAAATAATAATGTTATGATTACAATTACGTTTTGTAGCCGTTTTAGCCTCGTCTAATTAAATCTAATTGATTTATTCTGTTACACTTAAACTGAGTAATTAACAAAAATTTCGCACGAATGGCAATTTTGTTGGTTTTTATGAAGAATTATAAAACCTAACTTTAATCACACATTTCAAAACAGCAATACTATATCTAGTGAATGTGTAAATTCTAGCACTTGATAATTTCAGAGTACTCCTTTAACAACATCTATAATGTTTAGGCAAATGTATCAAATAACCCGCCAAGAGTTGCTTCCATCTTATTAAATAAAACCAAACTAACTCTAAATGAAAGAAACTATGGCAAATTTTGAATTGAACGTTTTTCACTGATTAAGCCAGCATACAATATATAATTGATCATGCCTCCATAGTTATAAAATTTGGAATTACATTATTTTTATTTCTGGGATTCTAAGACGTTTTGTGAATGTAGCACTACTTGTAAAGAATTATAATCAAAAAAAGAATAAGCTAACGATAAAAAGTTATATTCACGCTGTTAATATAACTTCTATTACACAAAGCAATAAACAAAACAAAACAAAACAAACCTTCTACTATAAAGAACGAGAATTAGACTTATAAGTTTAGAGATATAGTAAAATAGTTTTTTAAGGTTATCCTTGGGCAAATAATTATTCTTGCCATCTTCTTGGAGAATGCTAAGAAGATGTTTACGATGGAATTTTATAGTGTTTTACTGCATTCAACTCCAAGGGTTAAGGGTTTCGAAAAATAATGACTGCAATAAAAAACATAATTAACCACCTCTTAATTGGTCAATTCTCTAGTACATTTCCTTCAAAATCACTCTAAGGACTTATGGGATACTTACTTTAGCCAAAATAATATTTTGGGATTGTATTAACAAATATTTTAACTTAAATTACACTTAGCAATAATAATTATTTAACTTAACTAATTGTGCGAAGTAGAATTTGTTATTTTAATGGTATTCCATAAAATACAACTGTTATATTGTTAAAACTTTCTTTACAGCCGATTCCGTTGAATAATATATATATTTTGAACGTTGTCAGTTGGAGTAGAGAGTTGCAGAGTTCGGTGGTTTGGTTTAATTTTGTTGAGTGACAAAGCCACTAACCGCATCAGCGCATATGTTACGTCACTCACTGCGCCATTAGACCAACACCTACTACGCTCCACTGATAACAAATATCTCCGTTGCTTTTTGTCGTAGATAATATTCACATATATAAATATATTATTTTTTCCTCGCTAATTTAAACGTTTAACAATGAGATAAATAAACAAAATAAATTAGCTCCGGTGTCATCATTATTAATTGAAACACCCACTTATGGTTAGTAGTTTAGTTAAATAATTTACATTAAAACACTTAATTCTATTATATAATACTAGCTGATATACCCGTTCTTCGCACGGGTTATAATCTTGAGGTTGAGATCTTTAAACAGCAGTTCTTGCTTCTGCTCTTTAAGCTGTCAAATGACATTATCCACAGCTGCTCACATTACACTTTCTGAATGTTTACTTTCTTATAAAATGTAAACATTGAAACTTAGGACGTTCACGGGGCGTAGCCCTAGGGGATTTTAAGGAAGTGAATAGGCCTATGTGTTGTATGGGTTCAAGATCTAACTTTATGTAAAGTTTCAGTCCAGTCGGTTCAGTATTTTACCCAAATCATCAGACAGACAGACAAAAAGACAGAAACAACCTCTTCTTTATAATATTATAGATTTGTTAAAGGTGTGTGACGCAACTGCGACCAGCAGTTAACGCGTTAATACCTCCCTCTCTTGCTGATACAAAGTATCTGTCAAAGCCCTTCTACCCCTGAAACTCGTAAAGCTGAGTTGAATTGATTATTTTCACTTTGATCTGTTAAGTGGATCAAACTCCAGTTAAAAGTTTATAATGAAAGAGTTACTTTTATACTTAAATAATGTACACTTTAAAGTGGTTTTCTGACCATCTCACAGATACAAGATCTATTTATTATACATATCAAAAAATCTACATTTTTTTGGAGAATACGTAAAAACTCTTAGACAATTAAATTAATTAATATTTGCCTTTTTAGTATTATTTTTATAACACATACACACTGAAAGGTAAAATGTAAGTTTGAGGCAATATCTTGACATAATGTATTTGTGTGAGTTTGGATTGAGGTTTTCCTCTGCGCCAGTGGTCGCATTTTAACTAGAATCTCCTGATTTCACTCAAGGCTTTTAATTTGTCTACTCATTGCGGTTAATTCAAAGGCCTGTACAAGTTGTCAACACGTTTAACCTCAGTGAATTATTTTATCTCTTTTAAATTTTTTATTTTACTGAAACTAGAAAACATATTTTGGAGACTAGACAAATAACAGATATCCGCTTAAAGCTGCCGATAAAATAATATTAATCAATACAGTGGGATACAGTTTTAATACGAATTAAAATATTGATAATGATAGGTAGTGGAGAGCAGGGCAAGACGGGTTTTTTGTAATTGCTACCACGGCAGATGTCGCAACCCAGTGGCGAATAGTTGGACTAGTAGGCTGTTGCTATGTGAGTGTCTGACAGTGCCGGCAGCAATATTGAGCAAACCATTCTAAGTGTCTAACATCAAAACGTGTTTTTCGCCTGTGCTGATGTAATTTTTCGTCAGTTTTTTGCGAGAAAAGTTAAGAGAAGTAATTGTTTCGCGTACAATTAAGTATTATCATGGAATAAAACTGGTTTAGAAGAATAAATTAATGCATGGAATAACCTAATTGAATATATCCTTTGTGCTGTAACATTAACCTAACCTAAAAATTCTCTGGGCAAGACGGAGTACTTAGTGGGAGGGTAAGATGGAGTCAAGAAGGGGCAAGTTATTGAAGTTAATTTTTTTAGTTACTTTTTTAAGTTATAGTAGCCTATTTACATATAACAATACTATAAAGAATATTTGTATTTAGTTATTGAAGTAGGTAATATTTAATGATTAAAGGTGAGGTTTAAGTTAATTTTTAAAGTTAATAGTTATTTTAAGATCATAATGTTTAGATAATGCCGTTTTTTGGATATTAAAATAAATCTGTTATACATTTGTAAAACTGTGTCCATTACATCATTTAATAACCTTTACCTTATCCAGTATTGAGGCACCCCATCTTGCCCCAACTGCGTACCCCACCTTGCCCTCAATATAGGGCAAGATGGGGTACTTTGTAAACCCTGATTTTTTTTATTTTTTAATTGTAAATACTAATGATTTTTGGTCCTAATTATTTTTATAAACTCTAGAAATACTGAAGTCTAGTATTCCTAGACTGGTATTTTTACTGAGCAGTTTGTAAGTGCTTAAGTACCCCGTCTTACCCCACCTTTCCTTAAGTCTGTAAGACATGCCGCCTAAACGAATATTTCTAAAAGTGCATTCGTTAAAAAAATACGTTATACTTTGTAAAATCAGTAAAAAACACAAAGTTTGTTGAAATAGATGTCTATAGGTAGAATATCACGCTCTCGCTGTGCTGTGTGTGTTTGTTTTTCGTATATCACAAAGATTGTGTTTTAGCTACAATTCTTGGGATATTCACTCCAGATGTTAAATTTCTCGATTCACTACTATAAAACAACACCCGAATAGAAAATTGATGAAACTAACCGTAATGAACAACACCACCCTTTTTGTGTTATGACAAAAAATATTTTTGCCATTCATATTTCACTGATTTTACTCATCAATCCAACGAAGTGCAGTAAATTAAAATTATATTAAACATCGAATAGCAGTCATTAATCACAGTAGACTAACAACCTATAGATTTGTCTTTAGATTATTACATCTGTATTTTCATTGTTAGTTACAATCAGCTAGCCGTTCTGTTACAGATACTATTGCAAATTATGTGACAGATGATGAAGATTAGTAATAAAAAACAATGTATTGTTAATTTTTAAATTTTAGTAAATTGTATTTACAGTAGAAAATTTTGATTATTTTAGCTTTTTTGAAAAATAAAAACACGATTTAATACAATAACCAATTAATAAAATGTAAGGGAGCAATTTTGGACGGTTTAATGCGATCGGGCTGATAACTAAACTATTGAATTCCGATTTAAAAGCTATGTAAAAAATTGTTATCTATTAAATGGTTGATTTCTTTTAGCGAATTTCTCCTATAGGGAAGAAGCTATTACCGTAGGTCTCATGGTAAGACTTAAGCCCGAGACCATGATAACTTTTTGTTTTGAGGTCCCCAGAGGTCCAAAACACTATTCGTTCAAATTTGCATATATGTTATATGTGTGTCCGTGAATGCGATAACGTGAGTAAAAAACGTCTGATTTCGATTAAATTTGGCTCGAATGTGTAAACTGACATTTATGACTTTAAGTTCGAAAACCAGAAAAATCGGACAACGGGAAGGGGATTTCTGTTGTTCGTTGCAGAGATATTTAAAGTGATATTCACAGTACGTTTTCCAATGTTATCCTTATGAAGAATAAATAAAATTTGATAAATCGATTATTTATGAATGTTTATTGATGAAACTTGGTACGTGGCTTCACGTTGGCTTCTCCTGGTATATTGATATTTGCACAAAAATATGTTTTTTTACTGTCCCTGTAGCAGCTAACCTGCATACTGAGCCCTAATGGTATTCTTATGGAGAATAAGTAAAGTTTTATATCTCCCTTAATTATGAACATAAATTAATAAAACAAGGTAAGTAACTTCACCTGGTTCAGTTATATTGATAATTGCATAAAAACTCATTTCTTATCTTCCTCGTTGCAGCAAACCTGTGTACTCCGTCCTGGTGTTATTCTTATGGGGAATAAATAAAATGTTATAAATCACTTATTTATGAATGTATTTTTGTCAAACTTGGTAAGTGGCTTTATGTAGTAGTGCGAAATATATTAAATGCATTGGAAATGCATTCGCTGAGTACGCAAGTTTGCTGTGACGGGGGGTATTCTCTTTTTAGCGAATTTCCCCTGTAGGGAAGAAGCTATTACCGTATGTCTCATGGTAAGACTTAAGACCGAAACCATAATAGTTTTTGTTTTGAGGTCCCCAGATAACAAAAACACTATTCGTTCAAATTTATATATATATATATATGTGTGTGTGTGTGTGTGTGTGTGTGTGTGTGTGTGTGTGTGTGTGTGTGTGTGTGTGTGTGTGTGTGTGTGTGTGTGTGTCCGTGAATGCGATAACTTGAGGAAAACACGTCCGATTTCGATGAAAATGGGCTCAAATGTGTAAAATGACATTCATGACTTTAAATTCGAAAACCAGAAAAATCGGACCATGGAAAGGGGGGTTTTTGGGGGTTTTAAATTTTCAAAAAATCAGTTTTTTGCATTTTTCACCATAAAACTTTTTAAAAACTTAATTTTGGTTTTGACCATGTTATAGAGCTTAAAAAAACTAAAAATATTGTATTTTTAATTATTAACCTAGTTTCAGTGGTTGTGGAGAAAATCCTAAAAACCTACTCATAAAATCTCCCATGTTAATCTTATGGGGAGAAGGTTTTGGGCTTTTCCTCAGTTTACTTCACATTTGCTTTTACCAATCTGTTCAGTTCAACAAAACAATCATTTTGTTGTTTAAATTGTGATTCTACGCCCAACCATTGCTTGCTGAGATATTCAAAGTGCTAAACACAGTACGTTGTCCAATGTTATCCTTATGGAGAATAAATAAAATTTGATATCTTGATTAATTATGAACGTATATTGATTAAACTTGGTATATGGCTTCACGTAGTACTGTTATATTTGTATTTGCACAACAATTTGATTTTTTGTCGATTATTCCCGTAGTAGCAAACCTGCGTACTCAGCCCCCATGTTATTCTTATGGAGAATAAGTAAAATGGAATGACTCCCTTAATTATGAAAATAAATCAATAAAACTTGGTGTGTAGCTTCACTTGGTTGAGTTATATTGATAATTGCATAAAAACCCATTTTTTTATTCCTTGTTGCAGCAAACCTGCTTACTCAGCCCCCATGTTATTCTTATGGAGAATAACTAAAATGTTATATAGCGCTTATTTATGATTGAATATTGATGGAACTTGGTATGTGGCTTCGCCTAGTTAAATTATATTTATATTTCTATAAAAAACAATTGTTTGTGTTCCTTGTTTCAGCAAACCTACGAACTCATTACCAATATTATTCTTATGGAGAATAATTAAAATCGCTTATATGTGAGTATATTTTTATGAGACTTGGTATGCGGCTTTATGTGGTATTAAGACAAATATTATGCATTGGAAATTGGCTGAGTACGCAGGTTTGCTGTGAAGGGGGTAATATTTAGATATACTGTCTATTTATACAGTATGACCTGGTGCTGACTGATTAGGAAATGGTGGGTAATCGTTGAGTTAATTTGTTTCTCGATTTATTCTACTACCATTTATTTTACGTTTTGTCACTTAATTAATCGAGTACATTGGTTTTACAATATTTATAATATCAAGTAAACTCCAAGGATATTGATGAAACTTGACACTATATTTTTTCGTTCTCAAGAAAAATCCTTTATACAGCTTAGATATTTGACCATTACAGCTTTACCACAGTTGGCGTGTGAACAGCTGATGTCACAGCTGATGACGTTGCGTATTCCATGACGTCTGTGGTTGGAACTTACTCAGCACTTTCACACTATCATCGGTTAACATCAGTCAGTGGGGCGTTCAGCTACTTGAGCCGTTTACAACTTGTGTTGAACGCTGACGTGTACAGTTTAATATAACTAGTTCGACATGTGGACTCTAACTGACACTAAAACCTCAATAAAATTATATGAATACCATATAAATTTTAAACATAAAATAAATTTGGTGTATAATGTTGTAGTATAAGGACAAATTGTTGACGCTATCCTTTATAAAGCACTACGCTACGTTTGTACAAGAAATATCGTCCAGAAAAATTAGGTGTCTCGCTAGCCTCATGGTTGGCGTCCAAATGGCCTTAAGAGGTCATGACCGTTGTCCTTACCCCAACATTAGATACACTATGTACCGTATTGGCGCAGAAGAAATACGACTTACGATATCACTTGTGTAAATTGTGAAAAGGAGATTTGAGTACTTTCAGTCACAGAAGAAACAATAATTAATCGAAAAATACCACCTTCCAAAAACTGATCCCTATCAAACTATTCTTTCAAAAATCTAAAATTAATTTAGCTAGCTGGATTTTCCATTCAAATGTCTATTTTTGGATGGGATTGTTTATGAGTGAATAACATCATATGATGACACTAAGATTTGTGATTTAGTATAACGAGGAAGGATAATCCGATTATCTACGATTTTAGGAATAAGAAATAAACGATATAAATATACTACAGAGGTTTTAGAGCTTGTCTATCTCATTGTTGATACCTTACCGCTAGTGAGGTGGATATCTCTGATTCATAGACGATTTTTAATTTTGAATTTCCAGATTAAGAACTTAAAGAAGAATAAAAACAATACCTAAAATCATGATAAATTGGCAATTTATAAATGAATTGCAAACAGATTAAAATTTATACCTTTGATCACTTCAGTTTTTGAGCAGAAGATATAAGATTTTTTGGAATTGGACGTAAATACAAATACCTCCGTAGCAGCAAACCTGCGTACTCAGAAAATTTCCAATGCATATATATGTATCTTAATACAACATACAGCCACATACCAAGTTTCATCAATATACATTAATAAATAAACGATTTATGACATTTCAATTATTCTCCCTTAGAATAACATAGCGGCTGAGTATGCAGGTTTGCTGAAACAAGAAACACAAAAAATGGGTTTTAATATAAATATCAATATAACTCAACTAGGTAAAGCCACATATCTAGTTTTATTAATTTATGTTGACAATTGACGGGGATAACCTTTTACTTATTCTCCATAAGAAGGGACTGAGTACGCAGATTTGCTGCTACGGAAACTATCAACCAATAAATCTTTTTTTTCGTTTTTTTTGTTACAAATAGCAATAGACCACAACGATATGAAGCAATTTACCAAGTTTCGCCATGCTAAGTTTATAAATAAGTGAGATATAAAATTTGTCTCATTCTCCACAAAAATAACATTGCACAACATACTGTGTTGAGCAATTATAATATCTCTGTAACCAATTGACGTAGAGAAATGATCAAAACACCAAATTGATTGTTTTTTAAGCTGAATTCAATGGTGAAAAGTAAAATGTTATTAACTA
The DNA here is from genome assembly GCA_963675035.1 of Allygus modestus. Lineage (NCBI taxonomy): Eukaryota > Metazoa > Arthropoda > Insecta > Hemiptera > Cicadellidae > Allygus > Allygus modestus. Next base: position 69,840,779 of record OY776115.1, read on the forward strand.
AAATATTATAAGTAAAAAACTCAAAAAATATTTTTGGGATACAACCCTCCCCCCCCCGAAATACCCTTTAGGATGAAGCGATCTAGCTGGTTTTCAAACTAAAGTCATAAAGCTGCTTTACATGTTTGTACTAAATTTAATCCAAATCGGACCATTTTTACGAGAGTTATCGTGCTTACGGACATGTATATATATATATATATATATATATATATATATATATATATATATGTTGTTTTTGGCATCTGAGGACCTCAAAACGAAAAGTTATCATGGTCCCGGGCCTAGGTCTTACCACGCCGACTACGGTAATAGCTTCTTCCCTATACGGAAAATTCGCTAAAATATTTAATATTTTAAAATAGTTTGCAAAAACTAATTTCTGTAACTTAATACATCTAATTGAACACTTTTGGTTGTTCTACAACCGTGACCTAAAGTGTTAATTTACAATTTACAAGCTGTTTTCTGTTTAGCAAGCGAAACGCTTTTATCACTCCTTACCGACGATTAAGTAATACGCACCGATGATTAAGTAATACGCAGCTAAATATAAATCAGCTGTTTTACGATGTGGGTTGGATTGGAGAGTAACACATTAGCTGTAGGAAAAATAAAATAAACAACGTTAGAATAAAGTAAATCGATAAAGTAAAAAAGTATGGTTCCCAGCTTATGAACTTGTACTTATTATCCTGGACAAAAAACCAAAAAAAATTAGATTTGGTACCTGTTAATTGGGTTGCGTTGTTTTAAAACAAATGTTACAATCAGTAAATAAAAGTTTTAAGCTGTGTGGTTTCATATGGAAAGAGATAAATTGTATTCCACCAGAACAGTCGAGGGGGGAGAGAGAGAGGTGTCGTAAAGCCGTAGCAAAGGGGCGAAGCGGGGGATACATCCGATAACTTACGTTTATGTAGCAAACATTTATTAAATATATTTTATAAAAATCATAATTAATTTATCAGATCCATATTGATTGAAAACATTCAGTATACCCTGCGTAAAAATCGTATTATTTATACTTACTTGCACCAAATTATGTTTAAAGATATACTATTTAAGTTGACAAATTAGTTGGTACATTACGACCACAGTACACCCATCACTGGTGACCAGAGTTATTTTGTTATTCTGCTAAGTGATTTTGCCTCAATACTGGAGTTTCTAATTCATTCATCACCTTCAAATCTAGGCAGTTGTCACTGTTTTCCCAGAAAAAATTATTTCTAAATTTTGATTTTACAAAAGTATGAAACATGGGATTTTACAATTCACAAATCAGTGTTGCAATAATTGGCACATAGAGTGTAAAGTAGTTTATATCTTGCACTGACCATACCGTTCAAACATACTACAATACAATACACACTACCTCTGCATATTCTGAATATTGTAGAATTAGTGGCTGTCACCACGTTCGGCCAAAGGCCATAAGTTCTAAGGTGTTGGGGCAATGCGACCCAAGTCGTAGGGGGATGTAGAGTGTCCACAAATTACCTTAACAATTTAAATAAGTAAATTCTATGCAAAATTAACAAAAAAACTTTAGAACATTATTTTCCAAAATCAAACTCCACTAAACATAAATATTATTTTACTTTCTACATACGTTTAAATTTGTAAAGATAATTTGTGGATGCCCAGTATATGTTGATGTATAAAGTTTTAAATGTAAGACAGAATATTTTTACTATATCATTTTGTAGTACATTTTGAGATTGTTAACCTACAAAATTATCAATTTCATCAGTGGAACTTGTGTTAGAATGTAAAATTGTCATTTAATTTGTTTATGAATTATTAATTTTTTCCACTTTTAACTCTATTAAGTTTATTGGTTGAGTTTAATTTACATAGTTTATTACAGAAACCCATAACAAAAATTTTTTTCACAATTTTGACTTTTTAGTACATTATGAATCTACATCTTGAAATACAACGTTTTGTGCAGAAACCACTCAACTGCGACCATCCTCAATGCTTTAAACTGGGCATCAAATTGTTTAGTGCTGAAACCCCACAAGTGACTGCAGTTGTTGAGTTTCTGCAACAAACTCGACGTGAATTTACTTTTTGTGTAGAGTGAAGTTGGCAGCCGTGACTGTTTACCTACACCTAAATTTTTTGTTTCACTGTCTTTTCCGGCCCTTCTGGCAACAACCGTCAAATCGTTTCCCGGTTCTTGGAATCGGCCTGTTTTGATTTTGTTCCCCCCCCATCAGACTCTTCTGGTTACGGCCTTCGCGTCATATGCATGGCCCTGTGTGACCACCAGTTTTGTATTTGTTTTCCCCCCTCGTCTGACTCTTCTGGTTACGGCCTTCGCGTCGTATGTTTTGCCCTGTGTGACCAGCAGTTTTGTATTTGTTTTCCCCCCCTCGTCTGACTCTTCTGGTTACGGCCTTCGCGTCGTATGTCTGGCCCTGTGTGACCAGCAGTTTTGTATTTGTTTTCCCGCCTCGTCTGACTATTCTGGTTACGGCCTTCGCATCGTATGTCTGGCCCTGTGTGACCAGCAGTTTTATATTTATTTTTACCCCCTCGTCTAACTCTTCTGGTTACGGCCTTCGCGTTGTGTGTCTGGCCCTGTGTGGCCAGCAGTTTTGTATTTGTTTTCCCCCTCGTCTGACTCTTCTGGTTACGGCCTTCGCGTCGTATGTCTGGCCCTGTGTGACCAGCAGTTTTGTATTTGTTTTCCCCCCTCTTCTGACTCTTCTGGTTACGGCCTTCACGTCGTATGCATGACCCTGTGTGACCAGCAGTTTTGTATTTGTTTTCCCCCTCGTCTGACTCTTCTGGTTACGGCCTTCGTGTCGTATGTCTGGCCCTGTGTAATCAGCAGTTTTGTATTTGTTTTCCCCCTCGTCTGACTCTTCTGGTTACTGCCTTCACGTCGTATGCATGGCCCTGTGTGACCAGCAGTTTTGTATTTGTTTTCCCCCCTCGTCTGACTCTTCTGGTTACAGCCTTCGCGTCGTATGTCTGGCCCTGTGTGACCAGCAGTTTTGTATTTGTTTTCCCCCCTCGTCTGACTCTTCTGCTTACAGCCTTCGCGTCGTATATCCCTGTATGACCAGCAGTTATGTATATTTCCCCCCTCGTCTGACTCTTCTGGTTACGGCCTTCGTGTCGTATGTCTGGCCCTGTGTAATCAGCAGTTTTGTATTTGTTTCCCCCTCGTCTGACTCTTCTGGTTACTGCCTTCACGTCGTATGCATGGCCCTGTGTGACCAGCAGTTTTGTATTTGTTTTCCCCCCTCGTCTGACTCTTCTGGTTACAGCCTTCGCGTCGTATGTCTGGCCCTGTGTGACCAGCAGTTTTGTATTTGTTTTCCCCCCTCGTCTGACTCTTCTGCTTACAGCCTTCGCGTCGTATATCCCTGTATGACCAGCAGTTATGTATATTTCCCCCATGGTCTGACTCTTCTGGTTACGGCCTTCGCGTCGTATGTCTGGCCCCGTGTGACCAGCAGTTTTCTATTGGTTTTCCCCCTCGTCTGACTCTTCTGGTTACGGCCTTCGCGTCGTATGTCTGGCCCCGTGTGACCAGCAGTTTTATATTTGTTTTCCCCCCTCATCTGACTCTTCTGGTTACGGCCTTCGCGTCGTATGTCTGGCCCCGTGTGACCAGCAGTTTTCTATTTGTATTCCCCCCTCGTCTGACTCTTCTGGTTACGGCCTTCGCGTCGTATGTCTGGCCCTGTGTGACCAGCAGTTTTGTATTTGTTTTTCCCCCTCGTCTGACTCTTTTGGTTACGGCCTTCGTGTCGTATGTCTGGTCCTGTGTAACCAGCAGTTTTGCATTTGTTTTCCTCCTCGTCTGACTCTTCTGGTTACAGCCTTAACGTCGTATGCATGGCCCTGTGTGACCAGCAGTTTTGTATTTGTTTTCCCCCCTCATCTGACTCTTCTGGTTAAGGCCTTCACGTCGTATGCATGGCCCTGTGTAACCAGCTGTTTTGTATTTGTTTTCCCCCTTGTCTGACTCTTCTGGTTACGGTCTTCACGTCGTATGTCTGGCCCTGTGTGACCAGCAGTTTTTTATTTGTTCACATCAATAAAGAACTTTCCGGGAGTTACCCCTTCTCTCATCCCACAAAAGTTAGTGAGTGTTTTCTTTTACAATTGGATGTTTTTTTTTTAATAAACAGCTGTTATGATTATTTTGTGTTTATTTAAACATTTTAACCTTAACACTATTGTTTTATTTTGTTTGCAAAACTATATTTTTCCAGGAATGCGGCCTGATTAGAACACATTTCTTTACCCTTAAATTCGATAGATCCAACTTTTAGAGAGCCCTAAATCATTTTTGAGCAGGAGGAGGCAAAAGTTTTATTCTGATGTATTAACTATCTTCATAACAAATGCATGCTCAATCGGTCCAGTTAACTCCTAATGTCAGTTATGTTTAAAAAAATTTAAAGTCCGACTAGCTTAAAAAAATTTAAAGGCCGACTAGTTGAGTCCGAAAGGACAAACACGACGGAAAGTATAGACTTGTTTTTGATTATAGTGCATTGCCTGATGTATTTCTACCAAATCTTTGGCCATCCGGCCTTGTAAGTAATATAATTAACGTGGAAATTTTGAAGGCCATTATGACCGACCCTCATTGGAACGGAAATAATCCCATAACTGGTTTTTGGATGGATCCATCTTCTTCGAAATACCTGCTCAATAACTCATGTAGCTTATTAAACTTACTAATGGTGGACTTAAAAATATACACACAATTCAGCATTATAATCGTAATGATCTCCTAAACAAACTGAGCTTTAAGTATCATGCTGCGATGGCTTATGCTGTCAGTACCCAATATTTAATTGTCAAGCCGTTATTTTAAATGGTTTAGTATACTGTTATGGATCAGTAAATGATACGTGCTTCCTCCGTTCTGACGTAAAAGGTAGTTAGCTGACTAAATGCTCATTAGAACAAGTATGTTGCAGTCTGTAGTGAAAGGTTGTTAAGCCTGTACCCCTAAGATTTATTTTAGAGCAGTGCCGGACCAAGGGGCGTCATATTGACGTTCTGCGATTATAGCCTAACATTTTCCTCCTCCACAAGACATCGTTTTTTTTTCATTCAGTACAGTCGTTTTCTGTGAAACGCGGAACAAATAGGGCTCATAAACAGACGGATAGATTAACAAATGTTTACACAATTTTAAAAATATCCGCTGCATACAACATGTCCCTGCTCAAAGGATCTAGAAACAAAATATAATTTATTTATATAGATAACTACAACTACTACTACCTATAAAACCTACTTATAAAACCTACCTACTTATAAAATATGGTACCTATTGCTAATAATCTTACATATTAATACGCTAAGCCGATTTTTGTTAAGAGAACTCCTCCGTTATTTATGAACCGATTTTAACGATTGAGGTATCAAGATATTCGTCCTGATTAGTAGTTATGCAGAAAGGTTTCCATTTTTCGACATTTTCAATCTGAAGGGCACGGGCCACCATCAAAGTTTGTTTTATGTCCATAAGATTAACATGGGGAATAATTTTATTTCAATTGGAGCTGTTAATACACTATAGACAGATTAATAGGAATACCAGATATACGCAGGTAAGGATTCTATATAAATAAAATGAGTTTATTTTCTACATCACTTTGAGCAGTAAAATAATGTGTGCGGCGGAGATATTTAAATTTGTGTTTAAAATTTGTTTATCCGTCAGCCTGTTTATGAGCCACACGATTAAAAAAAAGAAAACTGAAAAAAACTTTGCCCATTTTCGTGTGGAAGAAGAAACTTTGGCTATTTAAATCATAGTACGTCATTAGGGCTATGCCCCTTCGCCCGGCACTGCTACCAGTAGATCTACAGTAGTAGGGTACAGGTTACTCAACCTTTCACTAGAATGCACCATATGCATTGTAATGAGCATTTAGAAAGCTATTTATCTTTTGTCAAAGAACAGAGAAAACGCATCTGCTTTACTACTGTACAAAGGTATACTATAGCGTATTAAATAACAACACGGCAATGAACATTACAAAACATTTGCTACATGGTAAGCTCAGTTTATCTTGGTAGTCATTATGATTATAATATTAAATATTGTATGAGTTCACAATCTCCCATCACACTCTAAGGCTAACTTTAGCACTTCTCATCAACAGGTTCCAGTTATTTTTATTCCTATAGTTATTGTGCTTAGCGTGATTTATGAACAAATCAAATAACATCAATCAATCAAATAACATGGAGCGAAATATAATATGAAGATTTTCATCTGGTAAAAAGAGTATAAATATTAATGATTTTAATAGTAGAACACGTAGGGATAACATATCTATATTAATATTATGTTAAAGCACTGCATCAATTTATTTACTCGCTGACTTGATTTGGTTTTGAATCAAAAGCTCATCACTAAAACGGTCGTCCTTGGCTGGATAATGCTATTATTTCTTCTTCTTCTTCCCCTAAAGAGGGAGCAAGGACTATTTTATTTATCAATGGGTAATTAAATACTGAAGTTTCAGCTTTGTATACGATTGATTTATTATTCTTACCAGCTCAGAGATAGTGATCAGCATCTTAACAAATCTGACAAATAAGGGAGGAAGAAGTCAGTTAATGCAAATGTATCACCTAGCATAAAGAGCGATTTCCACCAAATTAATCTGATCATATAAAAAAAATAATAATTATTGAATTTGGAATACAAACAGTTTAATTATTTATCCTGTTTAATTATTTAACATCCAAGTCTATAAAATGTGTATTTATCCTAAGTAGACTTGTGCCTGCGTACAAGTCTTACGAATGACAAGAGACATCAACATTAATGGAATATTTTCCAAAAAGCATATCCATACAGCAGGGTGATTATAAGGATTTATAGAAACAGTTTTAATCAAGTCATTTAAAGATCACGTTGCCAAGTCCGTCGTTAGTCGGATTACAGAGCAGCTAGTGTGCAGTCTGGTGTAATATTGCCGACAGTTTAATACAAACCACATACGTCACCAGCGCTTCTGTGACGTCACGAACTGTACACGTCAGCTTTGAGGTGGTTCGCATACAACTTGTCCTTAAGTTCTGAGGGCTTAGTTTCCAAACTATGTAAACGTTTGGTTGAATAAAGTAACTAAAGATAACACCGCATTTTGACTAAATTATTCGTAACTGAATACACCCCAATAAGTGTACAATTAAAAACATTTTGTAATTTTATACTACTTGCATTTGTTTTTAAAGTATATAACAAACCCAAGAAAATGATACAGGTGGGCATACAATTTAAAATGAAAATTTAGGCATGACCAATTATTGTAATACCATAATTTTTTCTATCTAAGGGGTAACAAATTATCCCGAGTCTGCAAAATTCGAAAAAACTCAAATTCTAAAGTCACAACAGACAGAGCCCTTTTCCCAGAGTTTATATTTTTCTTGAATTAAAAAATTTTAAACTGCGTTATAATGATCGTAGGATGTGAAAATTCTTAACCTACAAAATATAGGGAACAATTTTAGAGTTCTGGTTTTACAATAAAAATGTTGTTCAGTTTATTTTTATCAACAGCTTTTATGAGGATGTAAGTGCGGGTAACTTCATTGAATGTATTACACATGTAAATGCAAAAAAATATTTTGCAGTTAATTATCCACTTTTTATTTTAATTCAGTCATTGCCTCGACATAAACTTTGTTATTAATACAAATGGATAAACCAATGAAATAGAAACCAACGGTTTTAAAATAGAGCCCAAAATTAAGGAGAAAAATTACTTTTCCAAGCGTTTAGTTGTACAAATAACCTATTAAAGTAACATAAACTGTATGGAGGTTGATAACAAATAAATGTTAAATCATTCATCAAGAATACATTTATATAGTTCTATTATTGAACTACGGACCTAGTAGGGCTGAAATAAGGTAGAGTGGGAAAGCTACTATTGACAGAACTTGTCCAAACACTGGAAGGTAAAAAACAACTTCCATAACGTTAATGGCCTCTTGATCAAAACTTTTTATCTCAATTTCGTTTTCCAAATACTTTGATTTATCACTGATTTTTCAATATCGTAGAAACGAAAGCTAACCAATGGAGGTCGATATTATACCTGCAGATATCTCAGTTTTTTAAATGTGTCCATTACACGAATATGCTAGTACGCCTTTGTAAACCGTTTGGTTTAAATTACATTTATCACAGCCGTTTGAGGCACAACTTGTCTGATATAATTTAAAATCTAGGGAGTTAGTATTCCTGAAAATGTAGAGTAATAAAACTAAATGTTTTAGCGAATTTCCCCTTTAGGGAAGAAGCTATTACCGTAGGTGGTAAGACCTAGGCCCTGTACCATGATAAATTTTCACGATAATAGGCACAATAATTTCAGTAAAAATGGTCCAGGTAATTTTTAAAAACTGTAAGCAGCATATATTTTGATAAGTTTGCGAACCAGACAGGTGGCTCTAATTTAAGGGGGGTTTTGGGGGGTTTTGTAACCCAAAAATGGTTTTTGAACTTTTTACACATATAATTCTGTTTAAACCCAAATTTTGGTTTACACCAATAAATTCAGCTTAAAAAACAAGCAATTTGGTATTTTGATCATCGCTCTACGTCAGTTAGTTACCGAGATTTTGAGGGTGCTAAACACAGTTACGTTGTCCAATGTTAATCTTTAGGAGGATAAGTACAATTGTATATCTCGCTTATTAATGAACATATATTAATGAAACTTGGTGTGTGGCTTTATATGGTTGGGTTTTAATGCTATTTGCATACAAAACTAATTTTTTGTGGTCCTCATGGCAGCAAACCTGCGTACTCAACAACTATAATGTTATTCTTATGGAGAATAATAAACATGCGATTTCTTGCTTGTTTATGAACATAAATTGATAAAACTTGGTATGTTGCTTCATCTGGAGGTGATCCATTGGTATTTGCATTAAAACCAGATTTTGTGGTCCTTGAGGCAGCAAATCTGCATACTCAGTCCTAATGTTTTTCTTATAGGGAATAAATAAAATGTCATATCTCTCATATTTATGAGTATGCTTTGATTAAAGTTGGTAAGGGGCCAAGGGTGAAGTACCATTTGAAATTCGCTTAAGATTCAGGTTTGCTGCAACGGGGGTATTTTGCAAATATAATTGTAAAATATTTCGTTATGTTTTGCTAAAATTTATAAACTAACCACTGTTAAAGAATTACCAGGAATACTATTTTATTGTAAAAATATATATCATGATCCTACTACTATACTAAAGTTATAGTATTAAGTTATATTTCTGAGTCAAGATAATATGTAGTTATGCCTGCGCAAAATGCAACGGAATATTTTTGAAGGGTTCTTCAATGACAAATTACTCTTGAATGACATAGGTATCACAAATAGGAAAAAATCAGATAACATAAATATCTCGAAAAGTGGAAGGAACAATGGTGGCATACGTGTAATGTTTACGTAACATACAACCACTATTTATAGTATATATACCCTGTACCATCGAGTACCATAGGCACAATATTTTTACGAAGCATAAAAATAAAATACTTAAACCTTGAGAATGAAAAGTAATATTTGAGTAAATTTGCTATCGCACGTTATTGAAATTGAATTGAAATAATCAAAACGAACGTTTGATTATTTAATAAAACAAAAAGTTAACTAAGTTCGAAGAGCTTTTGCCAGGGCTAGACTATAACAAAATAATGATACAACAAGGAAATTATTTTCAACCGAAAATCAATCAAATCATAACTTGAAGTCGATATTATGAACATATTAGATATTATGTAAAGTTGGGAACTTTTAAAATCTCTTTAACAAAACAAGAAACAAGTCATAATAGAGCAAAAATGCTAAACTTCAAGCCTGTGATTTCCTATTGTAATAAAAATCCTTGAGTATGATACAGAGAAAATCTGATTTCCTGCTTTACAACCAAACTTCAATTGTGCTCAAAGCATTTTAGAAGTAGACGCGTTTTTAGAATGTATTCTGAGTGTCACAGTTATAAAATAATTTTAAAATATTTAAAGTATTTGAATAATATTGATTAAAAGGTTAAATTACCTTATATTTATTTTTAAAAGTATCCATAAAATACCTCAGATTACAAAATATATAATATTAAATATATATATATATATATATATATATATATATATATACACAACTTTTAACACTAATTTTGCCATCTCAAGTATTTTATGGAAACTATTTATAATATAAATACGGTAATTTAACCTTTTAATCAATATGATTCATATACTTAACATGACATATGTTAAAAGTTATTTTATAGTATGACACTCAGAATACATTCTAAGTAATAATACATTTAAGTCGACCAGTGGTTCTTGCTTCGCTGACATTCAATGTACGGAATCCCCCCAAAAAACTTAGATATATTGCAAATTATACAAAATACAGAAGCACTGTCTCACCAAAACATTGTTTATGAGAAGAAATAATAACCTTCATTTTAGTACTACGGGAAACAAGTTTTTTGGGGATTCCATACATTGGAAGTCAACGAAGCAAGAACCATTGGACACTTGTAGAGGTTCTCGGAAACTTCACGCAGCTATGAACTTGAAAACATCGTTAGTGTAATACCTTAATGCTTCGGTTTCTTTACTTTTCAACTGAAAACTTTACAGCATAAAACATAAATTTTTTACATATTTAAAGTAATAGCGTACGCATTTGTGTGTTCAATTAATTTATAAAAAACCTTAACATTGCTGCCGGGTCATACCACGCTGTAGGAGATTAATAAATATGAAGAAGTTTCCCCCCCAGACCCAGATTTTGGCCCAGATTTTGCCCACTGGCCTTTAAAGTTGCCTAGTTATCCTTAAAAAGAAAATATGTTAACTAAATGGCTTGAAAAGAGCTCTAGAAAGCTATTCCCGGACCATGGCAAATTTTGGATACCTTTTATCCTAACCTCCAGAGCCCCACTCCACTGGTCCCTCCTATCACTTTCCGACGTCCATTTGTTGTGTGTGATGGTTCATTGGATTTGTTTCACAAAGCCGCATCTCTTTAAAGATGCCTCCTGCTTGGACATCCTTCCTTCAACCTTAGGGCTCCACTCCACTGGCAAAATTGTCATGTTATTCTTTACGTCTTTTTTCGCGGTTTTATTAAATTTTCATTTATCAACAAACTGCTCGTAATTTGTTCTACCCTGACGTTAGGTCTCTGTCACACTGATATTACAAATTTTCATTTGATTCTTATGTTGACAATATTTTTCTTGGAGTTACCAAAGGCTCCAACTAACTATTATGGCATAGGTTTACAACAATATTAAATTCATTCTTGGGGTACAATCCAGTAATAGGTTCTAGAACTGTGTAATGTAAACTAATAAACTCCTTTCTGCTACTAAGAGGGTGAATAACTTAAGGTCCTCCTTTATTTTGTATTTGTTTGTTATATTTGATACAAGTTCTTAGTTATTCCAAATTATATTTGGAAGTTTTGATACACTGTTAGACTAGTGGTTTTAACTCTTTACTTTTTCTCCCTATACATAGCGAATGGAGAAAAAAGTCGGCAAAGTTTTATATTTGAATTATTGAAATTTTAGTTTCAAGGGCCTGAAATAAGAAATAAATGGTTTACTTGGTAATGTCTGATTTGTATTTATATAGACCTAGATACCACAGTAGTGGTCAATAAATATTTTGTCAAATTCGGTGTGTGAGGTAAATATTATTTTAAACAGTAGAATAACAAAATATTTATTTTTATTTTAATAAGCTCTATGCATCTCTTTAAAATCACAAAACTATATAATATATCACTTAAAATTACTATTCTTTTTTAATTCTTGGTAAATAGAGCACAATGTTGGTTAATGTTAATATTTTAGAGGAAACAATGAATTAATTTTAATTTATCTTCTTTACTCACTAATGGCTGTCATGGATTCACTGGCGATCACATTCAAATATTAAAATAATATTTATTAAATGTAAAATATAGGTAAAATAAAAGTAAATTAAATGTGTTAAATATGTTCTTATAATTATAGTTTCACAAAATTGTATTTAAGTTTGTATTATGGTAAAAATTATCTTCCTACACAAATTCAGCTCAGTTGGTTTATTAAATACTTAACAACAATTATCTGAGTAATAACATAAAACGTTGTTTTTGCAACTTTGAATCTTGTTGATTTCCTCTGGACACCTTTAAGTTTAAATTAACATATAAGTCCATGACTGAGGTTCACAGTGTGTCTTTTGTAATCTCGTGAAAATTGTGAGTGCTCAATGAAATGCCCATTTTATCAGGTGGGGATATGCTAATCTGAAGTAACTGATTACGTTTATTCTATACCAGTTAGGTGAAGTGGTATATTGACACAGTAATCAGGGATAAACAGTAAACCATTTGAGTGAACCAATTCCTCTTCCCAATAGTTTAAACATGGAGAATGGAGATGGCTCCAAATTGGATTTGTAAAACATACAATCAGATTTCAAACTAAATGCATTATTTTTTGTTTTTTCGTTGTCAGGAAAATATGATTAATGTTTTAAATTAAAGGTCGCTTGAATATATAATTTGTTTGTGAATGATGCTTTTCATTAAATATGTACATTTGCTAATATAAAAAAAATCTTGTCATAATTTGTGTGTCATTTATCTGTCAAACTTAGAAAATACTTTAAAACATACAAAAGTCTTTCAAAGCTTCGAAAAAATCTTTTGAAACATTTCCGAAATACGAATAACAGAAATATTGCATTTACTTATAGACTTGTCGATTCCGAATTGACAGTGAAATTATCACTGGTTAGCCTTAAATGAAATATTTTCCAAACAATATTAATGAAATATTGGCCTGTTACAAAAACTGGTCCTCTTTCCGGCGCGTAGGAATACGAACTTCTTGGCGGACGTTTAAAATAAAATCATTACTAACAAAAACAAGTTTTATTAACACACCCTGCAACGTCTTGACTCCACACTGTGCCATTCATCCTTGGGGTGTAATTTAGGGGGAAATCCAAGCCCGACTACAACAGGAACTGTTTAGACCGGCACTATCTTTTTAGTACTGTAGTACAGGTCGGGTTACATTGCTTGGCATCTGGTTAGCGTATGCTCTGGATTGACTTTTCGCCTCTATTTGGCTTAGCACACCGTTAGTGTTACAGTCTACTTTTGTCAACAGAAAGACAAAATCACTGATTTAATCACTGATTTAATTTAAAAATATTTGTTTTTGTTAATTCTACTTTAATTTACGAGAAATTTCAGTAGTTTCTCACCTTTCCCAGATGCTAAGCACCGTGAACTGAACTGTACACTTCACGCTGAATATCTCAACCGGTGGCTTTCTCCACTGCCTGAGAAATTTGACGTTTATTAGTCAATTTTATTGGTTATAAGATATGTTGTTGTACTATGACAACGGATGTGTAATAACGTATAATTATGCCCACAATTCTTATTTTAAATTTTTAAATCAATACCAGCTTATTTGGTTGGTTTCTTGGAACCATTTACCAAGTATTATCCCCGATTTAATACTATTTAATACTATCAAAACAACGTAACAATCTTCATGTCTGTGGGTGTCACATCCGAATATCAGACAATATTTAGTAATTTATAAATATTGATGTTTAAATTATAATATAGTCATGTAAACAATAAGCGAGACATTTTAACGATTTGTGGATTCGTAACTGCTCCATACAGAACTGCAATAGGTGCTTTAATAGATATCATTTATTTGTCCTGGAACAAACGATATGCCACTGTTCAAACTAATGGGTCTGTAACATACAATGGTAACACATTTTGAAAATAGAAGAACTAAAATTCTCAATAGGATCCTCGGCAGATAAAAAAACTTTAAAGAATTACCAACAAGAGGTAAATACACCGAGTAGTAATGGAAGAAATAGAGAGAAATATGAAAGTATCCTTTTTCAAAAGTATAGAGGAACTAATATAAGACAGAGAACTCCTTATAGTGGGCTTAAGAGATGTGCAACATAGAGGTAAAATAAGGTATTTGATAAAGTTCGAAAATACTCCAGACATTTATGTGTCTAATTATTGGCTCGCATAGGAGTTACAATATAACGATTTAAAAATACAAAATAAAACTTAAAACAGAGAAACTAAAAGCTACTTCAAGTAAAAAAAATATAGAGAGGTTGGTGTATCGTGTTTAGTTTGTATTATTATAAAGCTTGGTATTGTAAAAGATTTTTTATTTTTGTATAGATAGCAGGATTTGTTGGTATTGTGCAGTAGTAAAAATATAGCCAAACGTTCTTTAAACTTTACAAAAGGCAAATGGTTGGTGCGTTGGCCAATTGTTAGATATAAACTAATTTTGGGAAGGTGTAGGAGTATTAAATTTACGGGCTTTTTTATTTTTTAGATAGGAGAATTTGTTGGTATTGTTTAATAGTACTAATGTAGCTAAACGTTCTCTAAACTTGAAAATAGGCAAACAGATGGTGTATTGACCAATTGCTAGATATAAAATAATTTTTGGGAGGTGTTTGGGTATTAAAACAAAAACAAAAAAACTACAGGCTATTAAAAAGTTAGTTGAAATTCGGTAGTTGAAAAAATAGTGATGTCCTTTTTTCCTATATGAATCTATGGGTGTTTTATATTTTATATTTTAATCCGTAAAACCTCTACAAATTGGGGGAAAAAAATCCTCCCCCGAATATATTCTACTGTCCGGGAAAAGTCACTATCATAACCCCACTAAAGATATAAAAGGGGATAAAAAGGTGACGATCTACACCCTCTTCTATAAAATGGTGGATTTACATTACTTATATTAATTGTTATTTAAGCTCTAAAAAATGGTAAAAACAAAATTGAGTGTTTTAAATATTTTAGGGTAAAAAAGGCAAACCGTTTATTTTTGGTAAATTTTAAACCTCCATAAAACCCCCTTCTCACTGTCCGATCTTTCTGGTTTTCGAACTTAAAGTCATGGACGTTGCTTTACCCGTGTGAGCAAAATTTAATTGAAAACAGATTTTTTTCAAAAGTTATAGTGTTAATGAACAACTATATATGTCCTATATCAAAATTCATGTTGAGGCCCCTGGACTATATTTATGACTTAAATAAGTTACCTTACCTCCGTCAATAGTCACAATGTGTCAAACAAATTATACTGAAATGTTTCGTTCCAAGCGCAACATTAACATAGATTGCAATTCCTCAAAACATAAAATTAAAAAAATGTCACAACACAGAAACACGAAAACCGATACGAAAAAATGAATAAAAACATTTCCGATAGCGCTATCGACATAACGGACACCGCACAGGTAGCAGACTGGAACATTACGTCACATCACCTCAACTCCTTCCGTTATCACTGATGTTATCAGCTTGGTGGTCAGCTGTCCTTGAACGGATAATCGTATTGCAGATAGAGTGTGACTGGAAATACAACTTCTCATTCAGGATGTGATTTTTACAATGTTCTTCGTTGTGTACCTTATAAATTTTGTATTCCTCCTGAGGGACCAATTTGCTACCTTTTCCATGAAAGTGTAGTATTTCTAGGCCGTCATTGATGTCTCTCATAGAGAGATTAAAATCAACAAGGTGTTGAGCAAAGGTCGATTTTTGTTTATCATTTCTTGGGTCCGGACGGTGTTCTTTATATCGGGTTTCAAAAGCCGGCCCGTTTGACCTATGTACATGCCGGGACAATCTATACAGCTGATCTTATAAACACCTGTTTTAGCGAATTTCCCCTATAGGAAAGAAGCTATTACCGTAGGTCTCACACATATATATATATCTTTTTTACACACACATATTTTTTACCTGTACCTAAAATCACATGTTTTAGTTTTTAAAAGTCAGATGTAAAATATTTGTTTATTTTTATTTATTTACTGTTCAATTCCATTCTTTCTCCTTTATTGCTTGAAAAAGTTTGTATTATAAACGAAAATTCGCAAAAAACTTCTTTCTCATTATTTATATCTATCTGTTTTAATGTGTTAGTATATATATATATATATATATATATATATATATATATATATATATATATATATATATATATATATATATATATATATATATATATATAAACTCGATAACTTTTGAAAAAAACATCCGATTTTTATAAAATTCGGCAAAAGCTTGCAAAACGTGAGCCGTGACTACTTTCCACCGACTAATGTCACGTCTCATTTAGTGTTTTATTATAGTGCTGATTGTAATGTCTGTAGTCTGACGTCCCCATTTCCACGGCTGTGTGCCTAGTGCACGGAATCCTTGGGCGTTGACTCGTGAACCCCGAGGCCAATTTCCGTTGCACAACGTGCAAACTTTTTGATAGATCGTGTGGCTGTCAAACGGCGAACATCTGTAGTATACTTCGTGATAAAGTTTTGTGTTTAGTAAAGTTTTGTGTTATTTTTTGTTCATTGTTGTCATCGTGATGTTCGGCTAAACGAGCCTGTACAGCCTGATGGGGTCCCGGAGGAGCGCGACCACCTCAACAGCATGAGCGTCGGCGGAGAGGGATTTTCCACCTTGGCTGCCGTCACCGGATTCTGGCCCCCCTCTCCGCCCTGTTTCGTCGCCCCTCCGGTGGGCCGCTTTGACCCGCCCAGAACCGCCTGCCGCAAGTTATAATAGAACTTTATTGTTGTTGTTGTGTATATTTATTTAATTGTTGATTGTATGAAAGCTGTTGCCACCATGGACTTATTATTTATATTACTGTTATTTAGTTTTAGGCACGTTTTTTTTGTTGATAAATTATTGATAACTTATTTAAAGGGGGCCCCTACCAAACCATTTCTTTATCTATAAAAAATTAATTTAAATTTTAATGTTAATATCTGTTGTGCTAATTGTTTCTTGTTATTTATTTATTGATTTGTTGAATTATTTATTTAAATGTTAATTTATTTATCTACTGTTGGTTAGTTTATATTTTTTTAAATTGATAATGTTAACAAATTTAACTTAACTCAATTAACTTAACTTAAATTTTGAATAGACTGTGTTTTTTTTTTACTTATCTAAACTTTAAAACTGTTTTTTTTGAAATATTTTTAGAATGAAAAACACCATTATTTAAATATAAAAAAAGGACATGTAAGCTAGAAGGCAGGTGGGAACGTTTGTTAGTTGCTGAAAATAGTTGATGTCACATGTATTTTGGTGTTTTGTTGATTACAGTTTGTGCCTCTCAAATGGTGCGTTTTAATGATTTTTTCCTCCACGGTCTTCCTATTATATTTAGGTAGGGCTGTGAGCCGCCCCTCACCCCGCGTCCATGGGAGCACGCTTCCAATTCTGGTTCGCTTGGGTGCGGGTGCGGGGGCGTGGTTCATATGGTAGCAGAGCGTGGTTTAGTGGTTGTGGTCCTGGCCCTTGGCTGTGGACCTTATCGGTTCATGACTAAGGGACTGGGAGACCCGATCACTGGCCACGTTCTGAATTTTTTTGGAAGGACCGTGGATGGATTGCTTTCTCGGGTGTTTTTGTCCTAGCTGACTCTGGAAAAAATTGTTGTTCTGGTGGGGGGAGACAAACATTTTTTTTTCAATTAGGAGCTCGCCCTTAGCCGAGGCACCGGGTGGAATCTGGTTACTGTCTTGCTTCCGAACTTAGGGAGCAAGAATTTTCTAAAGCATGGCCGACACTCAAAATTAAATCTTGTTGTGTGCTAACCCCACCAGACAAGTGTTAGGTGTTGTTGTTAGTGTATGTATCTGTGTATGTATGTGTGTGTGAATCTTTGTTCAATTTCTGCGGTATTGGCGGTATGAATGGGCAGGTTCTTCTTTTGGGACCTCATCAGGCGGATAGGCATTTCAGTCCAGGGATCTTAGGAGGTTAAGTATGTGTAGTGTTACTGGTGTATTTTTGTTGTAGGGTAGGTTTCGCACTGACTGAAAACAACATGAACAAGTTGGCATCTTTGGACCCCGAACTTCTGAGGAGTCAGTTTAGCCGGGTGGTTATTCTTCATGAAGCACTCCATGGCTAGGTCACTCTTGTGTCTGGGTGGGAAGTGCACTGGGCCAGAGAGATTGATCACCTCTTCTGTCCTTTGTGCGCTGCTGATGGTTTTCCCTTTTTAATCTCCAGCTCTGGCCAGAGCAAATCCTGGGGGTGAGTATTCCCCCCAATTTGGAAGTCCCTCGGCGTTCCCCACTCCAGACACTTGAGTCGTCTACGGGTGTCGTTGTCTTTCAGAAATGGGGAGAGGCTTTGTTTTGTCCCTTTGGAGAGGAGTGTCCTCTTTTGGGGGGGGAGGTTGAGCCGTGACTACTTTCCACCGACGAATGTCACGTCTCATTTAGTGTTTTATTATAGTGCTGATTGTAATGTCTGTAGTCTGACGTCCCCATTTCCACGGCTGTGTGCCTAGTGCACGGAATCCTTGGGCGTTGACTTGTGAACCCCGAGGCCAATTTCCGTTGCACAACGTGCAAACTTTTTGATAGATCGTGTGGCTGTCAAACGGCGAACATCTGTAGTATACTCCGTGATAAAGTTTTGTGTTTAGTAAAGTTTTGTGTTATTTTTTGTTCATTGTTGTCATCGTGATGTTCAGCTAAACGAGCCTGTACAGCCTGATGGGGTCCCGGAGGAGCGCGACCACCTCAACAGCATGAGCGTCGGCGGAGAGGGATTTTCCACCTTGGCTGCCGTCACCGGATTCTGGCCCCCCTCTCCGCCCTGTTTCGTCGCCCCTCCGGTGGGCCGCTTTGACCCGCCCAGAACCGCCTGCCACAAGTTATAATAGAACTTTATTGTTGTTGTTGTGTATATTTATTTAATTGTTGATTGTATGAAATCTGTTGCCACCATGGACTTATTATTTATATTACTGTTATTTAGTTTTAGGCACGTTTTTTTTGTTGATAAATTATTGATAACTTATTTAAAGGGGGCCCCTACCAAACCATTTCTTTGATCTATAAAAAATTAATTTAAATTTTAATGTTAATATCTGTTGTGCTAATTGTTTCTTGTTATTTATTTATTGATTTGTTGAATTATTTATTTAAATGTTCATTTATTTATCTACTGTTGGTTAGTTTATATTTTTTTAAATTGATAATGTTAACAAATTTAACTTAACTAAATTAACTTAACTTAAATTTTGAATAGACTGTGTTTTTTTTTACTTATCTAAACTTTAAAACTGTTTTTTTTTTAAATCTTTTTAGAATGAAAAACACCATTATTTAAATATAAGAAAGGACATGTAAGCTAGAAGGCAGGTGGGAACGTTTGTTAGTTGCTGAAAATAGTTGATGTCACATGTATTTTTGTGTTTTGTTGATTACAGTTTGTGCCTCTCAAATGGTGCGTTTTAATGATTTTTTCCTCCACGGTCTTCCTATTATATTTAGGTAGGGCTGTGAGCCGCCCGCCCCTCGCCCCGCGTCCATGGGAGCACGCTTCCAATTCTGGTTCGCTTGGGTGCGGGTGCGGGGGCGTGGTTCAAACGACATTCATGACTTTAAATTTGAAAAACAAAAAGATCGGACCATGGGAAGGGGGTTTTATGGGGGTTTTAAATTTTCCAAAAATCAGTATTTTGAATTTCTTACCCTAAAATTTTTAAAACACTCAATTTTAGTTTTGACTATTTTATAGAGCTTAAAAAACAAATAATATGGTATTTTTAATTAATAACCTAGGTTAAGTGGTTGAGGAGAAAATAAAAAAACGTGTTCATAAAATCTCCCATGTTAATCTTATGGGAAAAGGGTTTTTAGCATTTCCATAGTTAATTTTACTGTAAACTTGACATTTGCTGATACCAATCGGTTCAGCTCTAGAAAATAATAATTTTGGTGTTTAAATTGTGATCCTAGGTCCATTCGTTGCAGAGATATTCAAAGTGCTAAACACAGTACGTTGTCCAATGTTATCCTTATGGTGAATAATTAAAATGTGATATCTCGATTATTTATGAATGTTTGTTGATGAAACTTGGTACAGTAGACGCTCTTTTATCCGGCATGTTTGGGACCACGCCCATGCCGGTAAATCGATTTTTCCGGATAATAGAACTTTTTAGTTATTAATGGGAATACAGTAATCTGAGAGTCTGTCATCTCGCTACAGTAATGAGCTGTGGTCGCGTGCATTGGTTGACCTTGGCACTGCTCCGGAACACCTGCATTTGTGGACGGATAGACAGACAGACAGACGGGCGGACAGACAGCCGGGCGGAAGTTGGCGTCTAAAAATAGGTTGAATACAGTAGTGTACTGAGCAAAGTTTACGAACATCACTGAACGTTACTGCTTGAGACGTAAACAAACAACAGGTGACTAATAAAAAAGGCGGGAACAGTCCAGCGCATTCGCAGTACGAAACGGAAACGACCGAAAATACCTGGAAAAATCCGAGTCGCCTGGTGCCGGTTAATAGAATGTGCCGGTTCATAGAATGCCGGATAAAAGAGCGTCTACTGTATGTGGCTTCAACTAGTACTGGTATATTGATATTTGCACAAAAAAAATATTTTTGTTGATTGTCCCCATAGCAGCAAACCTGCATACTCAGCCCTAACGTTATTCTTATGGAGAATAAGTAAAGTTTTATTTTTCCCTTGATTATGAACACAAATGATTCAAACTTGGAACGTAGCTTCACCTGGTTGAATTATATTGATAATTGCATAAAAAACACACTTCTTATATTTCTTGTTGCAGCAAACCTGCATACTCAGCTCTAATTTTATTGTTATGGAGAATAAATAAATTGTTATGTATCACTTATTTATGAATGTATTTTATGAAACTTTGTAGATGGCTTTATGTGGTAGTAAGAAACATATACATGCATTGGAAATCAGTATGCAGGTTTGCTGCGACGGGGGTATTTTGCATATTGCCACCTATTTCATTGTTCTTGGATACAACTTTTCTGATTCTATTTGCGGTACGAAACGTTAATTCAAAGCCTTGTTTTTGTAGCTCTTTCTTTAGGTCATGTTGGATAGAATCACTATATTCCACACAAACACAATTTTTGTCCAGCTTGCAATTCATTTTGTTTTGACGAATTGCAAGTTTTAATAATGTTGGGCTTGCAACAAAACATGACAGCATATTTTTTTCCAAATTGTGACTATTGACTGAACCTATTGAAAACCTATTTAATGCCCTAAGATTAAGGTTGTATTGACTGAGCAGAGTCCTAATGTTGTGCGTTGAATTGAAGTGACCTAAATTTTTCTCACAGATCCACAAAGCAATGGGTAAAAGTTTTTTTAGTAAATTTCCTATAGAAAGTGAAATATTAGCATGACCCGCACGGTGAAACTTAAGCCCGGGACCACCATATAAGTTCCTAACGTGACCCCCCCGAATACGTTTTGGGGGGGTCGTTAAAAAAGATATATACATATATATATATATATATATATATATATATATATATATATATATATATATATATAATTCCGAATTACTTCCGATTTATTTCAAATTTGGTAGGGACGTTCCTTTCTATAATTAGTTGGACAAGTTCGTTGGGCAAAGTTATCGGAAAACTCTAAACCCCTTTTTTGAGGATTATTCTTTAAAATTTCTTGTTTTTGGGCCCAAAAAGAGCCAGAAAAGCCCCGGGCGTAAAATTACTCCATGAATTAAGATGGGGATTGGTGAAGCGAAATTTTCAAGCCCTCTCTCGTCATTCTAGCATAAATATTTACCAAGTTATTAAAGAAAATGTATATCGGCTAAACACAGTACGTTTTATTTTGGGGTTTTTACATTAGAAAAGCGTGTTATTAATTTGTAGGTGTATTTTTATAATCCCCAGCAACCTCGCGCCTACTTTCAAGCCTGACTGGACCTTCTCCTAACCTTATAATCTGCAGAATTGTATTCCTAGCATTGTAGGTAAATGAAACCAGGAGCATCAGAACAGCAAAAAAATCATTGTTTTCAGATTTCAATAAAATTGGAATAAATGTATGTTTTTACACTGGTTTTCAGTTTCAATTGTTATGTATGTAGAAATTCACTTCCCTCACGTTAGCGTGCTGCATGAGAACTCGTTTAAATTTAGAAGTATAATCATTTTATGTGTGATGCGCGTACAAACTATGTCCCATGAGAGTAGCAGACTCACAGACAAAAATATTGTATTGCCAATTTCAGTTTCATTAATACATAAAACGTCAAAAATAACTAGAAAATGTTAAGACTATAAGCGATGTTCAGACAAATTTATAATTTTATTCATGTGGAAGCAAAATCATGATAGATTCCTTGCGAGTAACAACTGTTTTGCCAATAACATGTCTTTACACTGTATTACAACCTGTTATTATGCTAAAGTTACTTCCCCTAATAATCTTATGGACGAAAAGAGAACCTTAAGGTCTGCCCGTGAAATATTTAATAGAATGCCGAAAAATAAAAATCGTTATGCACAACTAATAATCAGCAGAAACATTTTTAATCCTCAATCGTTAAACTCGGTTCAGAAAGGACAGTTGTCTTGACAAAAGTTGCCCCAACGTTTATTATATATGATAATATATAACACTGGAAAATATTTCGTATGAGGGAAAAATATAAGCCTAAACCACTGGAAACAAGTATTTGAGGGATTCCATACATTGGAACTCAGTGAAGCAAGAATCACTGGTCGACTTGATGTGAAGTCCCGCAGAAATAATACGAAGCTATAAACTTGAAATCACTGTTTGTGTTATGTTTTATTATTTAGGGTAAGTAAGTAGTGACGATTAGGCGATATTTAAAGTACAACAAACTGTATAATTCTGCTCGTATAAATTACAAAGTGCATGTACATTGTAGATTCTGTCAAATAATAAGAATAAACATAACGTTTAAAAACTGCTGACCCTATGCAAATTTAGTTTACTATTTTCTATGATAGAAGGGATTTCTGAATTGGAACGTCCCTGACTTTTAAAAATGTAAAGCTGTGTTAAGTATATTTTTTCTAGAGACTACGTTACGGAACTCTTAAGTTATATTCAACAGAAAACAACATAATTTTTAACCTTGTGTTTAAGTGTTATACCAAAAGAGTCGTGAAAGCAAACATCAAACCAGAAAGAGGGGGTTCTAAAATATTTGAAAAGTATTACTCTTCAGCGTAATTAAAGCAGATAAGATTTGTAACATATCTGAAATTGATAGGGTACAAAGTATTATAAAATGACTACTACACCATATGTTCGTTCAGCATTGTGTGTTAACAAAGGAGAAATGACGAACATTTTTTTTGTAAGATTTAAGGACTTAATTAATCAAAATTCTATCAATTATTATTATCATTAAATACTCAGTCCATTAATGTAGTCTTAACCATAAACTAACTATGAAAATTAAGATGTATGCTAATAAAGAAATAATTCGAACCTAAGCGAGAAACAAATTACGAAAAAAACTCATTACGTATCAAATTTACTCCCATCGGTAAATATATAAAATAAATTGAAATGAATACTTAAAGAGGTGGTAGAGTCGAAACCCGACCATCCGAAACTAGAACAAGCGGAACGCCCTAACGTGTAAAGGAAATGCAATGAATAATTAAGTGTTACAACTAAATGGACGAAATTACGTTCAGTAGATAATATACTACATTACATTAGTAAGACAATACTCCGCAAACGATATTAGAGTTTCCTCACCCTCAAATTTGACATTAACGTATGCAAATCTTATTATAAAGATATTCATCGTATTTTTTTGTTAGGTCTGTGTTACATATAATGCAGCTTTTTCAACCTAGCTATTATAAGAATAAAGGTTCACCGTGCAGACGAATACACAATTGAGTAGACATTGCATTTGTTTGACACACACAAACTGGTATGTTCAACAACACATTATCTCTACTCGTAAGTACCGGAAGAGGCACCTGCGGGCCTTCCCGTCCTGGCACTGGTGATGAAAGACTGGCTATTTTGATAAAGTTGGTACTGAGGAAACAGTGATTGCCATTAATCATTTAGAAATATTTTTATCAGGTCCTCATGATTAGTTAGCTAGAAATTTTGGCATACAGTACAGATATATTAATGTATATTATTTGTTTTTCTCTTAATTGATTTTAAAATTGAATAGTTTGGAAGCAAACCAAAGTTTAGATGTGACAAAATTTTGTTCTCAATAATATGCGAGTAATTATACTTGCTAAGGACCTCAAGCGCCATAAATCGCACACTATTTCAATGCGTGAAAATAATAAAGTAAGGGCTAAAGAAAATAAGGAAATTGCTGCATAAAATAAACTCTGATGTCTCTGTATAACAGTGAATTATATTATCTATGAAATTACAAAGAAGAAAGGTATACAAAAAACGATACGAACAGAATCTCACGCTATAATTAGCATAACATCCTACTATGTTGTTCCATAACTGATGAATGTTACACTTTAAAACCCCTTTCAGATAATTTTAAACCATTTTAGTATAAAATTAATGCAAAACGCAGAAATCCAAAAGAAATTAAATAAAATTACTGATTTGTTCTTTTCTGAAAATAAGTAAATTATATTAGACCATAAATTATAGTTTTTATTTATGTAAAGCTATATTATAAAATAGCCCACCTTACAAAAAACAAAAAAATTACGAGTGTGTTCGAAATAATTATGTAACACGAGAAAAACATCTTAAATAAAAAAAATACAATTATTTGCAACCCAAAAAGTGCCAGCAATAAAAACAATAAAAATATACAGAGTCCATTTTTAAACAAGGTTATTTTATAAATAAATAAACATTAATAAGGAATACACCTTTTTAATCCACATACGTACAAAAGCTTCCACCTAATGCAGTTTTCATAAAGCCGTCGTTTGCAGCGGGGGCGAGTGAATCACCAATTTTCGGAATAACTTTACTACCCTTGCGGACCAGCTCCTTTTAAATGGTATTAACGCTATCTAGTTTAAAATACGTTGTCTCAATAGAAAGTCGCTTCAGCCTAGGGTTTCAGTGCGTTCCAGTTTTTTGATTTACTGAATTAAATGCGGTTTCTTAAAGATTAGGCAGTATCAAAATATAAATTATTGTTTTAGAGAGGAGTTAAATCAAAGAGTTCTCGCCACTTTCACTTTTGACATCAATCACTTATATTGAGAACTGGCAAGTTTACACAATGATCTGTGTTTCTAGCTTAAGTCAATCTTTACGAAACCTAAATGTTATCACCAACATCGGTTGACCGCTGTAACATGTACATTTAAGTAATACATAAATAGCCTTGACACCTGAGATAATCTGGAATTTAAAAAAAATATAAAACACCCTTTATGGGGGCCCACCAGTTGATCGACATACTAGTTGCTCACAGGGACCGTTGGTTGGGTAAGTATAAATAATTAAATAAAGTACTGAAACCCACTGATCGACATGTTGTTAGTTGCTCGCATGAACAGTTGGTAGAATTTTAAATAAATAAATTTAATAACAGATTTGCTACTTGCTGGACGTACCAATTGCTCGCGTCCCCCATGCTGCCTGCCTTTCATAGAAGAGGGGCGAGGGGGAACTTCTAGTGGAAGTGCTTAGCCCCATCACGAACCCAATGTTAGACCGGCCGCAAGTGGGACCACGCAGGGCGCAGGTGTGGCAAGAAATTTGCTGAACCTTGTAACAAAATTCCCCTTATATAACGGCATATAATGCAGTTCCGACGGCAACGCTAGTTACGTCACTCTCTGGATTGTGCTCCTACCTTTTGGCACTTTGGAGAACTACGTCCAACCAACTTGTTACGCAGTAGAACACCACATAACATCATTTGTTTTGGTTAGTCATGATTTTAAAATCTGATCGTGCCCATTGAACCGTTTGCTGCACACACTAGCAGCTAAAAAGCGACACACATCTTCTGAAGTTGTAGATGTGTGTAAAGAATGTTGTGTGAAGTTGTAAAGACTTTGTAGATGTGATGGGAGAAAAATATCGATGTTTTGATACCGAACTGAAATACCGATATCGTTTGGATAATATAGGAACACTGTATATCGATTTCCACATCAGCCAATCGGTAGGCCGACCTGATGTTGTTCTTAATAGAGTAAATATTAGTTTTCGTCTCGCTTAATTTCTATATATATTAATACGTTAAAGGTTTTTTCACAGTCTTAACTCGATAACGGTTAGACGGATTTTAACGTTTGAGGTGTCAAATGAAAGGTACGTAGAGTTACGTAGATTTACTAATACGTCTCAGAATTTTGAGAAAGGAAATCACTTAAATACAGTAAAGGGCTGAATTTTCGGAACTGTGGTGCTATCTGACGGCAGAACTATAAACTATACGTTGATTGAAAGTACGTTATTCGAATTATTCTCAGATGTTATCATCCGTTAAGGCCGGGTCATACTAGGCCAGTTACCAGCGCTACTTACTAGCAGCTAGGAAAATCAAAACAAACAAATAAATACAAATATTGCGAGCTACTAGCTGTACAAGCTATTGTCAATATTTACTTTAAATCTCGAATAAAACAAAAAAGTGCAATCAATTGAGTTAATTTGAACCAGCTGATATTTAACTACAATAAAGTGAAAATACCCCCGTCACAGCAAACCTGCGTACTCAGCGAATTTCCAATGCATAATATATATCTTAGTACCACATAAAGCCGAATACAAAGTTTCATAAAAATATATTCACAAATAAGCAACATATACAATTTTAATTATTCTCCATAAGAATAAAATTGAGAATGAGTATGTAGGTTTACTGCAACAAAGAAGATAAATATGTGTTTTTTTTTCACTATCAATTTAACTTAACCAGGTGAAGCTACATACCAAGTTTTAATAATTCATGTTCATAATTAAGGGAGATATAAAACTTTACGTATTCTCCATAAGAATAACATTAGGGATGAGTATGCAGGTTTGCTGCTAAGAGGATAATCAACAAAAATCAATTTGTTGTGAAATATCAATATACCAGTACTAGGTGAAGCCACATACCAAGTTTCATCAATATACGTTCATAAATAATCAAGATATCAAATTTTAAATATAGGACATAAAATAACATTGGCCAACGTACTGTGTTTAGCACTTTGAATATCTCGGCAACGGTTGAACGTAGGAATCACAATTTAAACACCAAAATGATTGTTTTGTAGAGCTTAACTGATTGGTAAAAGCAAATGTGAAGTTTACTGTAAAAAAATTGAGGAAAAGCTAAAAACCGTTTTCCCATAAGATTAACATGTGGGATTTTTAGAACACGTTTTTTGGATTTTCTCCGCAACCACTCAACCTAGGTTAATGATTCAAAATACTATATTATTTGTTTTAAGCTCTACAAAATGGTCAGAACAAAATTTATGGGTTTTAGAAATTTCAGGGTGAAAAGTGCAAAAAAATGATTTTTGAACAATTTTGAAACCCCATAAACCCCCTGTCCCATGGTCCGATTTTTCTGGTTTTCGAACTTAAAGTCATGAATGTCACTTTACACATTTCATCGAAATTGTCAAATTTCATCGAAATCGGATGTTTTTAGCGAATTTCTCCTATAGGGAAGAAGCTATTACCGTAGGTCTCATGCTAAGACTTAAGCCCGAGACCATGATAACTTTTTGTTTTGAGGTCCCCAGATGCCAAAAACACTATTCGTTCAAATTTATATATAAGTATATATATATATTTATATTTAGTATATATATATATATATATATATATATATATATATATATGTGTGTGTGTGTGTGACTTGAAGTTTGAAAACCTGAAAAATCGGACCATGGGAAGGGGGGTTTATGCGGGTTTTAAATTTTCCAAAAATAGGTTTTTTGCACTTTTCACCCTAAAATTTGTAAAGCACTCAATTTTGGTTATGGGCATTTTATAGAGCTTAAAACAAATAATTTAGTATTTAAATTATTAACCTAGGTTAAGTGGTTGCGGAGAAAATAAAAAAACCTGCTCATAAAATCTCCCATGTTAATCTTATGGGAAAAAGGTTTTTGGTTTTTCCTCAGTTCATTTTAATGTAAACTTCACATTTGCTTTTACCAATCAATTCACTCTACAAAGCAATAATTTTGGTGTTTAAAATGTGATTCTACGTCAACCGTTGCAGAGATATTCAAAGTGCTAAACACAGTACGTTGTCCAATGTTATCCTTATGGAGAATAAATAAAATTTGATATCTCGATTATTTATGAATGTAGATTGATCAAACTTGGTATGTGGCTCCATGTAGTACTGGTATATTGATATTTCCACAAACAATTTTTTTTTTAATCATTCCAGTAGCAGCAAACCTGCATACTCAGCCCTAATGTTATTCTTATGGAGAATAAGTAAAGTTTTATATCTCCCTTAATTATTAACATAAATTAATAAATCTTAGTATGTAGCTTCACCTGGTTGAGTTAAATTGATAATTTCATAAAAACACATATTTTGTGGCCCTTATTGCAGCAAACCTGTGTACTCAGTCCTATGTTATTCTTATGGAGAATAAATAAAATGCTATAGATCACTTATTTATTAATGTATTTTTATAAAACTTGGTAAGTGGATTTATGTGGTAGTGAGAAACATATACATTCATTGGAAATTCGCTGAGTACGCAGTTTTGCTGCGACGGGGGTATTTACTAAAGTTATCGCATTCATGGACACATATATATATAAATTTCAAGGAATAGTGTTTTTGGCATCTGGGGACCTCAAAAAAAAAAGTTATCATGGTCTCGGGCTTAAGTCTTACCATGAGACCTACGGTAATAGCTTCTTTCCTATAGGGGAAATTCGCTAAAAAGATGAACTTTGCAGTTATTCCAAGGAGGTCTATTTGAGGTAACAGGCCTACTGGAGACACCACTTCTCAACCAAATTTATGCCGCCGCCATTTTTTGGTGAGGAAAATTAACTAGTACGTAAATATGACGGTGTTGCTGTTTCGACTGGCTTTTAAGGCTCAAATTGGTATTACATTCCACTTATCCCTTTTTCTGGACTAAGATGTGTTGCTTTTTGGATTATATAAAACTACAAATTGCAACCTGCCGCATAGCTCCAACCAACAAATCATGGTTCCAAGCCTAAGTATATGTTAACATGCAATATTCAGTAATAAGATTTTCTAGCAAACAAACATTTTATTAATGGGTAATTGAGTTATTGACGAAGCACTTGTCTGTTACAAAATGTTATTCACGCCTCATATTAAACACCTTATCAATAATATTATATCATACAACGATCATTAAATAAATTCAAATGAACACATTTAAAAGTGATTTTTATGAGTGAAAGTGAAAAATTAAATTTGTTGGCTTATCCGGAAAATTGGATATGTCCAAATGTATTAAAACCACTAGCAAACCTAGAGGATAAGGTCTTAACTAAAATTTGTTTACAACACTGTTTAAATCTTGATGAGATACGTAAGCTAAAACACCTGATAATTATTAATTTGCCACTACTAGCAACCAGCCTAATGTAACCACTCTGTTTTGCCAGAACTAGAAACATTTGTTGTGCTCAGACTAGATTTTTTCCTGCTTTTTACTAGCAGTTGTTGACCAGCGTAGTGTGACCTGGCCTTTATGAGATTTTCCTTTTGTTTGTTTACAACGGAAGTAAATTTTCATTGGGTACAAACCAACGAGGTGTTTATGTATAGAGGTCTCGTCTGGGTTAAAAACTCTGCATACATGCTGACCGCCATTTTGACCCTATATACCCTCCGGTATCCATGGCAACAATATTTTTAATCAATGAAATTCTCTTTTAGCGAATTTCCCCTATAGGGAAGAAGCTATTACCGTAGTCGGCATGGTAAGACCTAGGCCCGGGACCATGATAACTTTTCGTTTTGAGGTCCCCAGACCCCAAAAACACCATTCGTTCGAAACTGTATATATATATATATATATATATATATATATATATATATATATATATATATATATATATATATATATATATATGTGTGTGTCCGTGAGCACGATAACTCTCGTAAAAATTATCCGATTTTGATGAAATTTGGTATAAACGTGTAAAGCAACATTTATGACTTTAAGTTCGAAAACCAGCCAGATTTCTCCATCCGAAGGGGTATTTTGGGGGGGTTTTGTACCCCAAAAATGGGTTTTTTGAATTTTTTACATATAATTTTGGAAAAAGTCAAATTTTGGTTTTTACCATTGGATTTGGCTTAAAAAAACACACAATTTGGTATTTTGATCATTTCTCTACGACAATTGGTTACCGAGATATTGAAAGTGCTAAACACAGTACGTTGTCTAATGTTATTCTTATGGAGAAAAAGAACAATTTTATATCTCGCTTATTTATGAACGTATACTGACGAAACTTGGTATACGGCTTCATCTGGTTGTGGACCATTGATATTTGCTCAAAAAAACAATTTTTTGCCAACGGCTCCCGTAGCAGCAAACCTGCGTACTCAGCCCCATGTTATTCTTATGGAGGACAAGTCATGTGTTATCTCCCTTAATTATGAAAATAAATTAATGAAATTTGGTATGTGACTTTGCCTAAATGAGTTATATTGATATTTGTATAAAACCCCAATTTTTTGTGTTCCTTCCTTCAGCAAACCTGCATACTCAGCCGCCATGTTATTCTTATGGAGAATAATTAAAATGTCATAAATCGTTTATTTATGAATGTATATTGATGAAACCTGGTATGTGGCTTTATGTGGTATTAAGACACATATATATGCATTGGAAATTCGCTGAGTACGCAGGTTTGCTGCTACGGGGGTATTTTACAAGTTATGTTAGTCTTTATTACTCTTTAAAAAGATGATTTGTTTACAAAAATATCCTTCAGGGAGGCTTTACTTTTTTTAACACGAGACGAGAGATCTATACTATTTACATTTCGTTGGTACAAACTTGCTCGGGGTCAGGACAACTAGTATATTTCAATACTATTTGGCAAGTCGCTTAATTTGGTTATGGACAAGGTGATACTGGACACAACTACTGGTTTATATGGATTACCGTAAAAAAGCACTTATAAACTAAATTTCAATATGTCACCAAATCTGCTGGGTTTTGTAGCGTCGTCTGCTCGGTAATGAAAGTAATGAATTATATTTAGGAAAGAATTGCTTGCAAGAAATATAAATAGTTTCGATTTATCACATCCTCTTTCAATATTGAATCGCGTTTCTATCAACATTTTATCTAATATAAGATATTTTCCGTTTTGACTCCACAACAGCAAGAACAGATAATTCAGATATTGAACTTTATGGGTGGCCAGTACCCTTCAGAACGTAACTGACGAAAACCTTTATGGCCAGCTACGTTCAGAACCAGATTTGGGTCTGTAGACCCCTAGGCTCAACATAAGGTGCGCCCCTTGTCGTCTACCACCAAGGTAAACTACATTTTTTGAAATATGGTTTTAGGTTTTTATGGTTTATATGTAGTACTGTCCATCTTGTGGATCGGGCCCTATGCAATTTTATATGTAGCCTATGCCTAAATCCGGCCTTGGATACGAATCAGGGCATACATACATTTTGATAGCTCAATCGTTATAATGTGTTCATAAATAACGGAGGAATTGTCTATTAAAATCCTTCTTATATAAGATATATAAATATATACATATTTATATAAATAATATTTGATACAATTATAACATATTATGCGAACGAAATAATACTAAACCCTTTCGTTCCTATTTTTATTTAGTGTCATATAACTACAGTCACATAAACGGGTAAATTGTTACCATACGGGAAATGTTGGTTGTAAGTGTTGGTACCTCTGCTCAGTGACGATCAGCTCCATGCTACGTTAACTCCGCTACTAGAACACGCCTACAGCTATGAACGGAAGCGGACTGTTCCTGTTACCCTCCTGAGTCCCAGATGAAAATTTCATTTCGAACTAGGAATCACCTGGTGTCCTTTTACCAGGACAAGTATTCAACCATTACCGAGGCCTGGATGTGACATCCATAATTTTAACGTTGGGACCTGATGTCCTTTTGAAAGGAACCTTATATTGAGACCTGAAATAAAAAGTGCATGGAAATCACTCATGAACGCCATGATGTTTTCATCTTAACCAAGACAATGAAGGTGCTGCTATCTTGCAGTCAATTGATGAACTATGTTGCCAAGAATGAAAATAAAGTATTACTACCAACATTGTGTTACAAATTGTCCCCAATTTTTTTCGCATCTCTACTTTTAAAAGGACATCAGGTCTAACTATTTTTTTTTTACTTAATCTCAGGTCTCAACATTTATGGATTAGATGTCCTTTAAAAAGGTCATCGGGTTTTAAGCACATCACTTATAATTATGTAATCAGGACTTTGTGAATTTATTATTACTGTCCTTTTAAAAGCACTCAGGGACTCAGGAGGTTATTCCTCGCGTATGTCCACCTCTTCCCTCTCTTCAAGACAAGGAGTGGTGGGTGCGAGCAACTAGTATATCTAGCATGTATCCCATCTGTTATTACATTTATTTATTTAAAAGTCGACCAACTATCCATGCGACCAACTAACGTGTCAATCAGTGGGTTACAGGACTGTATTTAATTATTTATACTTATTTTATAAAACCCTACCAACTGTCCCTGCGAGCAACTAACATGTCGATCAGTGGGTTTCAGTATTTTATTTAATTATTAATATTAATATTATTAATTATTAATATTTAAAAATTCGACCAACTGTCCCTGCGACTAACTAACATGTCGGTCAACAGGTAGGTACCCTTTATTTATATAAGTAGCAAATAAGTGCCAAACAGTGCAGCCTGTCAATGCGTATTTTCACTAGACTTATGTCAGACGATTTACCGTCCATCTTCAGCAGAAGAAGTTAAAGAAATTAGAAAAGCCCATTTCGCAATGGTTGTCGAGTTAAACACACACACACGACAAAGTACATAATTACATTTTATATACATTTATCTAAAACATGCCCATACGACGGATCCATGCCGTACAAATATTTGGCCCTTTTTTGAAAATACCAGTTTATTTGAGTGTGGAAGAATAGTTAGTAAAGTAATGTAAAGACATATATAATAAATACATTTTCGTAAAATGTTTGTAAAATGTATATGTGTTTAACCTAATGCCGTGATAAAATTTGCACAACGCCGCGACGCGACGTGACGTCGTTGAACCTCCCATATCGCACCACGTGTGCCGGCAATCTCGCCCTGTACATTTATTGTATATTGATTACAAATTATAAATTGGAAATATCGAATAAAGGGCATTTAAAAAAGTAACGGAGCAGTAGTAAATCTAAGGCAAGTTCTAGTAGATGTTTAATAAACCTTAAACTTTTTGTTTAGTAAAAGTTAGAGTAATCAAGACGTCACACTTTCGGTAACGATGGTTTTGTTTTATCTACCATAAATTTTTTCAAACCAAATTGTAAATGAAGTAGCGCACTAGCAGTTTATTATGATATTACAATGCGTATTTGAATTAAAACATTCAATTGATTAATTGAACTCAAATCAGCCCTCTAAATCTGCAATTAACGATTACCGACGCGGATTTCATAGCATGAGGCCACCTGTTCGATTCCCATGGTGTCTAAATGCATTTGAGAGATTTGGACCGTATTCCTCTACCAACGTTATTAAACTGCCGCTGGCATAAAAATGCAAGCGGCAGTTCAGCAACTAGTTTTACTACATGTAGCAAAGAAATGGTAATATTAAAGCCAAAGTCATAAAAGAAATTTTGAAACCTAGTGTTAAAACCGCTTTATCTTCAATATGAGCATTGCCAACAGACCTTTGGTGTCATGCCATATGGCCGGCCCGTACTTTTATCCTCGTTAGCTAGTCTAAATTGTAAAAAACACTATGGCTTTAGGAAAATACTAAATTTCTAGTTTATGATAGGCTATTGACAACTAAGAAAGTTTACACGACAAAATTAACATGGGCTAAACATTTTAATTTGAAAACGATTTACTGTTAATACATTATCCCTATTGACTTAACAACACACATTTTCCATAGATAAATCATGTTGTTTCTAAACTATATAAACTATATATTAGCTAATTTGGCTAAACTATATGTAAACTATTAGGCTAAGTTTGTACTGAAGTAATTATATATAATGCTATTAAATTTAAATTATTTAAAAAACTAAATAAATTGCTCAATTTATAATACATAATGTATGTTATGATCATTAGACTCATTAATTATATAATTTAATTTTTGCCCGGTTGGCACACTTGCATAAGAGCTGTCAATTAGGTTGTACTTTAATTGTAAGTAGCTCAATTTCTTCACTATTTGGCTAATTCCCAAACCAAACTGAATACTCGTTGACATAGTAAGTATAAAACTATTTTAAATAAAAATGATTTTATGTGCCTTGTATTATAAATAATCTTGATTGCCATGCTTTCATTCATTATTGTATGTAACCATTTCAGAAGTGTAATAACTTGTAAATGCTAAATATGAATTGTTCAGGTTTCATGTTTCACTTTGAAGGAAAAGCACATGTTGCACAATGTTAATAAACTGTAAATCTTATAGTATTTTTTTTTGCAGCGAATGTATGTTGCCTGTTTTATAAACAAATGTAAGTTACCTGTTATTATTTTTTTCACTCTTACAGACGAGTTCCAAGTTCAGATTTTAATTACATGGTTCATTACCAAGTTAATTTTCGAGTCATAGCCGGGAATCAGTCCATAAAGTCATGGACACCAAGTAAGAATCTTCTTACATTACCGAGATAAAAAATGGTTTATTTTAGGAGTTATCAATGTACATGATTTCATCTTTATAAAGTGCAATATATATTCAAGAAGAATAAATTATGATTTGTTATGACCATGGTCGAAGCAGTAATTTGTCACCATCCAGTCAACCGAGGGAAATCCCATATTATAGGCCTACTGCATTGACTACAAAAACTATTATCAACAATTTAATTTTGAGCAGGAAGACAATAACTAAATTTAATTTTGCCTGTCCACACGTTGGTGATTGGCATTCAGGAGTACTACGCTGTGTACAAGTTTAACTATAGATTTCGTTTCTACATGGGTGATCGGACGTCTCATACATCAATCGGTTATCAGGTATTGGTTTCCTAAATTTTTCTCGGATGAAAAAAATATAAAGTCAACATAGGATCTTCTATTGTGTTCATTTTACTATGATTCAATGATTTAATAATTTATTTGGCCATCAAACTTTCATCTAATAAGCATTGATTTAATTCAATTTACTGACTCATAACTATACTCTTTTGTAGTAGGTTGTAAGTTGAAATTGAATATACATATTCCATACAGGGAGAGTAAGGAAGTAAAAATAGACCTGTCGCTATACAACTTCAGGAATCCGCCCCACTTGCTTACAGTTTAATCGTAGTCTTATATATTGGATCAAGTGATTGCTTAATTATGCATTTTTTCAATCCCATTAGTTTGGAATACATCAAAGTTTAAATCTCATAACATTTTCAGATAAAGAATGCATGTTGTTTGGACTATTATTGTCTCACATAGCAAAAAGAGTTTAGAAAGGTTTAAAAGCGTTAGAAAAGGTAATTCGAAGAATAACCAACGGTAGTGTAGCTCAAAGGCACAGCTCTGTATAGAAGGCGTCCTCGTTATTTATTTGTGTAGGAAAATATTGCACACCCTGCAGTGTGGTGATCCGTACTGTAGCATATATCAACTATTGTGTCTCTTTTGGGTAAGGACCTAAATACAGAGCATTTTTTTATAATTTATTTATATATTTTTATTTAATTTACTTTTTATTTATACTTCCCCGCTATATATTTCATAAAACTAATCTCATGAAGTGATGAGGTACAGTAATGTACTAAAGCGGATATATACCGCCATTTCATTTTAGAATCGATGTAAATCCATACATAAATAAAGAAGATTGTTATAAATTGGAAAACAAATTAAATTAAAGATCTAGTCAAAATGTAAGACTTTTATACGAAAAATATCCTTTCATCGTACATGTGTTTGTGTGTGTGAGTGTGGGTGAGATAGTGTGTGTTTTAATTTGTTCGAACATTGCTTGACCTCCGAAACATGGTCTACTTGGAAGCACGCTTCGCAGTCGAAACTCCAACAAACTTTTAAGCCAACCGATCAGCTACGGAGACAGAGACTTGATAAATCTTGCTAAAGATAAACTTTTCCAAACATCAGCTTTTTAAATGCCCTAATGAACGTCAAAATAATGTATTAAATAATAGATTAGTTCAATAGTCTTCAGGCATATATATATTGCATTGGTACTATCTGAGTACAGCAGTGACTCTCTTTCTGCTGCTTTCATTATTTGCACAGATACAAACTAATATTAAACAATCCTCTACCCCTAAAAACGTTGTGTTTTATAATAAATGTTGAATATTCTTTATAATACTAGGCCTTATAACTTAGTATAAACGAATAACATTTGACTTAGGAAGTTTGTATTTTTTTATTTACACAGCACGTATGTCTGGTTTTACGAATAAAATCAAAATGTTATTTTAAAAATATATTTTAATCACACATTTTAAAAGATAAGCTGGAAAGATATACGTTTATGATTAATAAACGGTAGAGCGACTGTAAATCTGACTTGTACTCTGGTAAATATGTATGATAGTATATAAAGCTTCCCTGATAAGGAGTTTCTGTTCATTTATCTATAAAATAATTAAAAATTGTTATTTTCAATCTGATTTAATAGATTAATTTCTATCTCATTCACTTTTGTCATTGAATACTTTACAATATTTTATAATAAGGATTGTAAACATCACTTTTTCCCGATTATATTCCTCTTCGTGATATATTCACTGGTTATCAACGTTTGTATTTCTATTGTAACTTTTGTATCTTACCGAGTGTACAAAAGTACAGACCCCTTTTCTAATTTTTACAACGATAAAATAAATACTCATTTGGGCATAAGTTTTAGTTCATGGTAGCAGTATTAATACCATTTGACGAAATTGAAACCATGGTGTATTAATCCCGAAACATACGTTGAATTGTAGGGATAACTAAACATTTTTGAAACTATTACTGTTTTGGTGACTCGTCGTTTAAAAAATCTTAAACCAATGGTGACAACTAGAGATGTTAATCTTTATCCTAACCATCATACCATTAACCACTAGTCAATTCTTGAATTTCGAGTAGAACTTTTTAGTTAGTGTTTAGTTAGTGATGATAGCGATCCCTACTTTCTACCATTCGTCTCATTTTGTTGTAGATATTTAAAACGAGGGGTCACATAAGAGGGATTCACGCTTAAAAAGAATGCGTTGCCCTTAAAGTATTTCATTTTTGGGAGACACTACACATTTTAAACACGCAGAATAATACATCCCATTGACGTTACTTCTCTCCAAAAGTCATTTATTTCTTTACATGATTAAACGTAAAATTTAACTTTACCAATAACGCTACCAAATTTTCAGGTAAAGCCGTTTAGACTAACGAAGATATTTTTGAGATCAGAAGTTTTCACCATTCGTTTCTTTAGAGCTTTTTTAAAAGAGAATTCAGTTAAAGTTGGTGGCGACTTTGAGTTGACAAAGGTCTAACATTTTTGGTGGGCACACTAAATTTTCCATAACGTCAAAAGGTACTTTATCTTAATTAAACTAATACGAGTATCAAAAAAGTATTTGTTTATTTTAAAACCAATAAATAAAAATTGGATGCTTAAACTAGCAAACATGAACTCTACCTCCCAACCTGAAAACCTAGATTCAAAAGAAGTAAAACTTGACTCAGAAACAATTTTGTAGCATCGCGGCAGCATCTGAAAATAAAATCTCTACCAAATTCGAGCTCAAATTTAACCTTCGAAACTAACTACAATGTAAGGAACCAAAATAAATGCCATAGCAGAAAATAAGGAAATAAATGACAACGATTTAGGTGTATACAATGCTTCAAACTCACACTGTCGACTATAAAATGGAATCTTACTAAGACATAGAAAACAACCAGATAAATAAAAAGATATGCTTATCCTAAGGAGCCCAACCGTCAGTGAAAGTGAAAGACCTAACCACCCTGATAAAATAACATTACAGTATATGACACTAGACTGTTACAGAACACAATGAGCTTGTTAAGGTCTGCAACGCCTGCCCTCTAAGTTTCCTGGTAGCTCAGGAATAAGGAGGGGGGTCAAAATACTTAGCAGGCCCTAGCTTGGCTGTCAACATAAGCTATGCTTTACAGATGTTGAAATTGTAGATTCTAA
This sequence comes from Allygus modestus, assembly GCA_963675035.1. Classification (NCBI taxonomy): domain Eukaryota; kingdom Metazoa; phylum Arthropoda; class Insecta; order Hemiptera; family Cicadellidae; genus Allygus; species Allygus modestus. The sequence continues at coordinate 69,879,069 of OY776115.1, forward strand.
TGAGTAGATAAAATAGGGTGGCACCTTGTTGACCTTCAATCTCAGCAGGACTCGACAATTATCTCTTCCTGCAGGGTGTGAAGATAGCCTTAGTGTAGCCAATACCATGAGGAAAACATACATAAGCTAAGTAAAGGGGGGGACTTTCCACACCTATGGTTTGCACAAACAATAAAAGAGATGATAAAATAAGCCTCCAAAAGCTCTCACAACAAACTGTAGTTAACTAATCACCTAGGCAAATTTAATCTTTAATTTAATTTAGTAGGTTCTCAGTCACCAAAATATAAATTTAAATAATTAATTAAATTTCAGTGTTAAATTTACCTAAGTCGAAATATTTTTTATAAAACCTAGAGTCGGGTAAGAACAAAAGAAACTTAAGTTCTGGATAAACAAAATGTATTCCCTATTAAGTACAACACTAATCTTTGGAGTAAGCCAGAATAATCATGTTTTGGTAAATACCCTAGGCTACAGAAAATATGCTAAGGAAATGAAGAGTAATCTAATTTTCAAACAACTATGAGAGTGTACCTTAAAACATTAAACAAGAAAATCGTTTACTGTATTAAATAAGGCAGTGTTCAGTCTTCGGAACAATATTAGTTATGCTGTAGTGGAGCACTGCAAAATTTTCACCAATATCAGAAAATATACAAGCTAGTATGACCAATAAATACTAGAAAAATACAATAACATGACAAATGCATAATAAGACATATAGAACAATATACAAGATACAACGGAACAACATAAATATATTTCAAAATTACCTTTGGTTAATTCCAAGAACCAAGAATTAAACTAAATATCTCCTACCACTGAAGAAATAACTAAAGGAGTCTGTTGATGTGACACGCACAGCCACTACTTGAGAACATTGGCTGGAGTCCCACAAGAAAATCCATGTAACTCCAGGTTCAAAGTAATAAGATAAGTCACTCACGAAAATAGTCCTGTACCGTGTCACAATATCTGGTCCGGACCGATTTGATCGCGCTCACGATAAGGCCGCGAGATAAGACACAGTATCCATTGGAAAAGAGCGGTAAATGGGGCCGAGATGCCCCACAGCTCGACTAATCTCGAAATGCATGAATGCCAAGGGCTGCCAAGGGACTAGACACGGTGTCACCAGGTTCTAGGTCGATAGCGAAGTCCCAACATAAAACCCTAAACAACGAACGCTTTAAATAGTTTTCAAATATTATATTCTTTTTTAAATTGGTTACAATAAAATAATATTTACATTGAACATTTGTCTAAAAATTAGTAGTAGAGCTAAGTTATTTACCAAATAACTATTATATTTACAAAAGCCAAAATTTAAATTGCTATCATTGAAGTGTTAAAAACACATTTAATTCTGTATTCAGCCTAGTTTTATATTTATTTACACATTTAGAACTGAATTATTTCAATTGAAACATAATTAAAACAATGTTAACACTCTCAAAGTTATTGCCTTTCTTTAAACAGATTTTTATTAGAGCATCAATTTCATTTTAAATGGAACTGTCATAAAATATTAAATTAATGAGTGGAATCATTGGGCCATTTAAAACAATATTTCATAAGACCAAATAACACATTTTAGCTCTGACATAAACATTAAAGGTTATACTGCTCTAAACTATCAATTTATTTTGGTCTTACGTTAAAAGAAAATACCATACAATTATAAAAACAGTACTAAATATCAATAAACATGTTCCAAACCAGGTCAATTAATTATTGGTAAGCTTCGATTAGTTTGGTTCACTCTTTTTATACAAGCAACATCACAATTATTGAGCAGTAAAATGTTGTATACACTAAAATTAACTATTTATCACGTTAATAAATGGCATGAAGTAATCCTAACACATAATAAAACATAGTAACACCAGGAAAACATTAAAGAATATAATCTAGTCCAAGAATATTTGAGCGAATACAAAACATTGTCTTCTGACAAAGGAATATTTGTAACAGCTGATAAATAGCATGATGGTTTAACTCAATATTTACTTTTGACACGCAGGAAATATAATGTGAGACTACAACAATTGTGACGTTACACTTAACAACAAAAGCTGTAAATGAATAATCAAAATATAACAAGTTTAGTATTAATTGTTTTACTACATTTCAATAAAAAAGCTCAAAGTGATATTTCTTTTACGACAAAATGATTTTACCTTTCATTGCGTACAAGAATGCTTCAAGAAATTTCATGAAAACAGCTTTATAGATCTCAACAGGACAATTATTCTTTCACATAAAATATAACACATTTAAACATTTACAGAATAGTTTCCTACATAAATTTAAAATTATTATCTAATGATAATTTTACTACAGACAGACATCAAGTAATAAATTTATATATACATTTTAACTTAATTTACTCTTACGAAATTGTAAGCCTACCCGGCAAACTGAAGGGAAGTTGGTAGAAACATGTTCAACGAATTTATAAAATGTTTAACAAAATGTTTAACCTTTTTCTAAAACTCTTTTGAAAAGTTGCTAAGAAATTCTCCAATTTATAAGACAAATTAAGGCATTTGCTCACCTCGGCTACTTTAAATAAAGTCAGCGTGCAAATCCAATGGGCATTGCCATTAAATCAACGGTAAAGCCTCGGCTACGATGCGAGCGACGAGCGACCGGCGAAAAGCGATGAGCGACGTGAGGGACATCAGTCACTTTTCTGGCTGCATAAAATACCATGCAAATTGAGAGCAGGTGGCTACAATGTAAGCGACAAGCGATATGCGATAAGCGACTTTTTACTATCGCACTGCGTCGCTCTAATCGCAGAACCCCGCCAGTAAATTTGTTTACTGTCGCTGAACCCGCTCACGACTCCCCTTTTAGTTTAGTGCAATATGTCTAGTGAGGCAGATGGTTCTACTATTCCAAAAGTAAAGAAACCACGAGGAGAGCGCAAATTAACGGATACTCTAACTCAAATTGTAATTAGCGAGGTACAGATGAGGCTATGTTTGTGGAATGAACTCCACAATAATTACAAAAATTCTAAATTACCACTGAAGCTTTGGGATGAAGTTGGAGCCACTGTTGATCTTTCAGGTAACCAGCCATATTGTATTAATTATTTTGTGTGACAATACAGTTCGGTCTAGATTATTTGTTTCTATATCATCTAGAATCCTACTACAGATAATGCTATAAAGAATGTGTTATTTAAGAACGGAAGTAACAAAGATTAATTTCAGATAACAGGAGTAGTAGAATTAGAGGAAACTGTCAAATACTTTCTCCCTTTTTGCCCAATGAGTTTAACAACCTCTTCGTCGGACATCATCTTACAAACTGCGTTCCTACCACGCGGAAAGAAACAACGCGCGTTTGATCTGAGACGGTGTGTCGCTCAGTATTTCGCTGATATCGTAGCCAGCCAAATCGCACAGCGATTTCGGCCGAAGTCGCTCATGTCGCTCTCGCTGATCGCTCGTCGCTCGTTGCTTGTATCGTAGCCGAGGCCTAAGGCATTACCGTACTCCTTCAAGGGTAGGACGAAAATTCATGACATCTAAGTCACACTGTAGGTATCAGCTACTGTCGGCGCGCTCAACGGCAGAAAAATTCCATAATTTGGTTGACCAGGCCAACTAAATTAAAAATATATATATATTTACAACAATAATTTAAGACTTAGATGCATCTGATCTCCCTCCTGTAAAATTAAAACAGGTGCAAGATGCAAAACCAGTTAATCTCCCTACTTATAAGCAATCTTTGAAAGGAAGACAGGAACTAAATCACCGAATCGATAAACTGATTAAAGCAAACATATTAGAGGAATCTCCCGACTTCACAGAAAATTTCAGCCCTTGCTTCAATGTAAAATCCCAAGAAAAAAGCCAACCCAAGAACAAAATCGATAGAATCAACATAAGTAACTGATTTCAGACTCATTAACAAGGCACTAAAGAATGAAATTTATGTAATACCGCCTATTAATCTTATAATATCTTGCCTAAATGACTACTCTATATTCACAGAACTAGATGCAAAAGAGGCTTGTCATCAACTCAAAGTCGCAGAGGAATCTCGAAATCTGTTAACAATTCGGACTCAAGATAAATTAATTCGATACACACGTCTACCTATGGTTTTAAGTGTAAGTTAAAACATATGTCAAAAAGACTGTCACAAGCATCAAGCAAACATTTATATTGAAAAGCATTTGTTTATATCGATAATACAGTTCTAGCAGGCAATAAAACACAAGAAGCTATACATCGATACTGTATTAAAAGAACTCCTTAAGCAAACATAAAGTTAAACCCATCAAAATGTAAGTTTTTGTACGACCTTTCTTACATAGTATAACAGTTTTCAATGTTATATGATATTTTAATTACAATATTGCTCAATTCCTTTTCATTCCGTAACAGCTTTCTGTAACATGGTTTTAGGTACTCTGTTAAATTATATTATATTAAAGGCTGGAACGGAAACATAAACGTAAGCATAATGTAATGAAAGGGTTGGTTTGAATACGTTTCATATTAAATGTAGCGGAACAGCCTTCCCTTGAAGGTGTGAATATTTACTCTCTGTTGCTAAAACACCTTTACTTAACACTTCCAAAATCTTAATATTAAATGTGTACTATCCTAAAATTCTGCTGTGTATTACAAACAATTTAAATTACTTACTATATATATATATATATATATATATATATATATATATATATATATATATATACTACATGCTGTGTATTGTTTGTAATACACAGCAGAATTTTACTTAACACAGAATTGTTATACACCTTTACTTAACACTTCCAAAATCTTAATATTAAATGTGTACTATCCTAAAATTCTGCTGTGTATTACAAACAATTTAAATTACTTACTATATATATATATATATATATATATATATATATATATATATATATATATATAGTAAGTAATTTAAATTGTTTGTAATACACAGCAGAATTTTAGGATAGTACACATTTAATATTAAGATTTTGGAAGTGTTAAGTAAAGGTGTATAACAATTCTGTGTTAAGTAAAATTCTGCTGTGTATTACAAACAATACACAGCATGTAGTATATATATATATATACAGCAGAATTTTACTTAACACAGAATTGTTATACACCTTTACTTAACACTTCCAAAATCTTAATATTAAATGTGTACTATCCTAAAATTCTGCTGTGTATTACAAACAATTTAAATTACTTACTATATATATATATATATATATATATATATATAGTAAGTAATTTAAATTGTTTGTAATACACAGCAGAATTTTAGGATAGTACACATTTAATATTAAGATTTTGGAAGTGTTAAGTAAAGGTGTAAATTCTGCTGTGTATTACAAACAATTTAAATTACTTACTATATATATATATATATATATATATATATATATATATATATATATATATAGTAAGTAATTTAAATTGTTTGTAATACACAGCAGAATTTTAGGATAGTACACATTTAATATTAAGATTTTGGAAGTGTTAAGTAAAGGTGTATAACAATTCTGTGTTAAGTAAAATTCTGCTGTGTATTACAAACAATTTAAATTACTTACTATATATATATATATATATATATATATATATATATATATATATATATATATATAGTAAGTAATTTAAATTGTTTGTAATACACAGCAGAATTTTAGGATAGTACACATTTAATATTAAGATTTTGGAAGTGTTAAGTAAAGGTGTTTTAGCAACAGAGAGTAAATATTCACACCTTCAAGGGAAGGCTGTTAAGTTCAAGCATTTAAAAATATTTTATTTTATACCAGGTAAATAGTTAAACTTTATAACAATAATATTACATTTTGCACTAAAACTAATTACAAACACAACTTTGCAGTGTAACATGTTTAGAGGTTTAAAGAACAAGAGGTTACTTCAGTGCCGAGCTCTCTGATTAAACATATAAAGTGTTTCATCAAGAAGTTATAATGAAAACGATCATCAACTCGAAACTCTGCGGTTCGTTAAGTCTCCCTCTAACACAGTGAATCTACCGGTGAAGCGAACCTTGCAAAGCTCTGTAATCGTAACATTGTTACTAATGCATGATGAAGTGTTAACATATAATATAGAAATTAATTAAATTTGTTCAAGACATTCTATTTCACTTTTTTATTGTCTACGCCAGTGGCCTTTTAATTACAAACGTTGTTATAGGTCAACGGTCCAAACCTCCCAATGTCATCTGGGCACTCCGGGGATCAAACCCATGGCCTGGATAGGTAAATGATAATAAAGGTGAAGTAAAATTACTTTATACAGTTTAATTCCAGGGAAATTCATGGAATGGTTGGTCAAGAAAAGACTAAATATCTCCTATGTTACTTGATTGAATATAGGTGAAAATATCCCAACGTAACTACAGGAAATAAACGCGTGAAATTCTTAAAATACATACGTAACCGACCTTATCATTTTATGTGGATTTGATGCAAATAACTGAAAACCACAACCAGATGAACACCTTTATGATCATAAATCATAAGTAAGCGAAAATGTGAATTGTATTTATTCTTCATACAATGTTTTTATGCTGATTTCCTTTGGTGAAAACTAAAGAATTGTGTTTTCAAAAAGTCCACGAACATTAAATAAAAACAAAACATGTTAAAAAGTTTACCACTTCTCAGTTTATAACTAAGGGCTGAAATGTTTATCTAATCATTAGTATATTATAGTAAATTGGTTATAATACGTGGGGGTCAAAGATTTCTGAAAATGCATTTTTTTGGTATTTAACGTTTTATTAGGGAACGATCAGAGGACGAAGCTTCTTTGAGTTCCTTTTTACAGCGTAAGATTACGTATAATTCTATAATACGAGTACTATGCGAAATTAAAATAATTGCCTTTTAAAGGCCTACTGTAATTAATTAATTACATATAGAAATCTGGGGTTCCTTACTGTAATAAAACAATTGCGTCTGTATGATAAAACTAGAAGTTGAACTATTCGGTAAAGATCACAAATTATAGTGAAATATTTTACCTCAGGGAAACTATGAAATATTCTAAAACTCATATCAAAAAACCAGTACAACAAACGTATCTGTAATTTAAACAGTTAACATTAGCACCAGCCACGGTTTGCTCTCTGAAACAGCAATAGGTGTATATAGCAATGACCTTTTAAAAATTATAATAAAAATGAATATTAATAAGTCTTTACATAGTTTTACTGTATTCATATCACAGCTTATTTTTCCTTCTTTGATATTTAACATTGACTAACAGAGGCTTCTTTAGCCTCCTTAATAAACCTCAGTGTTGCTGCCTTGCTGGTTAGTTTATCGAATGAGTGAGACAGTGCGTGTTTTAGCGAATTTACCGTATAGGGAAGAAGCTATTACCGTAGGTCTCATGGTAAGACTTAAGCCCGAGACTATGATAACTTTTTGTTTTGAGGTCCCCAGATGCCAAAAACACTATTCGTTCAAATTTATATAAATATATTTCTTTCGGTATAGATGCCAAACGACTTTATATACTAACACATTAAAACAGATAGATATAAATGATGAAAAATAAGTTTTTTGCGAATTTTCGTTTATAATACAAACGTTTTCAAGCAAGAAAGGAGAAAGAATGGAATTTGAATGGTAAATAAATAATAAATAAACAAATATTTTACATCTGACTTTTAAAAACTAAAACATGTGATTTTTCTCATTTTTATATTTAAAAGTCCGATGTAAAATATTTGTTTATTTTTATTATTTATTTAATGTTCAAATTCCATTCTTTCTCCTTCATTGCTTGAAAACGTTTTTATTATAAACGAAAATTCGCAAAAAAACTTTTTTTCGTCATTTATATCTATCTTGTTTAGTGTGTTAGTATATATATATATATATATATATATATATATATATATATATATATATATATATATATATAAATATATATATATATGTATATATATATGTGTGTGTGTGTGTGTGTCCGTGAATGAGATATCTTGAGTAAAAACGTTCAATGAAATTTGGCTCAAATGTGTAAAAAACGTTCATGACTTAAGTTCGAAAACCAGAAAAATCAGACCATGGGAAGGGGGACTTTGTGGGGTTTACAAATTTTCCAAAAATATATTTTTTGCACTTTTCACCCTGAAAATGTTAAAACACACAATTTTTGTTTTTGACTATTTATTAGATCTTAAAAACAAATAATATAGTATCTAAAATCAATATCCTACATTAAGTGGTTGCGGTGAAAATCGTAAAAACGTGTTCATAAAATCTCCCGTGTTCATCTTATTGGAAAATGGTTTTTAGCTTTTCCTCAATTGATTTTACCGTAAACATCAAATTTGCTTTTACCAACCAGTTTAGCTCTACAGATCATTTTAATGTTTAAATTGTGATTCTACGTCCAACCGTTGCCGAGATATTCAAAGTGCTAAACACAGTATGTTGTCCAATGTTATCCTTATGGAGAATATTTAAAATTTGATATCTCGATTATTTATGAACGTATGTTGATGAAACTTGGTATGTGGCTTCACCTAGGACTGGTATATTTATATTTGCAAAAAAATGTATTTTTGTTGATCATCCACGTAGAAGCAAACCTGCATACTCAGCCATAATGTTATTCCTAAGGAGAATAAGTAAAGTTGTATATCTACCTTAATTATGAACATAAATGATTAAAACTTGGCATGTAGCTTCACCTGGTTGAGTTATATTGATAATTACTTAAAAACACATTTATCATTTTTCTCGTTGCAGCAAACCTGCGTACTCAGCCCTAATTTTATTCTGATGGAGAATAAATAAAATTCTACAGTATATCACTTAAATATTTATGTAATTTTATGAAACTTGGTTAGTGGCTTTATGTGGTAGTAAGAAACATATGCATGCATTAGAAATTCGCTGAGTACGCAGGTTTTCTGCGATGGGTATATTTTTTTATCCGAATGAATTTGAATTTCTTTACTGTTTCATCCTTATAATCCTTTTCCCCTGGTTCAGCAACCTCAAATTAAAATCCTGGCTGCGCCTTTGTCCCCAGTGACACCGGGCATATATAAACATACGTTCATGTAATCAGCTGACCAAATAAACTCATAGTCTGCATTAGATAACCATTTAGGCCAATAGGAGGGAGACCAAAGGGATTTTCAAATATTTTCTAATTTTTAAATAATGTAGGAATCCTAACAAAAACATTTGATATGTTATATAATAGGGGTTTGTCAGGACAACACTCTCAAATTTTCTACGGTAATTTTATCATTCGATCACTTGCATTTTAATATTATTGTTTTAAACATATATATGTGCGTTTTATCAACCATGCACGCAGTGACAAAAATCCGTGGTTTATATACGATATGTAAAAAATCTTACTTGTTAAATTTAAAAGTATAAATTATTAAATTTAGTAAATTAAATTTTACCTTTCTCTCGGTTAGTTGGTTTTCATAACAAAAGAATATTTTTCAAATGTCGCAGTGCAAAATAACTACCAAACGATGCCCCGTCATTGTAACAACAGCAATACCATGGGAAATTCTATTTAATATCGTTCGATTGTCTGTTACAGGCCACAGTTGTCGACATTCAAGGACCCTTTGTGCGCGCTGATTGAAACTACGACCACCACGTTTCCCCTTGGACAAGAATGGGAACGGTTATTTACGACTGCCCTTAAGTTCAGATGCTGTTGATAGTCTAAGTAACATATTTAAAGAGATCCAAGAAACACTGTGTTTGTGGTAAGACATTGAGCTACTTTAAAATTTAGCTTTTATTAAAATTGTCTGTTAAAAATATTGGTCGTATGGAGTAAGTCTTAAATTTAAAGTATTTTTTAAATGCCATGTAAATAAACAATTATATTTTGATTTATATAGGCCCATAAATAGTTCCAGTGTTAGTATATCTAGTCTGACCAATTCACTGTGGTTAAAATTCACTAATCAGTTATTTAGACTAATAATGATGACAGATGATACTTAAAACAACTTAACAAAAAGTGTAAAATAATAATGGTGTAGGTCACTTTAAAACCGCACAATGAAGCCAAATGAAGTGATTAATAGTCTGCTATGACACGATGGTTAACCGAAGATTTATGGGAATTTTTACATAAAAAACTTAGGTAAGAGAATTAGCTAAGCTATAGTGACGTTTTGGCCCAAATTATAAAAACAGAAGTTAGCAGTAAATTCAAAACTGTTGCTGCAGGTTTATTAATTCAAATTTTAAACTTGTTTCCGTTCTTGTGCCTTTCACTAGACAACAAGCGTAATCTTTATAATTTCAAACATGAGCTACTCTTGTAAATCATGTTTTTGTTGTTATTCTACATTAATTTAGGAAAAATTAGAATGAAAGCACTGCGATGGTAGTTTTGGTGGTGACTACTGCAGTAGTCTGGTAGGCGGTACAACTTAATACTATTGGCAAAAGATCATGACAGTATTATACCTCCATGTAAACTATATAATGGTGATTTAGTTATATGGATTAGGCTGTAGAAGTTTCAGGTAAAAACATAGTTTCATGATAGGGCCAAAGTTTAGTTTTATTTTAACTACTCAGAAATTTACCAATAGACACCTTGTCACAGGAAATACAGTACAATATAGATAGACTATATTTTTCCAACAAATACTTGTATGGTGGATAGAACTACAACAATTAAATATATGATACCCACATGATTTTTTCCCTATGCGTTGGAACAGGTCGTCTTTTCTTGCAATTTTGAACTAGGGAGTAGAAATTGCACTCTGAATATTAAAATCTGAATTATTATTAATTTATATTAATAACAATTCAGATACTATCACAAATAAAATTACTACTAAGCTATTTATAAAGAACTAATATAATGCTTTATATCAAAAGAACAATTTACATCATCAAATAACATGAATGCGAACAAATAAAACTTATCACTACTGTGATAACAAATATAAATAAATTTGGCCTATTTAAATGTTTATAGTAAATATAAATTGTTGTTGTTTCAAAAACGTCATGTTATAAAATAACTTAATTATTGCATTGCTAAACCGTTATGCGGAGGTGGAGAGATACTGCTTATTCTATTTGTTATCAGCGCTTTAATACTTACCGAAACAGCTTGTCGATAACGGTGAAAGCACCGTCAGCCAACATCCAACATCCAAACCAACATCCAATTTCCAACTTGGTTCCCTGATGTCAAGGGGATAAATTGTTGCCAACATAGTTTACTGGTTAATGTACAACCCGTGTTATCGGAGCGTAGATAATAGAACGTTATGCACTCTAGGTACCCAACGGCATACATTCACACATTGTGGTCACCAGCTATTGAGCTAGCTGGTTGTAGACTGCACCATTGGCTAGTATTACCATTGACTATGGATCCTTCAGTATCTATAGACGGTGATATTACCTTTAGTTCGTCAAAATCTATTATTTGACTGGATTTGACTGGTATTATCCAATGCTGAAGCTTTTGATGTGTATCATTTTCACTATCTTAGAAATATTTAGGTATATGTGTTTTTTCAAAGGAGATTTATTAAATATATAAAAGTTGGTGTAAACAAGTAAAAAATACGAATTTTAGTATTTTTGTTTTTATTAATCATATTTGCTAAACAGCACTGAGAAAGTTTAAGCGCTAAAATAAATTTGAAACATTTAATGAATTGTTGTATTTCCTTTATGTGGATATTGTGTTATACTTTTAAACTCGTAATGGAACAAAGGTTTACTTTTACTTGACGTTGTTACTTAATAGTCTTTAATTAGCAATGTTTAAGGCGTAAACACAGTTTATAACACTCTTTAACAGTAGTATGCTATACTGAAAGATTAATTTACTATCATTCTTTAACTATACTTGTAAGAATACAAAAATATATATTTCAGTACGGGTGTTAAGTTAAAAATATATATTTACAGTATTAGAAATTCTTTTAAACTGCTATTGGATAATTTTGCTATGCATATTATTTGCATTGCTATGCAATTGTTTTGATAAAACAATTTGAAGGTGTTATTGTGATAAAATCTTAAAATTTTTAATATAAAGATGATTCCTACAAGTGCCAAGCATTTACCTCTTTCGTCTATGTCTGACGCTGGTTTTATTTGGTCAGGTTATTATAAATGCACATACACTAAGGTTGGTTTAAGTAACATATTTAAATATTACCTACAGAAACCGAATAAATTTCACATTATTTTTTAATCAAGACAAAGACGTGGATAAATATCAATATACTTTTTACGAATTTAAAAATCAATATTTACTGTTACCAAACGAGAACTATCGTATTTCCTATTAACAGTGCCAATAGTAGGTCCAATGCTCAATCGAATGACGTAACGGATTTTACTTAAACAATTAAACGCCCATTTATTTGATAACATGTCAAAATGAATGATTTATTCCATTGATATTTGTATGGTCAGTTAAAGTTAAATTACAATGCTATTAGTTCATGTTGTTGATTAAGTAATGTTACTGCGTGTTGCAGACGCGAAACATAAACATAAACAGACAGGAAGGAAACTCACCTACAACGAGCGTCTCAACTGTCAGATAAGGAAAGACAAGTCAGGAACGGTAAGATGCTTCAGGAAAAGCTGTTGCGGGCTCAAAGTTACACATTCTGCCGTACTGTGGCGCATGCGTCACAAAATCTGGTTTTTATTCGTTATCTTACCGGGAGGGGAAATAGGGGGTCTTATCTTGGTGCCCCGCAACGTCATGTGTACTATGAAGTAAACACCATCTGGAGTCGCGCTCAAGTGTTTTGGCGATCTCAGCCTGGCCCAGTGGAAGGAGATGCATGTCGCTGGCCCGGCCATGTCAGAAATTAGAGAAACCAACTATGCCACGATTTAGTACCAAATTGGTACTAAATGGTACCACAAAAATAGGTACTTCAATATCTAATGAGTAATTAGGTACCAAAGGTTTCCGGGCCAGGGACATGCCAGCCCGGCAACTTTCGATTTCAACAATATATCATATACCAAAATTTAGTACCAAATTGGTATTAATGGTACCACAAAAGAAAAAATAGGTACTTCAATATTTGATGAGTAATTAAGTACTAGTTTTCCGGGCCAGCTACATTCCAGCCCGGCAACTTTTAATTCCAAAAATAAATCATATACCAAATTTTACAAATATTTTATATAATATAATAATGATAATAATTACTTATATTTTAATTATATAGAAAAATGGTCCCGCTGACGGAAAAATAGGCACTCATTTAACGGTACAATTTCGATTTTCATTTCGGGGCCAATGACCCCTAGCCCGGCAAAGTTGGGAAAATCATAACACATCTTTCCTCCAAAAGAATTGCATGTTAACTTTTAATCCAGTTGGTCATAGCCATAAGGTCCTAGGACTTTGACTAATGGCTATTAACATTCCTAGAGTCAACCTAAATGATCATGCAACGTTTCATCTAAATAGATTGAGTGGTATTGGAGAGCATAAACATCAAACAAACAAATAAACAAATCCTTTTTTATATATTTCAATAATCGCATTTTGTATCCAAACTGCAATTGTTACCACACGATAATTATTGTAAGTATGGCACTGGTAACACTGGTATATCGTACCTGATAACACTGTCTGCCACTCCATGTTGTGGCGGGACTAGGCGACTCAAGGATGTGATTGGCTGTCTGGCTTAACCCATGAAACTCTGTGCGCATACGTCAGAGATCACAGAATAGAAATATAGGGGCTACGTATATCGCTGCGTATATCCAACAAGCATTACGGGCAGTGAAGCCAATACCCCACCACTCTTGTGGGCAAATCCCGGGAACTGCTGCACACAGCGGCAAAAATCCTGTTTCAAAAATACGATAATTAGACATACTTAAAGTAGATTTAAATTTACCAAACTTGGCACAGAGAATATTGTTTACTGCCTCTCACTGATGGTAAGCTTAACAATATAAAATATATTATATTGTGTTTTTAATCACTAATAATATTTGAAGAAATGATTAAACATGATTGATTGCGTATAAAAATATGAAAAAGTGAGTAATCGAGGAATTTTGTTATTGTTTGGTCAGGAAATTTTTGTCAGTGGCAAAGTTTGAGAGCTTGAGTTAAATAATATATTTTTTTACATATATTTTTTCGAAAAATTTACGATTAATGGTTATGGAAATAAATGAGGTTGAAGAGGTAGCAAAATTTATGATGCGGCGACGCTCGGGCGCTGCCACTACGAGCTGCCGCGTGTCACCTCTGCCTGTGTTTCTCGACGTAAACACAACAAACACAATGGCAATGTGCTGTCTTTGGCATTCATTAGTGTAAGTGGATAATAAGTAGTGTTGTATGAATGATTGACGTTGACGTAATGTTTATTCCTCACGAATTGGTTTATTTTTTGGAATTGGTTTATTCCTCCCCTCTTGTACTGGTCTGACGGAGAAGAAAATGTCTTCGGAAATATTGTCCATCCGAAAAGAACATTAGTATTAGAATTTTCAAGTAACATTAGACAATTACACATTTGAAGACAAAGGTAATTTTTTAACAGTAATTGTATTTGCTAGTAACAACATGCCCAGAAGATAACTAGAACTGTTTTTTTTGTGTATTTCATAATTAGTATAAGTAGCAATAATAATAATAACAATACCAATAATCTGCAGTTTATTTTGTCGGCTGTAAAACTAATTTCTTGAAATACTTTAATACCTACTTGCTTAAATACTTTGGGTTCCCAACTGGTATTGGCAATACTTGGCAGGTGTTGCTTAACGAGTTTTAAAACTTATTTATTTAATAATACTAGTCTTAATTGCCATAATTTTAATTTATGGTTAATTATTGGATTAGACTGTAAGCTAATAACATTATACTATACAAGCTTGGTCCGGACAATCAACATTGTATTGTATGCAATTGTATGCTCAAGACGCGCGGGACTAAGATGACTCACCGCTCTCCCCTCCACCGATGGGGGCACCATCGATATTCGTGTGGCTTCACCTGCCGCGCCCACTGTCTTCTCTATTTCTATTCTGTGCTCGCTGGCATAGGTATATAATAACTGAATGCATGCGTATTATTAATAATAATTGAATTTAGTTAGACCTGTGATTTGGTGTTAGTTATCTGTCTTATGTAAAGTGATGGGTTGAAATGAAGCTAGGTAGAGGATTCAAAGTTTCCCCACTGAAGGACCTATTTTTTATTTTGTGGTACCATTTAGTACCAATTCGGAACTAAATCGTGGCATGGTTGGTTTCTCTAATTTCTGACATGGCCGGGCCAGCGACATGCATGCTACATGCGTAGTTGGCCCGGAAACCTTGAGTACTTAATTACTCATCAAATATTGAAGTACCTATTTTCTCTTTTGTGGTGCCATGTAGTACAAATTTGGTACTAAATCATCGTGGCATAATTGGTTTCTTTAATTTCCATCATGGCTAGGCTGAGAGGTCATTGACTCCAACATGAAAATCGTTATTACCGTTAAATGGTTGAAGTACCTATTTTTCATTGGTTGTACCATTTGGTACCGAACTGGTACTAAAATTTTGTATATGATTTATTGTAAGAATCGAAAGTTTCCGGGCTGGCATGTCGCTGGCCCAGAAACCTTTGGTACCTAATTACTCAATAGCTATTGAAGTACCTATCTTTTTCTTTTGTGGTACCCTATAGTACCAATTTGGTACTAAATCGCAGCATATTTGGTTTCTCTAATTTCCGACATGGCCGGGCCAGCGACATGCATCTACTGCATCTAATGTTACAGATTTTACAGGAATAAGAATTTAAAACGATATAATACCGCTTGAATTGAATTTTCAGCCAAGTTAATTAATGTTTCGAGGCTTTATGTATACTATATATTAAATATATACCTTGATTTTGTAGTATATATTTTACATAGTTATTACATGTAAAATGAAACATCAATTTTAATTTCAATACACATGTTTCCTACCTTATATTTCAGGATAAATTCTTGATTTTTGTAGACAATAAATTATGTTAAAAAATATAAAAATTGTAATAATAGTATGGCAGCTGAATAATAAATCTTTAATTTATGTAGTAACATTATTTTTAAATACTTATCATTGTGTACGTTATCTGATTGACTTACAAATACTTGACCATAATAATGCAGTACACCTTTAAAGTAAAAATATCTTCAAAATAAATAAGGATTATCAGCTCATAACACAGATTGTATCAACCTATAATATAATGTGGTCGATATTGGGTTTTTCGTTACTAATGCAATCTAGTTATTTTCTCCAAAAGAAAGCATCGAGGCACACGGACGATTCAAAATCATTGTTCAACGTAGCTGGAACGAATTTAAACCAAGTAAACAACTTTAGTTTATCGTTGATATGCAATACTCCCTCAAACAACGGCAACCCGTCACTAATTAATATTGTGATATTAGAAGTTGTACGATCTTCCACTGTTATAAAAATGTCAGATCAAATCGTTAATTTCTAACGGTTTAGCCATGACAGGCAGCCTAGCACAAATAATTGGAAATTTGTACATCACATGGGTGATTTAACAAGATGGGGGTTCATGTTGCCCAGTTAACAAGATCCGTTGAACTTCCTCTAACTTTTAAAAGTGTTATACATAAGAAGAACTTACAAATCTATACTGTTTTTAAAAATTTAGCTATTTTAATATTACTATTTATATTTCTTATTTAATTGTAAATTTAACTTCAAACTGTATCACACATCAAGTGTCAAAATAAAAGTGTTGCCAAAATAGTATATTTATGGAACTGCGCTGCACTATGGGGCCAGGCCGGCTGCTTGACTTTTAGTAAACAGACAATGTTTATAACTAAAAGATTGTTACACGGTACCTTTATGTCCTTGGGACTTCTTTGCATTCCATACGGTTTCAAACTAAGTTTTTGGCCCTGGTGAGGTCAGTTCAGTGAGGAGTTAGTACAGTTTGTATTTCAATTTTAAAACGGAAGTATAATCGGTGTTTTTGGTATTTTTTTAAGTGCCGTTTTAAGATGCTAAAATATATCAATTGGAAATGACTGATCTGTGATCTAGCGTTGTATGTGCGAACATTTTTAAGCGTGGTGTATACATATTAGATGTTAATATGCCGAAACAAGGGACACGGATTCGGTGCCAGTATGTGGGGTGTCCCAATGTTGCAAGAGACTGTCCCGATAAAAGTTTTTTTAGTTTTCCAGATAAAAAAACTTTATCTGTTTAGACAGTAGGTTGTAAACACTGGAAATATAAAGCTTTTGGA
Organism: Allygus modestus; assembly: GCA_963675035.1. Lineage (NCBI taxonomy): Eukaryota > Metazoa > Arthropoda > Insecta > Hemiptera > Cicadellidae > Allygus > Allygus modestus. The sequence continues at coordinate 69,896,390 of OY776115.1, forward strand.
TTCTACAGCAAAAACTTTACTTTACAGAAAAAAGTTTGTGAGTATCACGTTAAGCCATCGCATTTTACCAAATAAAAATAATACTTTATCAAATTCAGTACTAGGACCAAGGATATTATTACATGAATAAATTCACCAATTATTAAAATGTTGTGAATATTGCAAATAAATATATATCTCTGTATGTTTCCTTCTCTTATACTGTACGACTAATTAATGTTAATTATTGCTGTGCAGAGATATATGATTGTTTACCAGCATTTTACCATGTATAAATATGTGACGTATAAAAATTGGGTTGTGTCTTAATAATACATATGGTCAATGCGTGATTGTAATGCTTAAACACCATGAAAGATTCTCATAAAGACTATTTTTCTAGAGGGCCCCACTGGTAAGGTGTAAGGAACCTTGCATGGTCCTGTGAATCGTTTGTGAAGGATGATAAATCCATACTTAATTCTTATAGACATAATTTTTATTAAAATTTAACTGAAACAGAATTTTTACGAAAATAGAACGTAAAATGAGATATTTTCAAATACAAAACTATAAGAAAATATAATATACAATCAAACAATATTTTTCCATGTTTTAAATTAAATTGTACATCACTAACGATAAATGAATAATATTATTTGTCTAAATTTAAGTCTAATAAAATGTCCATTGATTAAACTATTTAAAATATGTATATCTGGTTATCATACATAAAAAAACAGACAAAAAAACAGACAGACAGTAAAAAAACTTAAACAAAATGAGCAAATTTAAAGTGAATTAATTTGTTTAGAAAGACAATTGCTTTTCACTTCTGCGACTACTCATTCTACTGAGTTGTTTAATCCAAATTGTTAAATGATTTCTTTTCAGCGTCCTCGCACGAATATCATAGAACAAATAGATCGCTTATAAACTGTGCCAAATCGCAAAATTATCACTTCTCACTACGTCATAGATAAAGTATGCGAGCAGCTGAAATGATAAACTTATCTTGAAGTTAAATTCTTGCCAGACACAGCCGGCAAATGTCTCGTAACATTGAAATGATTTTATTTAATGTCATAGGATCGATAAGTGTCTCTTAGTTACTTTTATTATAAAAAATAGTTAAATAATTCAATTATAGTAATTAACAAATAAAAGATTAAAACTTGAAAAATACACTTAAAATGTTATTATTTTATTAAATTTGATATGTATGATTTATTGAGTAGAATGATACGTCTTGTTTCAGTTGAACAAGATAAATAAACTACGTCTCACAAAACTAATTAATATATTTACACTTATACTGTACTTACATACAAGGTGGCAAATATGCAAATGCCTTGTACCATCTTTTTTGTATATTTACTGTATCGCATGTATGTTTAGTACAAGTGTAAATATATATTGTAGTGTTGTGAGACGTAGTTTATTCATCCCGTTTATAATATTCATTAAAATGAATAAATTAAAATAATTTTGGTAAAAAAATAAAAATACACAAATCTTATAACATCAATTAACTTATTAATCTTATATTGACCATCAATTTATCAATCGTTGATGTATTTACTAAAAACAGTCTTGGTAAAGGTCACTTAAAATATATACCGAAATGGAATAAAAATAATTATTTCTTTGTTTAGTTAAAATTAATAATATTGTTTTTATGGTTCCATTTCTTCCCTAACCTAGCTATAAATCCGTATAATATGTTAAATATATATCCATACAATTAAATACAACCTATCAATCTAAATCCAATCTGTAATCATATGTGGCTTTCAAAAGCACAATTTTTGTAACTGGTTTTGTTTCACGAGTACACATTATTTTGCACGAGCAGAATACTTGTTTCCTATGGTCATACTAAGGTAGATATTTCTTGGGGGTATCTGTTTATATCCAGGCCATCAGGAAAATTCTGAAGGGAACCTTATTAGTGGTGTTTTAATCTGTGACCTATTTATGTATCGTGTAATGCCGATAAGAGACCTGAAGCACCTCTCATTACCAGGGTTAATCAAAAGGTTTAAATGAAAGATTTAAATAAAAATACATTTATATAGGTTGTGGTAAATGGTTTATAAAATAGGACGCTATTAGGACTGATTACATTTTGTTCAAGAAGGTGCAGTGAATGAGTTTTCTATGAGTAAATGGAGTCACACAATAATACGTTTTTGTTTTTCTGTTTTTTTTTATCAAATAAGTGATAAAAAAAATCTTTTACCAACAAATTGTACTAGTTTTCTAAAATATTTCATTTTAATACTGTTAAAGTACGAAAAGACGTAATATTCTAAATAAAATCTTAAAGTAGTTATTTTAATTCACTTTTGATCAAGGAAATTTTCAAATTACTGTGTTTATGGAACAACTGAACAGTTATTTCTGACTTGGGTAAACATTATATTTAGATGTTATGCTAAGCCTCTTTCAAAACCTCTTAGCTTTAGACGTTTAGAGCTTTCAACTATTATATTTTACAATAAAAATAATACATACAATATATTGTACAATACAATTATACAATACATTGTATAAATTTGAAGTTTGTTTATTCAGCTTTTGAATACAGTTGTAATTAAAAGATGCTACTTCCAGAATATCAAATTTGGTTTTAAATGTTACCTTATGAAATTGATAAAATATTCTATAAATACAAAAATAATTTCGTTTATTTAATGTTTTTCGTAACTGAACTGTTGACATCAAGTGGACTGGCCAAATGTGTGTAAATAAAACCCGTGAGAAGAGGTGTATAAACTAGAATAATATTTTAACTTATTACGTATTACCCCAAATGAAAAATTGTTATCAGATCTGATCAGGAAATTTTGATCAAACCTGATTGAAAATGTTCATATGGGACCTATATAAACTCGAGTTTCAACATTGACTGCAGGTGTTACAGAATACCGCGAGTTTTTAGAGTATGATACAATTGATCAGGATGAAAGTTGTCCTAGGTTATGCGATCACCTGAACTACATTTGTGGAATTTATCACCACATTCACGAGATCATTGAGTACTGCTCTCTATCTTCCTAGAAGTTGTTTATTTCATTATTGTCACCAACTGTAGATGAGACAATCCCAGCAGTGCTACCAAGTTCAGTAAAAACCTCATAGTATTGTTTCAGTAAATATAATTTGTATACAATAATATGAATGAAAATGTTTGAACTCTTGTAGCGTTATAACAAAATCCGCCTCTTAACTTCTCCTGCTGCTATTTGCTGAGACCAAAAACACATCATAATGAATTCTTGGAAATTACATCCCAAGCGACTAGAAGTAATCTGTTGGTTCAGTTTATTTACTTAGCTCTTTCAATTTAACTTTTAATTCTGTTTGCTGTTTTACGCGCACCCTGGCACTACCCTTTCTTTTGCAAATAGAAAACTTATAAAGGAACTTTTATAGTAAGTAAGCTCACTTATGTCCTCAATAATAAAAATATTGGTCTGTGTGTCATAAACTAAATTTAATGTTTCTGTTGGTCAATATGCAACTGCAAAACTGATATTTTAGAAAGCACAAATATAAATCAAGTAAGGTTTATCGACTTAGGTTATTGCTTAGTTCAAGAAAAAATATGAGTGTGACTTGTTTTTTTGGCCTCTTCTATTGTGTGCTTGTAATCTTGTCCTTGAGACAAGTCTGTATTGTTCTTTCTATCACCTACAGATGAAATATAACATTATTTTTTTATAGTTACACAATTACAATTCACATACTGTTTGAGTATAATAACACGGAAAGTAATGTAGACAGTAATAAACATGTAAATAGTAAAATATATACGGTCGACCCAACAATACATTATAATATAATTTTTGGTATAAAAATTGCACCGATAAAAAAACTAAATGTAGTTTGTACTAAGCTAATATCTATTACCACTGGTTTATTTTCCAATAAATACTATTGCTAACTACTCTTACTTCCTTTTGAAAGTATCAGTATGTTCGTTGCGCTTGCAGCGAAACATGTCAGCATAATTTGTGTAACACATTTGGACTATTGACGGAGTTAGGGTAACCTATTTAAAACAATATAAGACACTGCCTTTAAACGGCATAGTGCGTGTGAAAATCTTTCTGACGAAACGTAACCAACGATCCAGTTTACTGAGGAACACTTAGCATAGCCTTATAAATACCACTAACCACCATGACAACATTTATAATGTAAGACACAATATCAATATATCGGTGAGAGCGTTTAGCAAAATGTGATGAAGTCGCCGCAACTGGAAGCCATTGCTAAGACTCTCGGATCTCTTGATAAATAGTGCCACGTGTCGTTAGGGAAACCGCCACAGTGTAAGCCACTTCCTTATAGCCACATTATGTGAGAACGATGCAATGTGACGAAGGTTTTGCATCTGACAGCCTATGATGAGTGATGTTAGTTGTTATATTGATAATGAAGCCCCAGCTTTAGCAAGATAGGCACCTATCCCTACATCCACCAAAGGAAAGGAAACCTGTAGATGGAAAAAGGGGTGCAGGGGCAGAAGAATACCCAAAATGGGAGATATAATCACTCTTTAATCTTCCCAGATAGTTTGGGCAAACCGAAATGAATTCGCTCTTCAACCATGTTCGAAACACCGATAAGTAAATATGAACTAACCTTATAGCTGCAATGATCTTAATGGTCATTTCTTTAGTGTAAGACACCACATTTTAACATAACATGAGTGTGAAGTATTATGTGGCAAAGACACTGCATTCCAACGATAGTGCCCAGTTAAAAGCGTGACTGTGATAACCTAAAAATTGGCTCCAATGTTGTGCTGTAGCTGCAACGTATTACAGTGAAACACACCACCTCATAGCCACATCATGAGAGTGCAAAATATTACGTGGCACTGACATCACATGAGAAATTCACTTAAAAGCTTCCACCGTGAAAGACAGGACCTTATAGCCACATTATATGAGCTAGAAGTATTACGTGGCGAAGACTCTGCTTCTGAAAGCTAGCGATAAGCGAGGTGTGGGCTCACCTGATAAATAGCAACACTTGTCGTCATGGCAACCGCCACTATGAAAGACACAATCCTATAACATCAATATATGTATGTTCAACGTTTATAACCCAACGAACCTCAAAGTTAAATACTATCCCGACAAATCATATCAATCACGAGCATGAAGGAATTATAAATGTGCATAATTGTTTAGCATTGTTAACTAAACCACCATGAAAAATATAAAGTAATATATTTTATAGTAAAGTGAACTATGTTTTAGCATGACAATCACAAAGTAAAAAAATACGTTTTATGGTCTGAAATGTCGAAAAAAACACAATATTCTTAGTATTCTTTATGAAACATTTATTTTTACAAACATGATTATTACAAATCTCCAATCATTGTGTGACTAGCAGAATACAGGTATCCTGGACCTTTATTTTATAAATTTACCCTCTTCCAAATGAAAATACCTCCTCAAAACTAATTGAGTGCGCTGTCATTTGCACACTTCTGCACCTAACAGGAATCATTTAACTAGAATTAAATCAATTACTTTCTAACCGAATAAACTGATACATATCTCAAACAGAAATTCTTTCAGGTTGGTAATATTTGCGTCTTATATAATGAAAGTATTTTGTGTGTTATAAAAACTTGACCAGAAAATTGACAAGATACAAAATGTCTTTAAGAAGAAACTTTTTCCCACTGTAAGGTTGGAAGGAATTAGTTGATGAAATCTGCGTTTTATTTTATTTCAATAGATAAAATTCATAACATGTTTTGACCATTGATCTCGCAGTTTTATAGTTTATGGAAGAATGAATACACATATTTAACAATGAAATCCGTTTAGTTTTTGAGGTGGAATTCCTTCACATCGAAACATCAGTCATGTTTTACATGATATGCATGACGTGGTAAAAATGAATTAACAATTTGTACAATTGATTAGATAAAAAAGAACTTTAAAGTTGTGTATTGGATTTTTTGGGGATAAACAAACCAGTAATACATGAATATGTTGTTTTTCTTACCGGTTACTAAACGTGTCACGCTCCATTAAAGGTGTACATTGAAATATCAACCTATAAAGTTAATTTATCTGCAATTATAGTATAACTTTTGACGAAGAAGAGAGCCTGAGAGTAAAACTACTTGTGTGATAAATCAATGTCGGTTTAATTATGCTGGTTTTAATTAGTTATTTATTATTTTCTAAATAGATTATTTAAAATACCCCCGTCGCAGCAGACCTGAACAATAAGCGAATTTATAATGCATGCATATTTTTCGTACTACCACATAAAGCCATTTACCAAGTTTCATAAAAATACATTTTATAAATAAGTGATACATAGCAATTTATTTATTCTCCATAAGAATAGCATTAGGGCTGTGTACGCAGGTTTGCTGCTATGGGGACAGTAAAAAAAATCAATTTTTTGTGCAAAAATCAATATACCAGTGCTAGTTGAAGCCACATACAAAGTTTCATCAATATACATTCATAAATAATCGAGATATCAAACTTTAATTATTATTCTCCATAAGGACAACATTGGACAACGTACCATGTTTAGCACTTTGAATATATCTGCAACGAATGACGAATGGACGTATAATCACAATTTAAACACCAAAATTATTGTTTTGTAGAGCTGAACCGATTGGCATTAGCAAATGTCAAGATTACAGGAAAATTAACTGTGGAAATGCTCAAAACCTTTTTCCCATAAGATTAACATGAGAGATTTCATGAACACGTTTTTTTGGATTTTCTCCGCAACTACTTAACTCAGGTTAGTAATTAAAAATACCATATTATTTTTTTTAATATCTATAAAATAGTCAAAACCAAAATTAAGAGTTTAAAATATTTTAAGTTAAAAAAAACAAACAACTGATTTTTGAAAAATTTAAAACCCCCATAAAACCCCTTTCCAATGGTCCGATCTTTCTGGTTTTCAAACTTAAAGTCATGAGTGTTGCTTTACACGTTTGTGCCAAGTTTCATCGAAATTGGATGTATTACTCAAGTTACCGAGTTAACGGACACATATATAAGTAGTGTGTATCGGCCGGTTTTACGGGAGGTGGGTGAGGTGGGTGCCCCCCACGATGGTGGTGGGTGAGCCCCCCCCCCCCATGGCAGTGGTGGGAGAGCCCCCCCGGATTTTTATGTGAATTGGTTTGCGCTTTTTTTGCGTTTTTTCGTGACATTTTTTCGCGAATTGTTTGCGGGTTTAAATTTTGTCGGACCTCTTCGAATGATTGATTACATTAACCTTGGATATTCTGACAATGGACCATCCATCCGCATTCCCAGACACGGTGATTTTGTTTGCCCGGAGACGGTCATTAACAAAGGATCATTCTTTGAATTTATTAGATGAGTGTTTTTTTTGAACACATACGTCGACAACAATAGACAGACCCTTCGAAGCCTGTCGAACGACCCGCTGCACTCTAAAACTTTCCCACCGCACCGAACCATTAGTTTTTAACATCAATCACTGCTTATCATTCATTGTATTCCTCCGAGAATCGCTGTTCGTTAAAAGCTCTTTGAGTGCTGGGTTGATGAGAAATTTCAAGATTGGGTCTTTGAACAAGTTTTTCTGGATCTCCGTTGAACAGAATACCGTTTGGAACATTTTCTCTAAAGTAGCACATTTAAAATCCTTCTTCCTTTGCTTTGTTTAAGTTTTGTTTTAAATTATTTTTTTTGAGTTCGAATGCATTTGTATTACCAAACTCCATACACCTTTAGAATGGTTTCCTTAATCACTACACAAAAGACATGTTTCAGATTTGAATCTTATGGCAACACTGCCACCTTAGGCGTCTGTTTTGGCAACATCTGATTAATGAATTGCTGTTCCTTTTCCAATTCCATATTCTCTGCTTTTATCTGAGACTGAATTTTTACAAGCTGCTGATTGACTTTTATGATTTGAAGGTTGGATTCCAAGGATTGATTTAAAGTGTGCAGTAACAGTTGGTTCTCAGTTCTGAGTTTATACTCTCCGTGTTTTTAATGGATGGTAAAACTTCTTCAAAGACCCAATCTTTAAACCTCTCAGCAATGGGCATTTTATATTTCATAAGTAATGAATATAATACAGGATTGTTAAGAAAGATTGTATGATTCTCATAATAGGTTAGGGGGAGAGTTTTGCTCCCCCGTACTTCCGGTATACTTTTGTGATATTTCTCTCTAACATGGCCTCTAATTTCTTCTTTAGGGTAAGCGTAGCATAATATTTGAGCCACCTCCTTAGCTTTGAACCAGGGTTCGTAACTATTGTCAAACTCTACAGACAAAGGCTACGATTCCTTTGTGCCATCACGCATTGATCCCGCCTCATTCTTGGTATATACTTCACAGTGTGTAGTCTTGCTCCGATTCTGTGTGTGCTGTTCTGTGAATTGTGTGCTTCTTCTTGGATTATTATTATTATTGGATTCATTCATTCATTCTTCTTCTTCTTCTTCTTCTTCTTCTTCTTCTTCTTCTTCTTTTTATTCTTCTTCTTTTTCTTCTTCTTATTATTATTATTAGTTGTAATGTCTTCGAGTATTAATTTTTTAATTATTTTTATTACAATGGCTCCATCTGAGACATAATTCAAGGCATGCAAATAAGAGAGTACAATTCAGATTCATTGATGGCAATAGACTAATTTTGGAACTTAAAGGGGGCTGTGTCGTTACACCCCGCTTTATTGATTATGCTCAAAGCATTACACTTATCTTCTTCATCAACATTTGGCTTAATTGTCTGTTTTTTATCTTGATAATTTAGGATTTAAGTTACATCTTTAGCTTTAATCCAAGTTTCCATTCTTATTATAATGAGTGCCGGTTTATGATGTATACTGTGTGAGATTGGTAATCCAAAGGGGTGCGGGATTCACCTACCTCTATTTCCCGCAGAGGTTTGCATTGATTTCTCTTACATGAGTACGAATTGCATCTTGTGGATCACTATAACCCAAGATTGTAGCTAAATTGTTAGCTTTGAACCAAGAGTTATTAATGCTGGTAAAGGAAGTTAAGTGAGAAATTTTAAAAACTTACAATATCCTTCTCCCTTCTTCCAGTGTGGTTTTGGGCTTATTCCACACTCTACTTTTTTGTTCTACAAATCTCCATAATTCGGCGTATTATTTTTCTTATCTTGAACGTTAACTCACCATTTTCATGCACCATATGCGATGTGACTTACTGCCTGAGGAAATTTTGGTTCGTCACGCGCGTACGGTGCATGGTGGTGACCGTGTGGTCTGCCTTGAGCCTGAGGTGAGTCACAATTCATCAGGGCCGAAGATCTTCGTCGTCACATCATGACAATTCACTGCACAATGTCTCCCCAGCCTCAGAGTCCTGCTTTCCGACCCGTTTAGTATTATAATTTTCGTAGATTAGATCTTTAAAGGGAGAGCATAATTACTCAAACAATATGATTATTCGAATAAATCTATGGATTAAAAGGTTGTATATTAGTTGTAACAACATTCCACGTTGGTGATTCAAATATTGCTACAGCGACGAGACCCAACCCCAACAACGCTCCTGACTCCGTTCCCACTCAGACATCCGGTGAAACCCAGAGAGGTAAGAATCATTTAGTATTAGTAATAGTAGTAGTAGTTCACATTTACCTTTTCATTTATATATTTCTGTCATGAAATAGATATATGCATCAAATTAAAAAGCCAATAATCTTTCAGTAGTAATTTTAGCACGCTTCATATTTTTTTTAAATTGTTCTGGTTTTATCAGTATGTCTCTCTTTTCAGAATTCCAATGTGTCCGGTGTTGTAAAATGTATTCGAGGAAGGAAAACCTGATGCAAAACATGCGGAGCGCTTGCCAACGGCATGGGAAGCGGATAGTTACAGTGAAACCAGCGGTTGCCGGACCCAGCAGACTGCAGCAACCGTCAAATACGTTTTCATCATCATAATCACACTAATGCGACGCATATTCTAACGTGTAAATTCCATCAAGATACAACTGTGGTTAGAATGTGAATTCGTGAACATACACGACAACACCTGCATGCGAAACTTCAAAACAAAAAGCGTCGCTCTTTTCCAAACATCAGACATGAAGGAAATATAGCAACATCTCATCCAAAAAGTAATGCTGGAAAAGGAGACATGTGAAATGAAGGGTTCGGGTTGGAGCTTTGTTAGGGTTTTAAGGGAAGTAAGAGTGGATTCATATAACCCTCTCCGAAGGATACGATAGCCGCGCCGATACGGTATACATGTGCGGATTTCATCATCGCTACCAAAGAAACGTGAGAAACGAGTAGCAAAATCAACCAATTAAAACACACGCGTTGCCAGAGAGTCACCACAACCTTTGGCGAGACAGTCGTCGTGATCCTAGAAGGACAGATCGGGGATGACTTCTTCCTGCAGGTACGCATGCCTATGCGATTCAACGAGGTTCTGTACAACACCAACATCGAACGCGGTAACAGTGGGTTTTGAGATCGACTTCACTTGGTGAAGCACTGTTTAATGTGTTAAAAATAGCAAAACTACACCGTTGGAGTCTATTTAAAAATGTAAAGCAATTCTTGAAGCATGTAAAATATGCAAATACCATTGTAAATGTTGATAGTTTTCGTAGTCAATACTTATACGCTCAGAACATAACAACTGTGTTAATTATTTCACTCAACCACAACTTCCTTTAGTTGTATGTTTATTATTTAATTTCCCACGGTGTTTTGCGATGTTTTTCTCTAACATTATCTCTGATTGCTTTTTGTGTGTTAACATAAACCAATATTTGAGCAATCTCTTTAGCTTTGAACCTTGGGTTATTACTGCTATCATACAGAACAATGACTATCTGGTTATTGAATACATTAGATGTTAAGTTAGACATCTTAAAACAAAATCAAAACGTTCGCACACTATGAGGTGCCCAGTTTGTAAATACCTTTGTAAATGTTGATAGTTTTTGTAGGCAATACATATAGTAACGTTCAGAACATAACAACTGTGTTATATCATTACACTTAACTCTCACCACCTTTAGTTATATGTTTATGACATAAGTGTGCTAAATTAGTTTAGAATGACAGTAATGATAGGAAAGCAAATCCAGGCTCTCATTAAACAGATTTATTCGTCAAAGATCTGCACAAATTCCATTATATTCATATCGTAGTGAGTACGACAGTAGAAGTATACAAGACAGTTGTAACGAGATAAATTATAGGGGGGATAAGAATTAATATTATTTTGAATTAACGTGCTATTTCAGCCAAATTGGCATGTTTATTTATCCATTTGGCATTTGTATTTTTCCGGATATTCAAGCAGTCATGGCGGGCTTCGAGAAATATGAAAACAAAGGCAGGGTTCCCGAAATTGCATGCACGAGGTGGCTCCTTAGTCGTCTGCGTTTCGGTGCCTAACTGCCAGAGCACTAGTGTCGAGTAGACCAACGGCCACCAAGGGCTCTGGCCTCTGGTCTGTCACCCGTCAGCCAACCAGTAGACACTACGTTTCGTTTCGTGGCGTTTGCCCGAAACTGAAAATACGAGTATACAGTAAGTCGTACTGTGGATATTCCGATACAATAATATTATTAAAACTGTTGTTATTTATTAAGTATGTTCGGTGATATTAAGTATATATCACCCAAGATATATTCTTTGCCCACCTTACGAGAACCCTGGGAAATCTCGCTGTAGCTGAGCTTCCGGAAATCACAAATTTTAAGTGTGAAGAGAAATCTTAAGGTTTAAATTAGTTATGCGAGATATTTTCCCGCAACGATAGATTTCCCGTTACACAGTATTGACCGTAGATCAGAGTATTGTCACTTTGAAGGCAAGGATCGTTGTACAAGTAGCGACGAGTGTATTGTCTCAGGAATCCACGGTAGACATTTAGATACAGATGTTAAAAATAACTGACAAAGAGTTCATTTGGCAATACTGCCACTTTAGGTGTCTGTTCTGTCAACGAATGATTTATAGATTTCTATTCATTTTAAAGTTCCATATTCTCTGCTTTTAAATGAGTTGACTGGCTACAAGCTGTTGATTAACTTATATTATTTGAATGCTGGATTGTAAGGAATAATTTAGAATCTGCAGCAACTGATGGTTCTCCGTTCTGAGTTTATACTGGCCATACTTTCTAACGGAAGGCAAGCCTTCTTCAAAAACCCAGTCTTAAAAATTCTCAGCAACGGGAAATTTAGATTTTATAATTAGCGAATAAATACCTGGTTCGTTGATGTAAAATGTATGAGGCTCATAATTCAAAGGGAGTCCCGAAACAGGACTTCCTTGGTGCGAGGTGGTGAAGGGGAGTTCGCCTAGTACTTCTGGTATTGTTTTACGATATTTTTCTCTGCCATGATCGTTTTTAATTGTTTCGTGGTCTAACATAACCCAGGATTTGAGAAACATCTTTTCCTTTGAACCAAGGATTGTCAATGCTGGCAAATAGTAGAGCAACAGGGTGATCATTAAATATACAGGTTAAGTGAAATGTATATGGTAGGTTAAATGACGATGCTGGATTGTAAGGAATGATGTAGAGTCTACAGCAACTGATGATGCGCACCGACATAGAGGGCAAAGATTTTTTCAAATATTCAACAATAAACCTAACCTAACAGGTCATAACCGTCAACAAACCTATTTTAACAGAGCATAACCTAACCTAACGACGTACTATTACTGATAATGTTTCCTATTTCTATGCACAAACCTAACTTAACAGAGCACCCCTAACCTTCAAAAAACCTAACTTAATAGAGCATAACCATCTACAAACCTAACTTAACAAAGCATAATAACATTGCGACGTGATGCTGTTGGTTTTCATTTTTGTGGGTTGACAAAATCCAATATTGTGGCTTGTGTGATAATGAAAACACAAAATTCTGCAAACATCGTTTACTTGGAATTTTTTTATCAACGTACAAATTTGTTCAAACCCAATTACTTGGAATTGTTATTGGTGTACACAAATATTACAAGCACGCACTGATAACTAAACGCGTATATTACAATGCAAGTGTGACGATTGTTTTATTTACAATACTTATACCGTTGGGAAAATTTTCTCTAAAGTAGCACATTTCAAATCCTTCTTCCTTTGCTCTATTTAAGGCTTGTTTGAAACATGCGCATTGTGACTGAAGCAGGAAGAGTGATAAATGCGTCAACGAACAAGTTAGTGTTAAAGGAATTAACATATGAGAACGGTTCGCAGTTAAGCTAGTGCTAGAAGGAACGAGTCGTGTTTTTTGAGAACGAATTCCATTTGAATCGTCAGCATCATGAAGAAAACAAAAAATAAAAGTTTGTTAAGTTGAATGCAAAACTAAACACTCACTACACTTACGAACCGCTTGAAGATGTACAATATTTCACGTGGAATCAAATCACAAAAGATGAAATGAGATTATGCATAAAATGGCAATTGATGTTGAATAACAGAATGATACATCCAACCTGATTTGACTAGGCGTATCACATCACATGTGCCCAGTTTATTTCAAGCGTTGTTAGTACCAACTGTCACGTACACAATAATGCATATTGAGACTGAAGCAAGAAGAGTGATCGATGCATCAATGAACAAGTTACGTTTTACCGTATTAACATACGAGAAAGCGAATTCCATATGCAACGTCAGCATCATGAATAAAACAACAAGACAAAAATCCCTTAATTTGAATGAAAAACTAAATACTCATTACACTTACGAACCACCTGAGGGTGTATAACTGTTAACGTGGACTTAAATTACAACAGATTAAATAAGACTACGCCTACAATTGTAACTGATATTGAATGAGAAAATGAGTCATCTAATCTGCTGTGACAAGACGTACCACAAAGCATGTGCTCAGTTTACTTCAAGCGCTATTATTACCAGTCGTCCATTACACAATAATGCAAATTGTGACTTAGGCAGTAAGAATGATCGGTGGGTCATGTACAAGTTACGTTGTTAACGAACTAAAATACGATAAAGGCTCAAAGTCAAGTTATGCAGGCAACACTGCTGCTTAAGAGGTATTTTCAGACAACATTTGAACCATGTCCTGGTTTGACTGTCGCTCTACTGTGTGTCAGCAGTGATAATCATTGTTTCAAAGCTAGAGAGGTTGCTCAAATTCGAGACTACTCTAACCTACAAAAAGCAATCAGAGATCATGTTAGAGGAAAACACTGCAATACAACGTCGGAAGTGCTAGCCGGAATACCCTTCCCCACCCCACCCTAAGGGAGGAAAGAAACGTTCCCCCCTTTGAATTATCAATCTCATACAGTATGCATCAATGAACCAGGCTAATACTAATTAAAAATTTCCTGATAAGTATTGATTTAATATTTCAAGCGTGTTAGTGCCAGAACGAGCAAGAGGGTGTTCCCAAAAGATGAAATTAGATTACGCATATAGTTTTAATTGTGTTCTGATTAGTCAGGATTTATCCTTCACAGTTGCTTGTAACCAATCAAATACCTCTTGTGGTACGCAGTTTACTTAAAGAGCTAGTAGTAAAAATCATCATGCTCACCATAATGCGCATTGTGGATGACAAAATAAGTGTGATCGATGCGTCATTGAACAAGTTACGTTTTAAACGAACTAACATACGAGAAAGGCTGACAGTCAAGTTCATCACGAAGAAAACAAAAAAGAAAAGGTCCGTTAAGTTTAATGCAAAAATAAATACTCATTACAATTGCAAACCACGTGAGGATTGACAACAGTTGACGTGGGCTCAAATCAAAAAAGATGAAATCAGATAGTGCATACAATTGTAATCGATGTTGAATGAGAAAATGATTTATCTAACGTCTTGAGTTGGACATTTCAAAACAAAACAACGTCTACACACTGCGAGGTGCATAGTTTACTTCAAGAGCTAGTATTACTAATCATCATGTACACCATGTGATTTCCATATGAATTGTCAACATGATGAACAATAGCATTATGAAGAAAACAAAAATAAAAAAATCCGTTATGTTTAATGTAAAATAAAATACTCATTATACTTACGAACCGCACGAGTATGTACAACAGTGAATGTGTACTGTAATCGCAATGAATGAAATTAGATTACGCATAGAATTGTAATTGACGTTGAATGAGAAAATACATGTAATGCACATCTGTAACGACAATGCATATCGCAATACATGTGTTCAGTTTATTTCAATCGCTGTTTGTACCAGTTGTCACGTACAAGATAATGCATATTGTGACTGAATCAAGAAGAGTGATCGATGTGTCAGTGATCACTACTACTACTACTACTACTACTACTACAACTAGTAGCACTACCGTTGCTACTAGCAATATCAATGTCGTAGAATGAATTTCAAATGAAATATGGTGTGACCCAATTCGGGTTACACCTAAATCTGACATATATTCCATTGTAATGATGACGAAACTTTCTCAAAGGCCCAATCTTGAAATTTCTCAGCAATCGGTAGTTGGAGGAAAATTTTAATTCGTATAGACCAGGTTCATTTATGTGTACCGTATGAGATTGATAACTCGAATTTAGGTCCATATTGGACCTCCCTTCTTCCTATGGAGATTTTTGGTTGCGTTCTCAACCTTGTTCAAGCGTAATTTTGTAAGTGTGGTATACGTCGCTGGGGGAAAAAATAATTCTTTGTCAGTTATTGTCAACATCTTTATTTACATTTTTACCGAGGGAGACACTACACTCGTCACTTCTTGTACAACAATCATTGCTTTCAAAGTGACAATACTCTGGTCTGCGGTCAATACTGTCTTGTATACTTGTACTGTCTTACTCACTACGATATGAATATGATGGACTTTGTGCAGATCTTTGACGAACAAATCTGTTTAATGAGAGCCTGGATTTGTTTTCCTATCATTAATGTCATTCTAAACTAGTTTAGCACACTTAAATAATAATCATATAACTAAAGGAGGTTGGAATTGAGTGTAATAATTTAACACAGTGGTTATTTTCTGAACGTGGCTATATGTATTGACTACGAAAACTATCTGTTAACGTGCTTCCGTGTGTGCTGTGCTGTCTGAGGTCCATGCGATTTTTGACATAACTTATAAAAATGTCTCCCTTAACCTCTTATATATTTAATGATCACCCCGTTGCTGTACTGTTTGACGGCAGTGACAAAGGAAAATATGTCGCTCAAATCCTGGGTTATGTTAGACCACAGAAAGCTTACACTCTTTATAATAACATCGGAAACTTGGATTAAAGCTAAAGATGTAACTCAAATCCTAAATTATCAAGATACAAAAGAGACAGTGAAGCTAAATGTTTATGAGGAAGATAAGTGTAATGCTTTGAGCATAATCAGCAAAGGGGGGTGTGTCGACACACCCCCTTTAACTTTTAATGTCAGTCTATCACCGTTAATGAATCTGAATTTTAGTCTCTTATTTTGCATCCCTTGAATCGTGCCTCAGTTGTAATGTATTCAATTATATATTTTTTTTATAACAAATAATAATAAGAAGAAGAAGAATAAATAATACTTACGAATAATAATCCAAGAATAAGGACACAATTCACATAACAGCACACACAGAATCGGAGTAAGACTGGGACACGACTACACACTGTGAATTATTATAATTATTATAAAAAAATAAATAAAAAAAATATCCCAAAAATGAGGCGGATCGATGCGTGGTGGCACAAACGAATCGTAGCCTTTGTCTGTAGTGTTTGATAATAGGCACAACCCCTGGTTCAAAGCTAAAGAGGTGGCTCAAATCTTGGGCTTCGCTAACCCTAAAGAAGCAATCAGAGGCCATGTTAGAGAAAAATATCGCAAAAGGATACAGGAAGCACGGGGGAGCAAAACTCTCCCGCTAACCCATAGTGAGAAACATACAATATTTCTTAACGAGCTTGGATTATATTAATTACTTATGAAATATGAAATGCCCATTGCTGAGAAGTTTCAAGATTGGGTCTTTGAAGAAGTTTTACCATCCATTAGAAAATACGGAGAGTATAAACTCAGAACTGAGAACCAACAGTTACTGCACACTTTAAATCAATCCTTGGAATCCAACGTTCAAATCATAAAAAGCAATCAGCAGCTTGTAACAAGTCACTCTCAGATAAAAGCAGAGAATATGGAATTGGAAAAGGAAAAGCAATCCATTACTCAAATTTTGACTGAACAGACACCTAAAGTGGCAGTGGTGCCTGAAGATTCAAATCTGAAACAAGTCTCTTGTGTAGTGATTAAGTAAACCCTTCTAGAGGTGTACGGAGTTTGTGAATACAAATGAATTCCAACTAAAAAAATTAAATTCAAACAATCCTAATAAAGTAAAGGAAGAAGGATTGAGAATGTGCTACTTTAGAGAAAATGTTCCAAACGGTACTCTGTTCGACGGAGATCAGAAAAATTTCTTAAAAGACCCAATCTTGAAATTTCTCAGCAACCCGGCACTCAAAAAGCTTTTAAAGAACAGCGATTTCTGGAAGGATTTAATGGATGATAAGCAGTTATTGATGTTACAGACTAATGCTTCGGTGCGGTGGGAAAAGATTAGAGCGCAGTGGGTGGTTTGACAAGTTTCGAAGGGTCCGTCAATTGTTGTCGACGCATGTGCTCGAAAAAACCCTCCTCTAATGTATTCGGAGAGTGGCCTTTGTTAATGACCGTCTCCGGACAAAAACTCACCCTTTCTGGGAATGCCAGTGGATGGCCCTTTTTCGGCAAGGTCAATGTAATCAATAATTCGAAGAGGTCCGAAAAAATTAAACCCGCAATAGAAAATCGCAACAAAAATTTGCGAAAAGAAATTGCGAACAAATTCCGAGGGGGGTCTCTCCCGCCACCTCCGGGTGGGAGGGGGCACCCGCCTCACCCACCTCCCGCAGAACCGGCCAATATATACATATATATGAATTTGACCGAATAAATCTCGGGCTTAAGCCTTACCATGAGATCCACACTAATTGATTTTTCCCAAAAGGGAAAATTCGCTAAAAATAAAATCAAATAAATTAACTATTTTGTATATTACTTATAATAACTTGAAATTAAATTACGTATTCATACTTTACTGATTAAATTGGAATGTTATAGAGTCGACAACGATTCGGTAAAATAGCTTGATAATAAGTTTCATAAATTTATAACCATAATATAATAGTAATTGGAAAATGAATGGCAATATAGCACAAATGCAGTTTCTATATCTATTGTACATTAACAAGCCTTGTAAATATGCAGTAAACATTATTTTTAGTTTTATTATTGATACAAAGGCTAAAAAACAAAAAAATTGTAATTTTTAATATAAAATGTTAAACGAATCAGAAGTAAGTTGTGATGAGCATAACCGGTGGTGAACTTTAAAACGGCAGAAAGATCTAAAAGATAAGAAAAGTCCAGCTGGGAAGGGGACGCAGTCGCTTCTCTCTCACTTCTGCTCCATCCGTCCGTCTGTTCGTAGGTCCAGGCTAGGTGTCTTCACGCAGTAAAAATCTTTGAAATTTGTGCGCTTCACTGTTTAGCGGAGTTTTTTCTTTTAGGCCAACATTAATTTGTTATCATATTAGATTTGTTTGGAACCGGAGGAAATAAATTCGTTTTTTATAATAAAAGATGTAAAATTATCGGGTTTTAGCTGCAGCATAAATCTCGTGATCAAACGCGAAAATAAGTGAACGCACATTCAAATTTTTCTTGTCGAAGTAAGTGAAATACCTCTAAGAGTGAGCTAAAATAACTAAAAAATAAAACATCGAGGACACCTAGCCGAGGCGCGTAAAAAAAGCGGATAAAATTTAAAGAAATAAAAAAAAGTTAGTTTGTTTTATGGGCCATTCATGTCGGTGTTTGTCAGAACGTGTTTGTCTATGTGTATGTGGTGAGTGTTTAAATTATTTATTTGTATGTTAATTTATTGATTAAGTATAGTTGCACCAAACAAACTTTTATTTTAAATGGTTGTATTTATGCCTAATTATTGAGCTTTTTAAAGGTTAAAGTTGTCAATTTATTGAACCTAGGTAAGATCATACCATATGTAAAATTGTTGTAGCTTTTTAAAGGTTTTAGTGTTGTAGGGCTAAACTGTATTAAAACTAGGAAAGATCATTTATGAATTAAATTTTGATAAATTGTATGCTGGCAATATACGATTGTATTTTAAAGATAAGTTTTGGTTTAATTTGAAAAATATTATTACTGGGCAATTTTTTTTTAAATCAATTATTGTCATGTCTTAAGGATTTTAAAGTGAGGTTAACGAAATGGTATATAATCTGAGGATAAATAAATGTGTAGTTGCGTGTTGGAGTAGTGGTTAATAATAATTTCACAAAAGGCTCTAAGACTAGTTGTACAATTGTGGGTTGTGTAGTCAGGTCCCTTTGCCTTGTTAAATAAAATTTCAAAAAATTATCGGGTTTATAAAAACGAGTATCCCTGACAGGAAGTGAAGGTGTGGTGAACAAATTCACAACAGTTTTTATTACACCACCAACCATACTTCACAAAAGGTGTTAGGAGGAAATTAAAGGGTTCTGGCCGGAACCTAGGTGTGAAAATAATATTGCCAACCCGAGCCTTATTGAGTTTTCGGTTTATAACTAACCAAACTAGATTTGATTTATACATGCTACTGCTCTGACAGGTGACTCACATCATATCCAAAAAATACAAATTGTGTCAGATATAGCCTCCATTAAGTTAAGTTGTACATCACAATAGTTGAAAACAAAATATAAAATATAGTCAAGCCCCCAAAGAAAATAATCCTATTTGTATTATCGCTGCCATAGTTAAAATAATAAATAGAACTGTCAGAGTTGCAGGGAAATACATTGGTCATATATATAAAAAATGCAATGGTTGTTAAATTAATTATTCCCAGTGTTTCAAATAAATAGTTTTTTCCTATAAAAAAGGTTATTCTGTTTTAAGATAGTGTGGGTCACATTGTATCTGGGCCTTTATAAGTTGATCATATATTTTGAGGTATATTTTACCTATTAGTATTTTTTTGACTTGATAGACCCGAACTCAATTGATCCACTAGTGTTTCCTCTGAAAATTTACATTAAAAAAATAAATAAAGGGTTTGAGCTATCTTCCACTGCGCCAATCCTTACGAAATTTTTAAGAATTAAGTTTTTTCCCCCAGGTGGGGGGAAACTATAAATTTATGTGAGGATAAATAAAAGAAACAGTAAGTTTTTTTCCTCACATAAATAAATGGTAGCAGATAGAAATTGAGAGGAGTCTATCTGGTCAAATTGTTTGGTGCAAACTATAACGTTATTATAGCTTATATACAAAATAAGAGTGTGATATATATATATTTGTAAATTGTTATGGTATTTATTCAGAGTTTATAGATTGTTGAATTTATATACTGATGTACTTGAAAATATTTGAATGTGTTGAGAATATCGTTCGGTAGTAATTGTTGAATATTTGAACAAAATATAGAATAAGTAGAAAAAAAATTGGAAGGTGTGACCCTAGAATAAGGTTAAAAAAGGTAGGACATGTATTCAAGGCATTTTTTAACAACCACATCAGACAGACGAGAACGCATGTTCAATCGTGTCAACATGGTTGGCAGTCATGGCAGTGCTGAGCGGGAGGTCGGGGATCGGCTACGACCTTCAGCTCCTCCCCTCCCCCCAATGTCGAGCCCCCCTCACCCAAGCCCAACCGGCGGTCAGATAACAATGAACGATTTGAACAATATGCCAGCCGCGCACTCGACGCGAGTAGGAAATCAAAATCTCGGTGAACCGCGAGTTGATGGTTTGCATAACGAACCGTTAATGGATTTGGAAATAGAGCGACAATATCAAGCGGTTACCTTTGACCCCAGAACGCATTCAATAGATGTTATACAAGGTGCAAATGGTTACAATGAGCCGGATTTTTGGAGTATGAGTGCAAATTCGGATGCAACACAATATAGAAATATACCGAGTGTAACACGTCATGATTTTGTAGTAGGTTCCCAGACCAATCCATTTTTGCCGGGATATGAGATGGGTCGCGTGGATCGAGCGAATAGGTTTGGTAACACTCAATATCATTGCAATGTGGACAACGCATGTTCGATCGCTCCTCCGCATGTAATGTCGGCAAACAATGCATGTTATCAGGTGGTTCCCCAGCATTCTCAATTATTTTTAGGGCAACAAGAGATGACAAAAACTGATCGTACAGTGGTGTTAGAATTGATAAAAAATGTAGGCATTGCAGATGGGACCGATGAGTTTTAGCTATTGGCATTTTTGAAGGATTTAAAACCTCTTTTTGATATTGCGTCAAATTATTCAGGGGAAATTGTAAAATTGTTAATTCCAAAAACAAGGGGTCAATTGTTCAAATTGTGGGTAGAAGCGACGACAGCAGGTGTGAGATGGGAAGATCTACACTGCGCGATTTTGGCGTACTTTTTGCCCACGGCACGATTGAGGGAGATTGAATTATTAGAGCTAGATCGACCGCAGCGCCAGAACGAAACTTTTATAGAGTACGTTGAAAATGTTATAGCGGTAGCTTTTGCATTGCGAACTAAGATGACAGAAGAGGAGGTAATCGATACGGTTTTGAGTAAATGTGATCCGGGGACGAAGGCGCATTTTGCTTTTAACAGTAAGCCGAGAAATATAGGAGAGCTCAAGTTGTTGGCGAATAAAGTGACAGGGTCGATTAAGGCGGAAAGCAGATATTTTGGTATGCATCAGATGAGTAGTAGTAGTAGGAATGTAATGCAAGCGAGTAAGCCTAACTTCACTAGGTATAATCCTCAAAATTTTTCTCGACCAAAGAGAAATGAAAATGCAGGGAATCGAAACGAGCGGGTAATAAGGTGTTACAAGTGCAATGGCGAAGGGCATATTGCGAAAAATTGCGCGTCTTTAAACTGATTACGAACTCCGTAAGCAGGCGCCGGGGTTCTGAAAGCGATTTTAAGTCTGCGAAAGTGAGTGCAGTGAACTTGATGGGAAAATTACCTTTAATCAAAGTAAAAATAGGGGATCATGAAAGTGTAGCACTTTTAGATAGTGGGGCAACAAAAAGTTTAGTTAGTAAAAAATTGTTTAATGAATTAAAAGGGCAAAGATGTGTAAAAGGGGTAACAAAAATTAGTAATCACATGGAAACTGCAAATGGGTCAAAAATACCAATACGACAGGAATTGAAGTTGCACATAAAAATTGATGATTTATCATGGGATTATTCATTTTGGGTATCGAATGAGATTCCGTATGACATGTTGTTAGGTTATGATTTCTTTCATTTTTCTAAATTAAGTCTGAACATGGCAAAACAGGAAATTAAATTCAATTTTGGGGCAGAGAAGGAAAGAATTTTTTTATTACTAGAAGAGGATAATTTAAAATCAGAAAAAATAAAGTTTGATGATGCAGACATGAGTAGTGA
The DNA here is from genome assembly GCA_963675035.1 of Allygus modestus. Classification (NCBI taxonomy): domain Eukaryota; kingdom Metazoa; phylum Arthropoda; class Insecta; order Hemiptera; family Cicadellidae; genus Allygus; species Allygus modestus. The sequence goes on from OY776115.1 coordinate 69,918,838, forward strand.
GGTAAAGGAAAAATTTAACAGGCTATTGCGAGATTATGGAGATGTTGTGACAGGAAAAATAGGTAGGGCCAGAGTAGCACCTTATAAGCTCCGGGTGAGCAAGGATGTAAAACCGTTTAGGATGAGACCATTTCAGATGACGCCAGAAAAAGTAAAGGCAATGAGGGAAATTATTAATGAATTGTTAAGCAGCGGGGTAATAGAAAAAAGTCAGAGCGAATTTAGCAGCAATTGTTTTTTGGTTCCGAAGAGGGAAAAAGGGAAATATAGATTGGTAAATAATTATAAAACATTGAATCAGTATATAGAAATGGATAGTTTCCCGAGTCAGACGGTAGATTCAACGTTTCAATATTTACAGAATGCACGATTTTTTACATCAGTCGATTTGGTTCACAGTTTTTTTCAAATAGAGTTAAGTAAACATTCACGTAAATATACAGCGTTCAATACCAGTTTTGTTAGTTATCAATGGGTTAGAGTGCCACAGGGACTGAAAATAGGATCACAGGCGTTAAATAGGGTAGTAGATGAGGTGTTAGGTGACCTGAAGTTTAAGTGCGTAGTCAATTTTTGCGATGATGTATTGATTTACAGTCCCGATGAAGAGACGCATTATAACGATGTAAAAGCTGTACTAAAAAAATTGCGAGAGTATAACTTGACGGTAAACCCGGAAAATTGAAGTTAGCGAAACGTGGCGTTCAGTTTCTAGGGCATTACGTATCAGATGGAAAATTGCAGCTAGATCCGTCGAGAACAGACGCCATAAAAAATTATCCCGTCCCAAAAACTGTAAAGCAAGTGCAGCGACTTGTGGGTATGGCGAGTTTCTACAACAAATTCATTCCGAATTTTTCCGAAATTTGTTATCCCTTAAATCGACTGAAGAGGAAAGGTGTAAAATTTAAATGGACAAAAACCGAGCAGGCAAGTTTTGAGAAGCTGATTGAGGTCCTGACCTCCCCTCCCGTTCTGCACTTGCCGGATTTCAATAAAAAGTTTGTTTTGAGCTGTGACGCATCAGACCATAGTATAGGCTGTGTACTTCAACAAGAAATAAATGGTACTTTAGTAGTGATAGCATATACTAGCAGGGCTCTTCAAAAAAAATGAACGGGCCTATTCCATATATAAACGAGAGCTGTTGGCTTGTCTCTGGGGATGCGAACGATATCGCGAGTTTCTGTTAGATAAACCCTTTGTATTAAGGACCGATAATCAAGCAATCGTTTATCTGTGGAAATCGGACAAGACGACAGGTCAATTGGCCCGCTGGAAATTACGATTATCAGAATTTCCGTGTGAGATAGAACACGCGCGTGCTTCGCAAAACATACCGGCCGACACCTTATCTAGATTGTTCGAGCCAACGCCGGAGGCAACAAGGAATGATGTGAGACCTGAGCATACTCTTAATTTTTTGCAACATTTTCCAGCAGTTTTCAATGACTTTGGGCAAAAACAAAGAGAGGATCCAAATTTAAGGGAAATAATAAATAAGCTGGAAAAGGGAGAAATTGTAAATAATTATTCGTTAAAAAATGGGGTATTGAAGTACCAAAAAAATAAAAATTGTCCCCCCAAAGTTTGTGTACCAGAGACCTTCAAGCAGATCGTTTTAAAATTTAATCATGATACATCTTTGTCAGCACATTGGGGTATAAAAAAAACCACAGCAAAAATAGCAAAAGATTTCGCTTGGAAATCAATGTTCGAAGACATAAGAAATTATGTACGATCATGTAATTTATGTCAATTGCATAAAAATCCGCAAAATACGAAAGTGGGACTAATGAGTTCTACCTTACCCGAAAGATGTATGCAAAGGTTGCACATTGACCTTTTTGGCCCATTAGTAAGATCAAAAAACGGAAATCAGTATATGTTAGTTTGTGTAGACAGTTTTTCGAAATTTGCTTGGTTTGTTCCGCTTAGAAGGTCCACTTCCGAAACGGTAATAAAAGCAATGTCGGAAAGAATTTTTGCGCAAAATGGAGTAGTAGAAACGGTTATCAGTGACAATGGCAGTCAGTTTACATCAGCTCGATTTCGATCATTCCTATTCGCACTTGGAATCAAACACATAACGACGAGTGTAGCTAGGCCACAAGGCAACCAATCTGAGAGGGAAAATCGAAATTTAAAGTACGCACTGAAAATTTTTCACAGTAAAACTCAAGATAGGTGGGATGAAAATTTAAATTTCCTAATGGTAGGAGTAAATTCCGCCCACCATGAGAGTATAGGTATGACACCCGCCATGGCTTTAATGGGTAGAGAGTTGATTAATCCTTTACAACTGGCGTGGAACCTCATCGAAGAGGTAACACCATCACAGAGTGTTGAGGATAGAGTCAGCGAGATTCATAAACATTTGAAAGCGGCCCAAAGTAGGATGAAGCTAGCGTACGATAAAAATAGGCGAACTTCGCCTTACAAAGTAGGCGACCAGGTATTGTATAAAGTTTACATCCCCAGCGATAAGGCAAAAAAGATTAGCAATAAGCTTTCGCAGGGATGGAAAGGCCCGTGGACTGTGTTGGAAGTTTTAAATAATGTAAATGTAAAGCTAAAATTGAACGAAGATCCAACAATCGTAAAAATTGTTCACGTTGCTCAAATAAAAATGTTTTATGACCGATATTTTTTTTGAAAAGCCTATGTTGTGTAAAAAAATGTACCAATTAGTTATAAGCATGTATGTATATGTGGAACTAGGTGTGACCAGTGGAGACCATGGACATAACACTACTGGGAGACAGTCAGGTGCTGAGGCTTCAAAAGGTGTGGAAAGAGACTAACCATCTGTTCTCCGGCAATATGTGCGCGATCAGCGGCTGTACTACAGGACAGTTAAAGTGCCTAATTTCTGAACGGCATACCTCCTTCCGTCACACTTATTTCGTGTTAATTGGTGTCAATGATGTTGTGTCGAACATTCCAGTGAATCAAACAAAGAACAATATCAAGTCCATAGTTAAATTTTTAACAAAGAAGAATTTTACCGTTTTAATTTCAACCCTCCCTCCAACTTTACATAACTCAATAAATATAAATAACAGCATCAGAGACATAAACATTTTTATACAGTCGTTTCAACCGGTGACCAGTGTAAAAGTCACAATTTGCATAAACTCTTTAAACCGTTTAATACAGAGGATGAACATTATTACCAGTGGCGTTATAAACAAGGAAGACCAGACCTTATTCACTAGGCGCCAGCATTCCAACAGCTGATAATCCTTATCAGAGATAAGAGCGGCTCGACTGGACTTCGCAGCGGCACACACCCCCCTCCCCAGCCCACTCATCAGGGGACGCACAGGCCTTGGTTTCTGACACTGCTCTCTACCCGACACCCAGAGTCGACCTACATCGCGACAATCAGCGCACATCGAGGCTGCCGCCAAAGAGTTGCTGAGTGATGTCCGAAGGACAGAACCATACTGGTGGAGTTGTGCGCGACTTGCCCGCTCTGACAGCTGTAGTTTTCTCGAGGTGCAAATGAACAGCATGTAGAATAAAATAAGATGTAAAAAAAAACTTGTATAACAAATTGTTGAAGTACACCTAAGCGTCAGGGTCACACCTACAAAAATTGTTTGTTGTTTTATTTGTCTTGTATATTTGTCTTAAAAAAAAGGGTTTTGTGTGAAATTGATTCCGGGAAAGTTTAGGGAAAATTCAGAAAAGCCTTCGGCCTGCGGAACCAATTTTTTGGACAGGGGGCTTATGTGATGAGCATAACCGGCGGTGAACTTTAAAACGGCAGAAAGATCTAAAAGATAAGAAAAGTCCAGCTGGGAAGGGGACGCAGTCGCTTCTCTCTCACTTCTGCTCCATCCGTCCGTGTGTTCGTAGGTCCAGGCTAGGTGTCTTCACGCAGTAAAAATCTTTGAAATTTGTGCGCTTCACTGTTTAGCGGAGTTTTTTCTTTTAGGCCAACATTAATTTGTTATCAAATTAGATTTGTTTGGAACCGGAGGAAATAAATTCGTTTTTTATAATAAAAGATGTAAAATTATCGGGTTTTAGCTGCAGCATAAATCTCGTGATCAAACGCGAAAATAAGTGAACGCACATTCAAATTTTTCTTGTCGAAGTAAGTGAAATACCTCTAAGAGTGAGCTAAAATAACTAAAAAATAAAACATCGAGGACACCTAGCCGAGGCGCGTAAAAAAAGCGGATAAAATTTAAAGAAATAAAAAAAAGTTAGTTTGTTTTATGGGCCATTCATGTCGGTGTTTGTCAGAACGTGTTTGTCTATGTGTATGTGGTGAGTGTTTAAATTATTTATTTGTATGTTAATTTATTGATTAAGTATAGTTGCACCAAACAAATTTTTATTTTAAATGGTTGTATTTATGACTAATTATTGAGTTTTTTAAAGGTTAAAGTTGTCAATTTATTGAACCTAGGTAATAAATATCATACCATATGTAAAATTGTTGTAGCTTTTTAAAGGTTTTAGTGTTGTAGGGCTAAACTGTATTAAAACTAGGAAAGATCATTTATGAATTAAATTTTGATAAATTGTTTGCTGGCAGTATACGATTTATTTATGTGAGGAAAAAAACTTACTGTTTATTTTATTTATGCAAAGAAAATCCTCACATAAATTTATAGTTTCCCCCCACCTGGGGGAAAAAACTTAATTCTTAAAAATTTCGTAAGGATTGGCGCAGTGGAAGATAGCTCAAACCCTTTATTTATTTTTTTTATGTAAATTTTCAGAGGAAACACTAGTGGATCAATTGAGTTAGGGTCTATCAAGTCAAAAAAATACTAATAGGTAAAATATACCTCAAAATATATGATCAACTTATAAAGGCCCAGATACAATGTGACCCACACTATCTTAAAACAGAATAACCTTTTTTATAGGAAAAAACTATTTATTTGAAACACTGGGAATAATTAATTTAACAACCATTGCATTTTTTATATATATGACCAATGTATTTCCCTGCAACTCTGACAGTTATATTTATTATTTTAACTATGGCAGCGATAATACAAATAGGATTATTTTCTTTGGGGGCTTGACTATATTTTATATTTTGTTTTCAACTATTGTGATGTACAACTTAACTTAATGGAGGCTATATCTGACACAATTTGTATTTTTTGGATATGATGTGAGTCACCTGTCAGAGCAGTAGCATGTATAAATCAAATCTAGTTTGGTTAGTTATAAACCGAAAACTCAATAAGGCTCGGGTTGGCAATATTATTTTCACACCTAGGTTCCGGCCAGAACCCTTTAATTTCCTCCTAACACCTTTTGTGAAGTATGGTTGGTGGTGTAATAAAAACTGTTGTGAATTTGTTCACCACACCTTCACTTCCTGTCAGGGATACTCGTTTTTATAAACCCGATAATTTTTTGAAATTTTATTTAACAAGGCAAAGGGACCTGACTACACAACCCACAATTGTACAACTAGTCTTAGAGCCTTTTGTGAAATTATTATTAACCACTACTCCAACACGCAACTACACATTTCTTTATCCTCAGATTATATACCATTTCGTTAACCTCACTTTAAAATCCTTAAGACATCACAATAATTGATTTAAAAAAAAATTGCCCAGTAATAATATTTTTCAAATTAAACCAAAACTTATCTTTAAAATACAATCGTATATTGCCAGCATACAATTTATCAAAATTTAATTCATAAATGATCTTTCCTAGTTTTAATACAGTTTAGCCCTACAACACTAAAACCTGTAAAAAGCTACAACAATTTTACATATGGTATGATCTTACCTAGGTTCAATAAATTGACAACTTTAACCTTTAAAAAACTCAATAATTAGGCATAAATACAACCATTTAAAATAAAAATTTGTTTGGTGCAACTATACTTAATCAATAAATTAACATACAAATAAATAATTTAAACACTTACCACATACACATAGACAAACACGTTCTGACAAACACCGACATGAATGGCCCATAAAACAAACTAACTTTTTTTTATTTCTTTAAATTTTATCCGCTTTTTTTACGCGCCTCGGCTAGGTGTCCTCGATGTTTTATTTTTTAGTTATTTTAGCTCACTCTTAGAGGTATTTCACTTACTTCGACAAGAAAAATTTGAATGTGCGTTCACTTATTTTCGCGTTTGATCACGAGATTTATGCTGCAGCTAAAACCCGATAATTTTACATCTTTTATTATAAAAAACTAATTTATTTCCTCCGGTTCCAAACAAATCTAATTTGATAACAAATTAATGTTGGCCTAAAAGAAAAAACTCCGCTAAACAGTGAAGCGCACAAATTTCAAAGATTTTTACTGCGTGAAGACACCTAGCCTGGACCTACGAACACACGGACGGATGGAGCAGAAGTGAGAGAGAAGCGACTGCGTCCCCTTCCCAGCTGGACTTTTCTTATCTTTTAGATCTTTCTGCCGTTTTAAAGTTCACCGCCGGTTATGCTCATCACAAAGTGTTACTCTCTTTCAGAGACTTAGACTGTTTGCACAGAATTTCCCATTAAACTTTGACTTCTTCTTTCTCTTTTACGCCCAGCTGGTGACTTTAAGGAAAGTTTTAAAATACTTTAAATTTACAGTTTTAGGTTTCTTGTAAAAGAAAAACTTTTTCTGCCAAACTGCTTTGTGTTTATACTTACAGAGTGTAAACTAAGAAAGTTTTGCATGTATGAACAAGCTAAACTGTCGTTGTAGAAACTGAAATATCACTGGTAGCATAAATGTTTTTATTTCAATACTTTCAAATTTCATTTTCAACCCAAACAGATTATTTAAAATGTTTAAAGTCTAAGTTTATTGTGCATATGAAATGTCATTCCACAATATCTTGTGTTTCATAACCCTAAACGCATTCATTGAAGATTTACTGATAGTCTTCGTTAGTTCGATGTCCGTGAATTGAAATTGATACATTTTGTCTGCCTGTATTGAAGAAAAGGAATACTATATATTAATTTATAAATGTGCCGTTAACACCATAACTTTCGTTAAAATTTAAGCTTTGACAATATGTGCAACGGATGTAAAAATTATCACATATTTTGAATAATTTCAAATAATCAGGTTCACTGGATAATATGAAGGGCTATCTTTAGGATATACACACGAAAATTAGGTTTACTGATATTAAAACAAAGGCGTTTAAAAAATGTAAAACCTTTTCACCATTGTAATCACCATTACCAATATTTAGTAGTTTGAGATAGTTATCTACGTCTTATAGTATAAAATTGGGAAGTGATGAAAAAGAAACGTTGTCTAATATATTATTATTATTATTATTATGTCCACTGTTGCCCAGACAATTCAATTGTAGTTTAATCAAGTGAAATATTTACTTGATTCCCTTCTTAATCTATTGCTATGAAACTTAATTCAACGATACTTCTAACGTTTTTTGATTGTAAAGCAAGTTGATATTTAATTATAATAATGCTACCCATGTTGGAAAACTCTTGAGCATTTTATTTCATGTAAATACATTCATAATTAATAACCCTAGATGATTGTAATTGAGTGTGTAATCTGATTTTGAAACAGTTTTTAAAACGATGTTATCTACTTATTTGAAATATTCACTGATATTTATTTTAATTAAACGACACCAAGTATTGAGGGTTAAAATTACAAAATAACCTACTACCTAAGCTTACTTGCAATACTCCACCTTACTTTTTATGATACTTTTCTGTGAGTGCTTTCGATTCAGACGCCAAATATGTTTATATCGTATATTTCAAATTAAGTAATGTTTATTTAAAACAATCGACTTTCTTATGTGGAATAGTAAATATAACATTCATCAAGGTACATTTACAATTAAATGAAAATCTAATTTGTAATTTTATATTTTATATCTCCATCTCATACAAAGACTATATAAATTGTTTCCTAACTATCCTTGATCCAACAGGAGACAAAGGGCTCATTACAGTTTTAATTAAACCATTGTCTCTAAATCCCGAGAAATTGTTGGTGGACATTATTGTGGTTAATTAGTTTATGTTTTGTCTAATTAGGCCGTGAGATTTTTTTAATCACCAAACCAAGTTAGACTTTGGACTCCCGTGGAATTGTATTTTTATGGCAAGCAATAGTTTGTTTAAAATCCAATGACATTGTAGCAAAATAATGAGGTAATGATAAATAAAATGAAAAATAACAAAATAAATTAATTATTTAAGTTAATAATGTACAGTAATTAATTAAAAAGTAAAACTGATTAATCAAAATATATTTAAAAAATTTACAAAAAAGTCAAAGCTAAAGTAATCAAAGAACACAATTATCTAAGTAAGTTGGTTTCTCTAGATTCAATTTAACTTGTACTTCAACCTACTGTTCTCTCCTACTAATGACACCTAGAAAATTGTTTTTTATGAAAGAAGATTTTAACAGAAATAACCAAAATACAATACATGTTTTGTATCTTTACTTATGAGGTGTATAAAATTATTAAAACAACTGTTTCTAACAACTTCGCATTCACCATTTAGTATATATAAATTTTTGGCTATGAAAGCAAGTCATAACTGTGTAATGTGATAGTTTAAAATTAAAATAAATCAACATTTTGGTAAACTTCATTGCAAACTACTTATTTTCCTCTATGTTTCTACAATCTACTTTTTGACTAAAACCTATGAATTCTTTCATTATTATAAAATGACAGAAAACATAGTTTTTGCGGCCATGTCAATAGAAAAGGAAAATAAAGCGCAAACACAAGTAAAACTTTTTTAATAATAACAGCTTTCAAATCACCTCTTGCGTGTATTGTAATATGTTCTGATATAACGAAGCTTGAAGAGGGGCCGAACTGTGTTAGGGACAGGGCCAGGTGAGATTGGCTGTGGTCAAGAACACTGGTGAATCTACTTTCCGGAATTCCCAAGTGAAAAGTTGCTTTAGTTAGTTGCTATCGACTAAAGCAAAACCCATGAATTTCTGATCTTTAGTTTGTGTTTAGTTGCATTTTATTTACAATGCATCTTGTATAGCCTCGATTACCAGCATTAAGGAACATGTTTTTATTTTGAAAATTTGTTTGATTTGAAACCAGTTCTAAACCTGTTTTTGACTATATTTCACTGCAAACTGTCGCGGCCTATTGTACTGAATTTCAGTACTTAATGGAAGTAAAGGAATTTGATTTAATTTCTAAAATATATTAGTTTCTGACTTTACAATTATAATAAGTAATAAAGTAGGTTAATTAGTTTACTTACTAGTCAATCAGCGATTAATTCAAATTAATTTTCATTTGAATAAACACATAGCAATATATAATGTAAATAAAAAAGAATAACTGCACTTGCTTATTTCTGCTTATTTTAGCAGGATTGTTGGTTACAGACGACAGTTTTAAAAATTGATCCCATGAGGTAGATTGACCAAGGTGTTAGTATCTTATTTTGTAATCAAATTTGTAGGATGATGCTACACAGATTTTTAAATATTTATTTTAACTTATAAAGAAACAAAAACATATCGGTTGTTGGATTGATGTTATAAATAATCTGTCTTAAAGCCGTTTTGAAAGGGGAAAATAATGTAACAGATATCAAGGACCGTCTTTTACAGAAGATACGTTCTCCTGAAAACGGAATAGAACTCGATATACGAGATATCAAGGATTACTATCCATGTCGTCCTCCATCTTGTATTCAAACCGCAAGATGCGTTATATACATATCATGAATAGGGTAATGTATCCTATCATATCCAATCTTGTGGTGGAACGAAATTACTTTTTGGTAGAAACAAATGGCAGTTTATATTAATAATTCTCTAGTTATTTTTTGAATCCAGTGGATATCCTAGTTGTGTTGTAGACTATTGATTTGTTATCAATGTTCATAGTAAATAGAAACCTAAATCTTTTCAAATTAGTCATTATTAAAGCAGTTTAATAAGTAACAGTTTTAATATTTTTATTTAAAATATGTACAATATTTGTTTGATTTGTTAAAGTGAATTTCTATTCACAAGAGACTTTAGGACTTTACATTTACCTTATACTAAATTTAAAAGTATGGTTTCTTGTTCGAAACCGTTGCCATCGACTACCATCCAACTAGTATTGGAATATATTTTGATTGATAATGATTGCCTTTGTATAAACTCCAAGTCACTGACCATATATTAACCTGTTAACCTTTTAATTGTAGTTGCAACTAACTTTGTCTATTGCATGACTGATTTGCTGAAGGACGTTAAAGATAACTTAGTGCTGATATGTCCCCATGTTAGTTTTCTCAACCATAGTACATCAATCCCCGCCCCCCTTTAAAGGGCTAGACCCCGGTCTCAATCCTTCAAAGGCCTTATATTGGCAACTTTTACATTAAAGGTGTGTTCCACCTCCGCATCGAGTCCTCTAACACCATTAACCGGTTTATCATAATACTTAAAGCTTATTCTATTAAAATAATCACCACCGGAACCATCATATCGTTACAACTCAGTGCACCACTATGGGGTTCATAAGGTAAGCCAGACATATCAACATCAGCTATTGATGATATACAGTACATTATAACCTGAGTGTGCATGATTCCCGTTAATACTAGGGATCATAATGCACTCTTGTTTAACGCTCAGTCATAAAACACCAAACCCATAACCCACACACGAGCAGCGACTAATCATTTGGTTATATTTGTGCAAGTATTTGGTATATAGGTTTTGTTTTGGCGCCTCACTAACCCTACGGTTAGCGTTTAGGATATCAGAGCCATACGTCATGGGTTTGAATCCCGGGGTTCTCACATGATTGAGAGGCTGGGACCGTTATCATCTAACAACGTTAAGCACAAAATGCCAATGGTGCAGATAAAAAAAAGTCATCTAACAGGTTCATGTACAATTTCTCAATTGCAAAGGGATTGTTCAAGGGCAATGCCTATTAAGTTGTGGAAATTCACATTAAAACGAACCAATGTAGGAAATATGTTAAATCTACACTTGAAATTTAAAACCTTAAATATATATAGAGATGACATCATTGGGTATATAATTAAAGTTAGCAACTGTAATACAATTACAAAGTAAAACTCTAAGGCTATAAAGTACGTTTGTATATATATAAGGTATGTTGATTCCTTCATCTATTAAAATAAATACAAGTAAAATCTTTGAAATCATAGTATTCCTACATACACATTTGAAACATATTTGCCATTTCCTACGAACCGTTTAAAAAAACTGTGTATAGTGATTGTGTGTGTGTTATTTGTACAGTGTCTTTTATTGGTGCACTATTTCAACTTCTTTATACGGGTTTTAATTTGCGATCAACAACTACTAATAATAAAGAATCATACATTATCTCGTTAAGATATCACTTGCATTTATAATAACCAGTAGACCTGCTAACGGCAAGACCTCATTTTATTGGTCTGATGACTTGTTTTGTATCCTTTTAGTTAATTATTTGAAATGCCGAACCAACCAATGCTGATTTTAAAGTGAAGATGAGTTATGTATGTAGAATGAGTGAGATGATATGTGAAGCCTTGATTTGACTATTACCGGCTGATTCTCATGCCAGGATCAATAATCCCAAATGACCAAAGGCAGCTCAGTTCAGTTTCAATATTTTACAAACTTTTTAGATTTTTTGCTCAAGATCACTATGTATTTGTTGTTAAAAATTTCAGTATTAGCCATCTAGCTGTAAGTCATATTGTATATACCTTTGATGTATTGGGCATGTCCCGTTGAAATAAATAAATAAATAATAAGATCGGTTTGGCAAATTCCAGATTGTTCTAGACTAACCGGAGGATTAACATTTAAATAATATGTTAGTTTAACGCTGGATTAACCTTATGTCTTTTAACTTTCGTCGTCTATTATCAGAAATTAACATATTATTTAGTGAAAAAGTGTATTAAATTTAACAGAAATATTGTTGTTAAATGATGATAAAGTAACGGATGTTTAAAGGTATATTTTAATTGTTACCAAGTTAATAACGTAATTGCAGGTTATTCAGGGATTGGTTTAAATAAAGGACGGCTGAAATTTCAGCCAAATAGAATGCAAATGCTAATTTAATAAAAATAATTGTGAATGTCATAAACACTAAAAACTGTTCAAGGGATGAGGCATAAAGAACGGGTGAAAAAAATCATGTAAATCTGATTATAATAAAAAATAAATATAACATTGTCTGTAATTATGTTTGATAAAAGTTATAAATAATATAATACCAATGAATTAAATAAACAAAATCGACATTGTAGAACGTTGTGAATTATTAAATAGTTTGTTATACAAAATTTGCGTTAGCATGTTCTTTAGATAATGTCCTGTAAATATTGCAGAATAAGCTTCCATAACGAGATTACTATATTTTACCTTTATGAATTCGAATAATTAATGAACATGACGAGATATTTACCTGAGAGAACTTCTCCTCATAGTATTTAATCCTGAGTATTAATCTTAGAATTGTAAATTCAAATAGAATTTTCTGAATTACAAGATTTCAATTACTTACAATTGAATTACTAATTATATTCGATCTAAATATCTAGTTATTCGTAGCCAATATAATTATTCATAGTTTTGTACGCATATTTATGAAACAAAAGGATAGTTTTGTATATATACACTTAAATATATATATATATATATATACATATATTAATATAGGTTTAGGTACTCTCTTATTAATAAATCTTATTTTATATGGTATAACAAATATTATACGTTTTAAATTAATTTAAATCCTCAATATACGATTTTTTTCATCGATGTAGTTAACAATTGTATTTTAAGATACGTTTTACTTACTTTTAATAGTTATTTCGTCTTTTTTATCATTGAATTTTATCTATCGGCATAAGTAGTCAAATTTTGATTACCGGTATATATTTATTATCTGTTATGAAACAAGTTTCAATACTGACGAACTACACTAAAACTCACCTTGGAGAAATATTCCTGATATAACTATTTCATTTTAACTCTACGATTCTCGTTAAGAGTAAACTAGTTAATCCCGTAACACTAGTATACCGTTGTAATTTAAACAAAATATTACGGAAATCCTCCATCAAAGGTTAGAAAACGAAATTCACGGAAAGTGGACCCACATAATTTGTTTTGTAGATAAATATTTGATCAGATAGTATTTATAATCAATTCCATAGTATTACTAAGCTGTTTTATACATTTCCTACTTTCTTTTGTTTCATTACCAACAGCATTTCTGTACGGAGCATAATAGTATAAACGCTTTTAAGATGAAACGGTCCAAACCCCTCAAACGTTTGTGGACACCGGGGTATGAACCTGCGACCCCTTAACCGAAGCTGAATACGCTTACCGCTAGACTAGCTAGGTGACTAAAGGATTTTAGATATTTCTGGTTTACAACCGTTATGGTTGTGTTTTTTTTTCTTTGAAAACTTCTTAAGAATAGTGGGATATGTTTTATTATTTTTCATATCGTTTATCAATGCATGAACGCTCATGCGTTACATTACTTACTTATAATAAAGCGATTTGTAGTTATTATTTTATAACGTAATTTTATTTACCGATCAAGTGTTTTTGTAACCACCGAAAAGCTTACCGATTAATCTTTTCGTCATATAATGCTTGATACTACTTTGGTGTATACCTATAGGGGGGTATTTAAAGATTGACAAAACCCTAAAATATACTTGTAAACTACAGTTAATGATTTATGAAAAATGTTCTTACATACAGTGAAGTTCCGCTAATCTGTTATTATTAAGGAGTGAAAGCATTTGTTCCGTGAACACATCAAAATATTCAATGAGTCACTGTCAAGATATAAGGAACTGTTTACTTATTATTCATGGAATCTTAAAATTTCAAGTAAAATCACATCGTGGCATTCTGAAACCCGTTTAATGTCTTTATTTTTATTTTTAATATGAGAATTATTTTGTTTGAAGATTTTAAGTTGTCTATTTGCATCTTATTTTTATTTATGCGTGCTTTTAACACATTTACAATATAGAGAAGTTATTGCCATAGGTGGCAAGACCCTGAAACCTCAAAATAAAAAGCATATAAGGAACCCAAAATTGCAGACAAAGAATTACCAAAATGTTATCACATAAGTTGTCAGCACTTTTACATTTGTTATATGTGTCATAAAACTGTTATATACACACCTACATATTAAAAGGTAGAGTTTGGTTAGTTGATTAACCTAAACTGTTAAACTGTTACATTAAACACACCTAAAAATATATAGTGAGAGCAATGATCGATCGGTACAAGCTGGACGTTTATTGACACTTTTTAACTCTGGCCTGTTAAACCAATCGTACTTGTAGTCTACATACATTAGAGTAAATATCTAACTAAATATATTGATTTCAGCGAGAAATAGACAATACATGGCAAGCATATACAGCTTGACTTATGGATATATGGTTAAGGGAAGGTTAACTAGAATTACATAGTATTAAATTTGTTTCTCTAATCTCACTTCTGTTTTACTTTGTGTTAAGGTCCAGTTTTGAGTGTTTGCATGTTAGGAAATTGACAAACATTTGAAACTTTTATACTACATGTACAGCTAAGGATTATTGGTTTCTCCTAGCTGCACCCATTATGATCTTTCATTATATAATTTAGTTAGTTGCTTGTCTCTGGGCAACTAATGCAATATCTCTTAAACCAACTCACAAAGGCTTATTAGAAATTAGATAATTCAATTTTTAAATCTATTTGCTTAATTATGATAAGAATATAGACAATTAACAACTATTTCCAAACTAAAATGATAGTTTATTTGTTTTTTCACAGTAATTAAGTAGAAGTCTCTCGGCTGGAAACCCTCCAGAATGAATAAAAAAAATTACATTTTCCTAAAACGCTTCGCACGACAAGAATATTCTTTTCCAAATTTCAGCTTTTAAACTAGTTTGTATATCAAAAATATAATTGTACTCTGAAACATTTACTTCATAGTGGAATAATCCATAAGAATTCCGTAAACACATTTTGGAAGTGTATACTTTGCTAATTAAACTAAACATCAGCATATTTAACATTAAAATATTATCTAAGAATAACATTTCAACTTAAATACAAAATAAAATGATTTTCTGGGATACAAAGTTGTTAATAATTACTAGCAATAACAAACAAAATTAACTATTCTTTGTTGTTAGTTTTTAATTACCGGTAATTCACTGTCGGAGGAAAGGTGAGATTATTTTATTAGGAAAGTATTGTAGACATGTTCTGTTACTGATTAAGTAAAATAAGTTTCACTTATCATGTTAAACTTTATTTTACCCATCAGTGAAGGGAAATGTCCGGAATATTCTTAAATTAAACTTTGTAATATACACAAAACAATTACTATCGCTATACGATCTAAAAGTATCTCAAACACCAAAATACTCGCAGAACCACACCAATAACTTGAAAAAAAGGAACTAGCATTTTTTTGAGTTTTTTTACCGTCAAAAAAGCTTATACCTTAAGTTTTTGATTTGTTAGGTTTGAATTTGAATTATATTCACATATAATACCAAATCAGAGATAAGTTCCCGTATTGTGTGTTAAAACGAAGGTACGAAATACGTGAAGCCGGATGTCAAAATATTGTTATTATATTGCAGTGCTGCCGTCAACCCCAGCTCTAAGACATGCCCTTGTACAAAAAGTGGGATTAGTTATTCTCTGTTAAAATTACAAAATAATACTTTAGTTCATGTGAATGATCGTTATAAAACTTCATATATTTAAATAAATGTTACAATTTGTTTGGTTTTTAAACTGTTCTAATCAGCTGCCAAATTCTAGATTATAAATCATTGATATACACAATATTTGATGAATTGCCACAAACGTAGGTAATTAGAAATAATAGACAAAATAACATTCTATCTAAATAACAATAAATCATAACGAAAGAGTGGAAATACAGTTATCATAATTCACTAGGGCGTAATCTGAAAACCATACATTTGACTTAAATTTACAGCTTTACACTAATCAATTGTTTCTTCAAAACTTATTTGTTTAGCGTATAAAAAGCTATTATAAAGCTTAGCATGGTAATTTTATTTTCAGTGACAGGTTTCAAGTAAAATCTTCAGTAACATGAGGTAAAGTGGAGTACACTGCAATATAGGTCAAGCCGTAGAAGTGGTGCATCAGGTAGGTCTTCAATAATATCTCTAAAGGAATCTGCTAGACCTAACCCATTGTATGTGAACATATTTTAAATGCATTGAAAGATTGTTTTTCAGCATTTAATTTAAAGTGTGCACTTTTTATGTGTAACAGAAAAAGATTCCGTGCTAATTTTTATTTCACTGGGAACTGATCTCATTAAAAAATATATGATAACTAGTAATGAGAGAATGAAATGTAGGTGTTTTCTAAAACGGGTCTGATACTTATAATAAATTATTTCCATTGTCAAGTCTTTTATTTTAATATTTTTTATATTTATTTAGTCTCTTAAATTCAATTGAAATAAGAACAATTACGGACAACAGAATCATATTATGTTACTGAACAAATTTGTCAAATAAACGTTTGTATTCTAATATTGGCTTTTTACTGATTACATTGCATAATCCCAAATAACCAAATATGTAAACAATCACGTGTCACAGTTCACATAATCCTACGTAGGCAAACAGCCTTTTGAATAATCTATGTGTGTTGTCAATTCAACAGATTAAATATGTAGTAAGTAAAGTTGAACACAGCCTACAGGTCGAAAGTGGTCAGTGAAATGAGAGATAGTATATAATTTACAGTTTTTCCAGTCACTGAATTATACAGACTTCCTGAGCTTTTCATTAGTATTGTGGTATTGATATTGCATTATCCATAATCTTGTTCACTGCCGGTCGTATTGACTGGGTATGGTGGCAACAGTGAGAGAAAAGTAATTTTAGCTGCGATGTTTCTAGTTGGGGTTATAAATGAAATAAAGTATTTTTCTGATGAATTATACATTTTGTATGTTCCAAAAGACTCTATTTAAAAGAAGAAAATTAAATGTATTAAAACATTTTCATATATAAAGTTATATTAGGTAGCTATTACGTGGATTAGATGAAGTAGAAGGGTAAAGTGTTCCTTTACAATATAACGGATCAATAGACAACAACTAAATTTCGGATGACTTTTAATGGAATACAAATAAAATTTTTAAACATTATTTGAAATATCCAAGTGGATTGGCCAGAAATGAGTCACAAGACAGTATTCAATAAACAGAGGTGAAATGGCACTCTTAACTTTAAGGACTTTATTCATAAGCAAACAAATATTATCTCGAATGGGCAAAAACGATGGAAATTGCATCTTTTTATTAGGAAACATTTTGTTGGTCATTACATATTGCATCATTGCACTATTACAATGCGCTTCACTATACTCAATGCATCATTGCACGTTAGTAATCTATACATTAATGTGTGGAGGTTATTAATATGGAGCTTCCTAAACTTTAAACATTCACGATTCTGCCATAAATTTGAAGAAGGATTCCTGCTGTGGTAGGAATAAGAGCAAATTCATTTAACTAAAATGTCATCATTGAGATGAACTAAAAATTGTTTAGGAACATCTGTCACAAGTACTACATTATTAGTTCGTTATTTATACGAACAGGTAAATCTATCATATATTTATCCATTTTCTTTGCCCAACGTTGTATTTCAAGATACACTGTGCGAGAGTCCTTCATTGCAGCGGTTGCCATGACGACAAGCGACGCCGTCCATGAGGGAGACCCTTATCAGCTTTTATGAGCTGAGGTGATTTAAACAACACTTTTCATATGGGGTTTTGACCTTACATAATGCGCTGGTTCACTACGTTGTATAACGAAGTAACAAACAAAATGGGTAATCGGGACACATTTGGAAAAGAACCACAAGAAATTATAGACGATGGTTTCCTTATGGACTTCATGTCAAATGAACACTATTCAAAATTTCTAAGCATTTGTAAGTTATCAATTACGAACAAAAAAAGGATATATTTAAGTTAATATATATATTATTTGGATTAGGTAGCCTTGGTAACTTCGCATTGGTGATGGATGGTGATGGATTTGGTGATGGCAGTCGTTTTCCATGGCTTTTATTTAATTATGCTAAGAATTTCAGTGCACCAAGTATATCTTATATTCTTATATAGGAAATTAGTGATACATTTTATATCTGTGTTGGTTTTCAGTTCAGAAATCAATAATATAATTCATGAGATTACCTGATTATCAACTAGAAAGCAGACGAGGCTGATCAATTTTTAATTTATATATCTAAAATAAAAATAAAATGTATGAAAAACCTAGAATTTTGAATAATTTATGTTTTGCGTATGACAATTTAGCGATTGATTACCAAAATATCAATCACTTTTGCATTGTAAGAATGTCCAATAACGGTTTCAATTAAAGACCTTTGTTAGTTAGTTTGTTAAATCTGTATTTATATTTTTATTGATACTAATACTGAAACATTAGCAAATAAATTTTATTTCACATTAAAAATACATATATTCCAGAAAATAATTTATACGAGGCAAAATATTGCAAATACAAGTCACAAAATTAGTCCTAAAATGAAAACAAAATGTATATTCACATTAGTTAATTTAATCTGTTAGTTGTTTCGTTAAATTATGTAGTTAAATTTGCCAAACTACCGTAGTTTTAAGTCCAGTTAAAAAAAGGAAAATAAGAAATCTAGTAGACCCAGTAGAGGAAAGTCTGACAAAATTATGGTTAGAAAAACATCCCATGCATTACTTCATCTACATTATATCCAATTGATTAAGTCATAACTAAATTATCGTTACACCACTGAAACACGTGTTCAACTGTTCCGTCGTTTACTGTAAATCAATGACAATTCTGCTTACAAATTTAAATTTATAATTAAAACATCTAATCAGTATTATAATTTGTATTATTTGGGGACAAGGTCGTTTGTTTACAAAGTAAACATCGTCAGGTCCCAAATGTTAGGTTATATAATTGTTTACTTGTAAATAAACATATAATTTGTATAGTAAACAAATGATACGCTAATTTTATTTCGGGATAAAAAGAAGGTAATACGGCAACATATTTCGATTGAAATATATACAAAATTTGTGTATAAGAATGGTTATAATAAAGCGGCATTTTGAATTGGACCTGCGTCATTATTAAGAGTTATATTGTGATTTTTTATAAGTAATGTTTCGTAAGTATCAAGTTTGTCTTAATTCTTGTCCTATTACTGGTTTGATGTTTTTGTTATAAATTTATATTTATCAGTAAGAAGAGTGTTTTACAATTTCAACACCTTTTCATTCAATTTTAAGAGCTAATATTCTGTAGATCATAGGGGAGAATGCGTATCCAACGTGTGCAACAAAACAATAGTATTTTGAGGTTGAGAAAGGTTTCTAAATATAAAAGCCTATAACAAACCTTTAAACCTGTATGATTTCTAGTGGTTTTAGGGGGATAATTACTCTTAAAAATAAAAATAAACGCCTGGAGATATTGTGGATTAGTACCTACATACTAAATGTCATCAAAGTGGGACAACTGGTGTAGTCTCTAGCTCTGCACACATACCCCCCCCCCCCACACACACACGCACACACACCCAGGCACACACACCCGCGCTCACGCACACACACCCGGGCAGTCATCACTTAAAATCACTTTTTTGGGTCCTGAGGGCACCAAAACGAATATTTCCACTAAAAACTCAAACTGGAAAATTTTGACGAAAACAGTACTTTCTCCTTACACTATGTATAGGGGGAGACAGTCAAAAACTGACAATTTGTACCTATTAAAAAAAACAACTTAAAAAATGTTGTATAGCGTTAGGAACAAAATGTATTATTCAACACGGTTTTTACGTCAAACTTCAGTGACAGTGATCCTGATGGAGAGTGAACAAATAGAACCTTGTGGTAAATAAATCTTGCCTGCAGGCAAGCTACTATTTGTCATATTCGAATTTACGCATATTTATTATTAAATAACACACGTGTCAAATTAATTTAGTAGTACTGTACTACTGTGGTATTTTTGATAACTACACTATAAATATTCTTGCGATAATGTGTTATAGGGTTATTACTATCGAATACTAAATTTAGATATATGGTTAAAATAGTTACGTTTTTAACGCAGAAATACTACACTATCAACATACACGGTGAGTGAAAAGGATCCATACTATTTTACATGAGTACTATCAAATAAAATTAATAAGTTTTGTATGTCAGATTAATAACAGCTAATTCGAAATATTTATTCTATTGCATTATTCTTAGTCAAGGAATCAGTTTTAATCTGCTGTAGGACAAAGAAAATGTTTGATTTTAATCGTATTGTAGTACAAAATTAATTTAAAAAATATGTACTGGCCCAACAATTTCACCTTTTAAAATATACACTCTACAAAGGTTAAGTGTGGTTAATTCCCTCCCCATCCCTGGACTAAGGATATTGCGCAGCACTTAACTTTCAATTTAAACTAGGAGTACGCTATTATATCGCGTATGATTATTGAGCTAACTGTTAACAATACAAACAAAAATGTTTCAATTGACAATATGATAATATGACAATATTCCCAATATGACAATATTATCAATATTGACAATATTCTAAATACGACAATATTGTCAATATTGACAATATTGACAAGGGCCCCCCATTATAACTGCAGCATGACAATAACATACAAATTCAGAACATGACAAACAATGAGGCCTGAAATCTGTCAATTTGTTTTTAAGAAAAATTAATTGCCTTATTTTAAAAAGAAAGGAAAAGTATCATATAATGTTGAATATAATCTTGTAATTAAAAGTCTTTGACCCACTTTTTAGAACCAACCAGTCATTGTTTCAACGTCTAACATTTTGTATAAATTTTAATATATAAAAATGGATCCCTATATACCTTGGCCACGCCATCACTTGAAAATTAGTGGGCCAAATTGAATAATTGTTTTTTGTTGTGTTTGTTAATGTCAGGACAAGGTTCTTATCAAAAACAATTTTTAATCCGACCTAAGGGCTCTGCCCCACAGGCCTTCAAAGTTCCCATTGATTTGATCTAAGTTCAGTTAGTTACACTAATCAGCTGTAAACATACTTAAAAAGCATAAACATATGTTGATTATGGAAATAAAAAAACTACTTGAATGGAAACTCTCATTTTCAAGATAAAAAATTACTTGAATGGCAACTCAAACTATTTTTTCGATATTAAAATGAGCATAGCGAAAGAGCTAATCTGGGAGGCGAGTAAGCGAAGCGAACGTGCTCATCTTGAAAATGAACGAGTATTTTAAATAAAACAAATTCAATGACATTAGGACAGGACAACGTCTGTTGGGCCAGCTAGTTATTTATATTGATGATTACGTGTATGGTTCAGTTATAATAGACGCTGTGTAGCATTTAATTTTCCAAAAACATTACAATCATATTATTTTTAAGTAACGGTGTACTATGATCCCACTTATGTTTTATATTATCGACTATCTCAAGTTTAATTTATGCAAAACGTTTTTGCTGTAAAAAATAATACGGAGATTTCTGCTTGAAACAATAGTTATTTGTGTATAAAGGGAATTAAGTGCAACTTTGTTCCCTGAAGGAAATTATTGGTGCCCGACGCCGTAGGTGAAGGCAACAATTTTACACACAAAATTTTTCCCACACCCCAAAAGCCACAAGTATTGATTGATAAGTACTCAC
Organism: Allygus modestus; assembly: GCA_963675035.1. Classification (NCBI taxonomy): domain Eukaryota; kingdom Metazoa; phylum Arthropoda; class Insecta; order Hemiptera; family Cicadellidae; genus Allygus; species Allygus modestus. The sequence goes on from OY776115.1 coordinate 69,940,600, forward strand.
ATTCACAATCGCTGTCCATTTTGGTTGCATAATGCGTAATAACTAAAGTCGGAACGTTAATTGCAGCTGGAGTGAAATATCAATCAGCTGATCCGATTCCCTTATAGTTGTAGCATTAATGATTGCAGCGAAATGTCAGCTGATTCTGTTCCGCAGGAGACAAAGTAGTGCTATACTCCTTCATTACAAGGAGTAAAATTTGACTTTACTAAGAAGGTTGGGGGAAACAAAATTCATCACACAAGATAGGAACAACGTTTCCTTCCATTTTTAAAATGCATTGTATTAGTTCACACATACGCAAAAAGTTAGAGAAAACTTAGTAAACAAATTTCATAATCGGCCTGGAAGGACGAATCCTGCAAAGTCTATTAACACAATAATATACAATTATATATAATTACAATTTCTGGTAAATAGTTAAACTATATTCGATTAAAATGTTAAACAGGAGCATCTATTTTACTTGTTAAACATTAAAAGTAATAGTAATTTTTCACTGAGAAAAACATGTTTTCTGAAAATAAAAGGACCAATCTCTGTAGGACAGGAGCTTCAATTTTAGATGAAAACTATTTAAATCGGTCCTGTAGTTTTTATTAGTGGATTTACAAAAGGAATGTTGTTGATATTTGAACATGGGCTCGTATGAGAGCAAAAAATTAAAACTAATTTCTCAGTAAAAACAACACATCTAAGCTAAACAAAGATATTAATGACATTAGTGTATGACAAAACCTTCAATTCAATACAAAAACTATTTAATGGTTTTTGCTAGTAATGTAAGTGATTTATTGAAAGCTGAACAATATTTGTTATGGGAGTAATAAACGCAAACATTGGCGTTAAAAACACATACACAAAATAAATGTAATTATGACATAACTGCAGGCCAAAACCATTAATTTAATACTAAAACATTTGAAATTGGAACAGTAGTTTTTGCTAGTCGATTTACATAAAGAATTTTGTAAAAAATGTTAATCGGGCTGTTTCGGGAGCTCAAAGTATTTTGTATTGAGAAAAATCCATACTTATAATGGTTGTGCATGTGCGTGTGTGTCCCAGGTGATTTTGAAAAGGCCTACCCAAAACTGCTCCAGACCATAATGTTGTAGAGGACCAACAAATTTTAGGTAGGTACATTTTTTCCTCCAGACCTCAAGTTTTATTAATTTATGTTGATAATTAAGGGAGTCATTACATTTGACTTACTCTCCATAAGAATAACATGGGGGCTGAGTACGCAGGTTCGTAGCTACGGGGATAATCAAACTTATATGTGGCTTCGCCTAGTTAAATTATTTGTATATTTGCCAAAAAAATATAAAACGCACACCACTATGCAAATGGCCGATTAAAGATAGGTCATGTTGATTTTACATGGCAATCAGCCACTGCTATCTATATATCATTGTACTACACTGCGGTGTATCTTATTAGTTTGTATATTGTGCAGTGTATTGTATCGGTAATGATAAATTATTTGTATTTAATAAGCAATCTGATAAGACTGAGTGAGTTATTCTTGAGTTAACTAAATTTTTATATCGTAGATTCTATGATAATACTAACCACACATATGCTGACAGCAAACCTACCCCGCCACAAACCGGTGCCAATTTCATATTACTACCCGGGTAGTATCTTTTCACTATATGAACTTGTTTCAAATTCCCTAACCTGCTGTGTTTTAGATTTTGCCTAACTAAAATAAATTTTACTAAGGGCTCTCTGTACTTAGGTACTGAATCAAAACGAGCTTTGCACAAGTACGGAATAACCATTATGTGGTTCGTTTTAATGGGGTTGGTTATTGTAATTCGACATCAAATAAGATTACACTCAATGAATTCATCTGAGAGGGAACGGATCAGTCAGCCATTTTGTAATCTATCAGCTAATTAAATTCAGTAGCTAAACAATACCAAGTGTAACAGGACCGTGGGGATTGTATAGCCATTTATTACGGAGAAATAAGTCACTTCACTGATACTCCTTTTTAAGGAAAAAAATTCAAGCGTTATTCAATTATTTGTAATTTTTGTGAAAGAATTACTAAACTCACTTGATTAGGCTATTATTAATACTTTTAAAGAAAAAGTAAACCTTCGGACTTACATAGTCATAAGAAAGTGTATGGACAGTTACTTTTAAAACTAACAGAATTACTATGGTGTGTTTACCCAATATCAACCAAAGCAAAAAAATAAAAATAAAAATAAAAATAAACACAAGTATAATAACGATCTGGGAAAAAATAATAACAATTATCATTGAAAAGCCAATGAATTTCTGCTCAAAGAATTAAAAAAATTAATAAGGTTGCAATTTCCAAATATTTAAGCTATACAAAATTGTATTATCAAACCATACCGTTTGTAGTATATTTCTATCCTTACAACATCAGGCAGGGGTCTACAGCACCAGTAAGGTAAATTAATATGTAAGCAATATATAATGACAATAATTACGTTTTTGAATTATAATATAGTTTAAACATGAAGCCTAAATTATTTTCCCGATATCACATTGAACACCATACACAAGTTTTTGCAGTTCACATAAGAATCTTGCAACCAAATGACCGTAATTTCTTGGTTGTGTTGATCATTAAATTGTCATTATTTGTTTACGAATACGCAGTGTTGGCATCTTCGGTCGACGAATAGACATAGGACTTGTTTTAAAAACAATGTAATGATAAAGTAAAACAGTACATGTAAAAGTAATTACGATAAACCCGTAAGTGTATATATATGATTGTTTTGATAAATTATTTTTTCATTACCCTCAGCCTAATTGTAAACGCTAAAAGATCATAAATATTTAAGGTTTATATGAATGCCTTATGCAATATAAAGGGTATTAATCTTCTCACCACGTTCATAAAAAAACTATTTTCATTAAGTTACCTTACTTGCGTATTAAATAAATAATCCAAACTTAACTAGGGCTGAAGATTTCGTTCACACCATAACAAATCCTCTCTATTTGCCATTCCTTTTTCAGGAGAAGCAAATAATATTTATTTTTGCAGCTTACTGTTTAAAAACTAATAAATTATGATTGAAATATACTTGCGATAAAATTAAATCATTGTTTCTTATTGCTGAACATTTTTTATTTATGGACAAACCTTAGTTGTCTACAACAAATTGGTAAGGCTTACGTACTAATGATTACATGCAAATAAAACATTGTATGCAAACTTAGAGATAGTTGTTTGATTATGCATGCATTACAAAAGAAATAAGAAACGAGCAAACATGACATAATCTCTAAAGCGGATGAAACGAAACATTACATTTATCATGGGCTAGATGATAATTTACAGTGCGATAGAAAAATAACAACCCAACAAATAACAATGATAAGAAAAATAACAATGAGGCAACGGAGAAAAACAAAAAAACAATCAATCAAGCAGTCGAAAAACAAATAAATAATACAATAAATAAAAGCTCTGTGACTAGTAACAATAAGAAGAACTTTGACTAACAGTAAAGTGCAAATATGACTACAGTTTCAATTAATACATGAAGTATAACAAGACCAGCACAATAATAACATTGGATAAACAAAACACATTCAAACATTGAAACTACTAGAGGTAATGAGACAAACCCCTGTGGAGATTTGGTATATTTTCTAAATTTTATTTCATGCAAATAAAGTTAATAGCAAAATAATAATTAAATAAAGTTAATAAAGTAAATAAATTTGTGTTCACGCAATGTAGTCATAACGCGCCTTAATTTGGTAAAACGGATTTTCTATGTTGTTACGACTCTTCGCCCAGTAAACATACTGTGCAGTGTTCGTTGCGCGAGTGAAAAACCAGAACACTCCTAAGCTGTATGTGAAAAGCATATCGACTTATGCAACGCACTGTACAAAATTATTACGGCACTTAACTGTATTTTTAAATGATGGTTCCCGGGGAAGTAATACGATGTATAATCAATGGTCCTAACGCTCGACATTAATTCACTGAGGAGGTGCAGCACCATTGGAACATGGCCTGTTCCCACGAGATGGATTCTGGGATTATATCATGTCATTACTGACTGCAAACAATGTGCATGTAGTTAGATGATTGCATTTAATACATTATCAAAGGTATTTGAAAATAGTATAAAATGTGAAGTCTTGTAACTAGTTTGTTCTTAAATAGCTCTTTTAGTAGTGCGAGAAAGACAAAACAGACTCCTTAAAAGACATATACGTCAGTACTTAAGTAAGTGAGTATGTAGGAGTAAAATTAGAGAAAACTACTACACCATTTCTCAATAAAGTTACACCTTTATCCTCAAATACCTTTACAACTTGGCGAGTCAGTTAACCTGGAAAATCTCCCCATAAAACCTGAAAAACCATTTCACTTTAACCTTAATGGAGTTTGTTTCATCTTAATATACTTTGCAGTAACAATTTGTAAGAAATTATTACAACAATAAAAGTTAAGTATATAAAGGTCTTGTGTTTCTACGCTCTCATAAAAGTAGGGGGCATTGGATGGGCATACAGCAGTAAACAAAGTGAACCTAAGTATGAGGATGAGGATCATATGACGTCACCCCCCCCGACCATGACCTTTGACCCCCCCACGACCCTGGGGGGAATAGGGGGCGTTTCCCCTCTTAAAACCTCGAGTATAGCAATGGATTCTGTAGTGCCTCCAAAGCAGGGATTTGGGAGGATGTTTTTAAAACAACTTGTTTACAAGATTTTCTGTCCATTCGACCGTGCTTTGTATTTTATATTTAGTAAATAAAAAGTAATTTATTCATTAAAGTTGGGCTAAAAGGGAGAAAGTATGTGTCAGTTTCCTGATACCGTTTATTTTAAGGTGTTTTCCTTATAGAGGGTGGTGTCCGGGGGGTCGTGGTGGGCCGTGGGGGGGTCGTGAGGGGGATCTGGGGGGGAGTTGGGCGGGGGGTGGTCGTGGGGGGGTCAAAGGTCATGGTCGGGGGGGGTGACGTCATATGATCCTCATCCTCATACTTAGGTTCACTTTGTTTACTGCTGTATGCCCATCCAATGCCCCCTACTTTTATGAGAGCGTAGAAACACAAGACCTTTATATACTTAACTTTTATTGTTGTAATAATTTCTTACAAATTGTTACTGCAAAGTATATTAAGATGAAACAAACTCCATTAAGGTTAAAGTGAAATGGTTTTTCAGGTTTTATGGGGAGATTTTCCAGGTTAACTGACTCGCCAAGTTGTAAAGGTATTTGAGGATAAAGGTGTAACTTTATTGAGAAATGGTGTAGTAGTTTTCTCTAATTTTACTCCTACATACTCACTTACTTAAGTACTGACGTATATGTCTTTTAAGGAGTCTGTTTTGTCTTTCTCGCACTACTAAAAGAGCTATTTAAGAACAAACTAGTTACAAGACTTCACATTTTATACTATTTTCAAATACCTTTGATAATGTATTAAATGCAATCATCTAACTACATGCACATTGTTTGCAGTCAGTAATGACATGATATAATCCCAGAATCCATCTCGTGGGAACAGGCCATGTTCCAATGGTGCTGCACCTCCTCAGTGAATTAATGTCGAGCGTTAGGACCATTGATTATACATCGTATTACTTCCCCGGGAACCATCATTTAAAAATACAGTTAAGTGCCGTAATAATTTTGTACAGTGCGTTGCATAAGTCGATATGCTTTTCACATACAGCTTAGGAGTGTTCTGGTTTTTCACTCGCGCAACGAACACTGCACAGTATGTTTACTGGGCGAAGAGTCGTAACAACATAGAAAATCCGTTTTACCAAATTAAGGCGCGTTATGACTACATTGCGTGAACACAAATTTATTTACTTTATTAACTTTATTTAATTATTATTTTGCTATTAACTTTATTTGCATGAAATAAAATTTAGAAAATATACCAAATCTCCACAGGGGTTTGTCTCATTACCTCTAGTAGTTTCAATGTTTGAATGTGTTTTGTTTATCCAATGTTATTATTGTGCTGGTCTTGTTATACTTCATGTATTAATTGAAACTGTAGTCATATTTGCACTTTACTGTTAGTCAAAGTTCTTCTTATTGTTACTAGTCACAGAGCTTTTATTTATTGTATTATTTATTTGTTTTTCGACTGCTTGATTGATTGTTTTTTTGTTTTTCTCCGTTGCCTCATTGTTATTTTTCTTATCATTGTTATTTGTTGGGTTGTTATTTTTCTATCGCACTGTAAATTATCATCTAGCCCATGATAAATGTAATGTTTCGTTTCATCCGCTTTAGAGATTATGTCATGTTTGCTCGTTTCTTATTTCTTTTGTAATGCATGCATAATCAAACAACTATCTCTAAGTTTGCATACAATGTTTTATTTGCATGTAATCATTAGTACGTAAGCCTTACCAATTTGTTGTAGACAACTAAGGTTTGTCCATAAATAAAAAATGTTCAGCAATAAGAAACAATGATTTAATTTTATCGCAAGTATATTTCAATCATAATTTATTAGTTTTTAAACAGTAAGCTGCAAAAATAAATATTATTTGCTTCTCCTGAAAAAGGAATGGCAAATAGAGAGGATTTGTTATGGTGTGAACGAAATCTTCAGCCCTAGTTAAGTTTGGATTATTTATTTAATACGCAAGTAAGGTAACTTAATGAAAATAGTTTTTTTATGAACGTGGTGAGAAGATTAATACCCTTTATATTGCATAAGGCATTCATATAAACCTTAAATATTTATGATCTTTTAGCGTTTACAATTAGGCTGAGGGTAATGAAAAAATAATTTATCAAAACAATCATATATATACACTTACGGGTTTATCGTAATTACTTTTACATGTACTGTTTTACTTTATCATTACATTGTTTTTAAAACAAGTCCTATGTCTATTCGTCGACCGAAGATGCCAACACTGCGTATTCGTAAACAAATAATGACAATTTAATGATCAACACAACCAAGAAATTACGGTCATTTGGTTGCAAGATTCTTATGTGAACTGCAAAAACTTGTGTATGGTGTTCAATGTGATATCGGGAAAATAATTTAGGCTTCATGTTTAAACTATATTATAATTCAAAAACGTAATTATTGTCATTATATATTGCTTACATATTAATTTACCTTACTGGTGCTGTAGACCCCTGCCTGATGTTGTAAGGATAGAAATATACTACAAACGGTATGGTTTGATAATACAATTTTGTATAGCTTAAATATTTGGAAATTGCAACCTTATTAATTTTTTTAATTCTTTGAGCAGAAATTCATTGGCTTTTCAATGATAATTGTTATTATTTTTTCCCAGATCGTTATTATACTTGTGTTTATTTTTATTTTTATTTTTATTTTTTTGCTTTGGTTGATATTGGGTAAACACACCATAGTAATTCTGTTAGTTTTAAAAGTAACTGTCCATACACTTTCTTATGACTATGTAAGTCCGAAGGTTTACTTTTTCTTTAAAAGTATTAATAATAGCCTAATCAAGTGAGTTTAGTAATTCTTTCACAAAAATTACAAATAATTGAATAACGCTTGAATTTTTTTCCTTAAAAAGGAGTATCAGTGAAGTGACTTATTTCTCCGTAATAAATGGCTATACAATCCCCACGGTCCTGTTACACTTGGTATTGTTTAGCTACTGAATTTAATTAGCTGATAGATTACAAAATGGCTGACTGATCCGTTCCCTCTCAGATGAATTCATTGAGTGTAATCTTATTTGATGTCGAATTACAATAACCAACCCCATTAAAACGAACCACATAATGGTTATTCCGTACTTGTGCAAAGCTCGTTTTGATTCAGTACCTAAGTACAGAGAGCCCTTAGTAAAATTTATTTTAGTTAGGCAAAATCTAAAACACAGCAGGTTAGGGAATTTGAAACAAGTTCATATAGTGAAAAGATACTACCCGGGTAGTAATATGAAATTGGCACCGGTTTGTGGCGGGGTAGGTTTGCTGTCAGCATATGTGTGGTTAGTATTATCATAGAATCTACGATATAAAAATTTAGTTAACTCAAGAATAACTCACTCAGTCTTATCAGATTGCTTATTAAATACAAATAATTTATCATTACCGATACAATACACTGCACAATATACAAACTAATAAGATACACCGCAGTGTAGTACAATGATATATAGATAGCAGTGGCTGATTGCCATGTAAAATCAACATGACCTATCTTTAATCGGCCATTTGCATAGTGGTGTGCGTTTTAAAATTAAAAATCCTGTGAGCAACGAACATATAAGGGAACCAGTAGATGGGGAAATAGTTTAGAATACATCGTGTCTACCTGGATATATTCATAATAGTCATAGTTTATAAGTTTTAGTTTTTTTATCATTTTCTCATAACTCCAATAAGCACATTTATAGCACGATTAATTTTCAATTATTGAAGACTTAATAATATAATATATACAGTATTTTTAATATTGTCACTGTTATGTCTTAGTGCACGTTTACACCGGAAACATTCCTTTGAACAATAGTTTACTTTTATGTATTTCAACGCCAACGGAATTTTTGTTATAGGATCACACAAACGCATTTAGGGAAAGCGGTCCAAACCCCTAAAATGTTTGTGTACACCCCGGAATTTGAACCCTTGACCCCTTTAACCGATGTAACCGGTAGGCTAGCGAGATGCCCACGGTTATCTGTTATATCTTTTGATCCAAGACAATTCAAAACTGCGTTAATATTTTCCCTCTAGAGCTAAACAAGAATCCTATATTGTTCATAAGACACCTTACAATGACTGCCAAAGTATTTTTTACCTTTAAAAAAACCTCCACCCCTTACTGGGGAGGGTGTCTATTTTTCTGGATTTACCACCAAGGAATTCTTGGTATTTCAGCAGTATGAAATTTCTACTCTACCATACTGCCCAAGGAGACTTTATGAACGTAATACAATACTAATAAGTCTGGTGTTTTACTACATTTATATCAGTCATCATGAATTATTTGGTCTTACTTATTTATTCAAATATTATAAACAAAATTTGTGACTTAGGAAAACGTATTTAACAAATAAATTCTTACTAAATAGTAATATGTTTAAATCCAACCATAAATCGGGTATATTTTTACAATTTTTTGTATTATTCTGTGCTGTGACCACAAGGCGCAGCTAGTATAGTGGCCGAAGAGCGACCCTTGGACTGCGGGACGCAGTGGGTTAGGTAGTTTTGTTTTTTTTCAGACCGCAAGGCGCAGCTGTAATATAACCGAGTCGGAAGCGTCCGGGGAAGAGCTCTAGGGATAAGTCGAGGAGGGATGGAATGGACGAGGAGGATTTAAATCGTAGCAGATCGTCACAGAACCATGCAAATACTGCGTCCCAACTAAGACATAAGGATCTCAAGTGATACATCCGAGATTTCATGACTGTTGCCCACCATACCTCCGAAAATATCACTTAACCCCTCCAATGTAAGAGCCTGGTGATGTAAACTTCCGCAGTTTAAAATGACTCCATCATTTGCAAATAAAATAGCCGTATATCTAATTTCCCTAGACATTAATGGTAAATAAGAGAATTTGACACGTCGTCTTGTTGTAGTATGTCGAATCTGTACGTAAAGTAATACTTTACTAAATTAAATATACATATTCATAAGCTACTTCCTATTCTCTTACAAAGGTTTGTTTATGGGTCCAGGAAAAGTTAATTACTGACTACAAAATCTTCTCGAGTAATTTAGAATTCGGGTTCATTTATAATAAATTTACTGGAAAATTTTAAAAAACTATCCATCTTGCCTGAACGGAGAATTATCCAGTTTGGTTAATAAACCGGAAATAATGAATTCCATTATACACGAACTGAATACAAACTGGTCTAGTTAATTTAAAAACAGTTCTAGAACACGTTTGAATCTCAATAGCGAATATATTGGAATTGAAGTGGAAACCGCATGCAATCGAAGCATGTTAGCAAACTTGAAATGTATTCGTATAGTGAAGAGATAACACTATCTGGGAACCTGGTGGTGGTTATTGGTGATTGTACAAGTTTGCTCTCACCACATAAGCGTGGTTAGCATACTATCATCAACTCGCGAGAATCAGAGAACATTTCCTGCAACAAGAGCAACTTATCTTCCTCATTTAAGAATATTATTTCAAAAAAAGCTGGAAGTAACATAAAGTTTGTATTAGTAACTTAATATCATATTGTTAAGAAAATAACACACTATACGTAATTTCGTTAGGGAAATCGATTGCGTCAAAATGTCAAGCGCTAGAGTTCACCTGCAGCCTTAGGCAATGACTCATTTTAAAGCTTGAGGGCCAAGGAGGTGCGAAAAATATCAGAAATGTAAAAAATTATCTGGGCTACGCCCCACTGGATGTCAAATATCCTATGTTTTCTTATGGAAGTATGACTTCAGTGTTGTTATTAATAAGCAACAAATTAACTAATGATCAACTTTGATTATTTATAATTTGATTTAAGCTTAGTTTATGTGTTATCATGTGTCCATACTCTATTAAAGATTTATTTTTTTCAGCATAAAACAGTAAATAAATAAAAAAATTAGGGACTATTGCCCCTTCAAGCCACTAGTATTACCGTATTTGTACATTTTCTTAAGAATTTTATAGTTTATAATTTAGTTTAGGGATGTATATATTTGTTTTGTATTTTATCGCAGTGCCTTATGACGCGATATTATTTTGATTAATGTAAAATATAATTTATAACTTGGTGTGACTAGACATTTACTAGGGTTTAGCGACCGTGCAGTTGGATTCTACTAACGTCAAACACTTATACGACTTGGCAATAACGTCGACCATTTTGTTGCGGGAATATACCACTTGAACCGTGTACCGTTGTAGTCGTCTCAAAAACGTTCATGTCAGTGTTAAATTCGTCCTAATTGGTTATTAACAAAGATATAACTAAGCCAACAGACAGTTTAGGGGTAATTAATTAAGAGACAATACATTTGGATGTCATTTTGATTGTGATTTAACAATACGACATTTCTACTTAAATAAACCTAGTTTATGTTGTATATTTACAATTCTTTTACTCCAGTATTGTATGGAAAATAGTGTATTCATATGAACAAATATTTTAAAGCACCTTTAGTGAATATCTCCTTTAGTGTTGAAGTTATTACCTTAGCACGGTTATTGCCATAAGGTGATAACTAAGACTGAGACCATGACAAACTTTCATTTTGAGGTTCTCAGGGGCAAAAAACACGATTAACTAAAATGTTTATATACATATATGAAGTAATACGCTGGTTTTCTGTGATGGGATATAATATTGTTTATTTTATTTACATTTAGTACAGAATTATTAGTTGATTTGCACCTTTTAATTTTGCAGTCACTTTTAAAGAAAACTTACTCTTAATGAAGAGCGTATCCAAGTTGCCACGTGTATTGAATTTCTGTGCACTAATAAATATGTACGTTTGATACGAAACCTTTCTTTGAGATGAAAACTTTTCTATCCCAAATATAAAACGGAAGAGAAAAGGACAAAGTTAAATTCCCAGCGTAGAGGTAACCTTCCATTATTGCTTCTTGGGAAGGCTAGCGCAGTGTTAAGTCACCTCTGACACTCTCTTTTGAAATATACCGTTCGGTTGTAACCAAGAAGCTTTTAGATATAATCTTGTTCATTTACTTAAAGACATTTACAGTATAAAACAAAAAATACAATACTAAAAATTGTATTATAAATTAAAATTATGTGAGATGAGTTTCTTTTGTCTTTAGACAATACTTTCAGAAAGGTTTTATCTTTCACACCCTAACCCTTATTATATGTAAATAATATACAAACAAACTCATACCAAATGTTTTTGTTATTTTTTTATATATATATTATTTATAAACAGATTTAAAACTTCCACCAACAATGTTTTCCACAGTGGGAAGAAAAGTTTGGAAATAATAACATTAAACATCCAATGACTAAACATGTAAAGATTTATGGCATTTAAAATATTGTGATACTTCTGACTTGCAAAAGATGTAGAACTAAAATCGTGTTATTCAATAAAATATTCCTAAAAATCAACTTCAACACCTATAACTAAATCCGGTTTTTCACCGGAATGAGCTGAATTTATAGATTAGCCTGTTGAAATATATTTGGTAATGAATGATTGTTCATTATCTGGCCAACAACTTGGCGACTTTGAAGGCCAATGGGTTGAATCCCTCAGGAAAGCTCATACCTAAAAGTTTGATAATAATGGACTATCTTTGCAAGTACATGTCATTAAGTTATTAGAATTGAGTAAACTAGCTGGGTAGAACGGCCAGTTAAACGTTCTTTATCTTAAAATACCTATTATATTTCATTCTTAATGAATAATATTGTTAAAATAATTACGGTACTATTCACTAGACGATTATTATTTTTAACAAGCGACTGAATAATATTTTATAAACTCGGACTATTTATAAGGTCAGATTTATTGTTTATATTGTTTTTGGTATTGTTATATTGTTTTTAAACCCATACTACTAAGTGTTTTACTATTATACAGTTGTTGACCCTTTATTTTCCATTCAGGCAAAGTACAAGATCAAATGATTCTTTCGATTGTACTGTAAACACACAGTACCACGAACTGATCTGCGTATTGAATTATTCTCTCGAGTGTAGACGTAGTTGAAACCACCGCATTATGAACACTCACAGGCAGCTTGTGATGTTTGTCTTGCATGTATATTAGTAACACAAAAGTTGTTTGCCTCCTCTGTTTAGGGGCCGAACGCCCGGAGCCCATATAAGAGAGTGCTCCCTCTCTTATATTGAATTTCCTATTTTTTTAACGGTATTGCTTTATTAACATTGTGAATTTCCAAGTTATGAAGGTGTGGTATTAACAATTTTCATTTTAATGATATTAAAACTTCAAAGCTTGCTTTGTTTAGTGTATTATTAATTGCAAAAAAACTATTTGAACAGTTGTTAATAATATTTGTTTATCAGAACCATTTGAAACTCTTATTATTTCAAGTTGTGATTCATCCAAGAACTTTAAAATACATCAATGTTAAGTAACCAGCGCTTAGAAACATTTGAATGTGGTATAGTTTGATCGTTTTTACAATCCCGTTGATGTGTCTCGAGATTATTTTAATCTGTGAAAGCGAACGTCTTTGGACCAAGTTATACTTTTCATAATATTAAATTGGATCAGATAAACACATTATAAAATAATCAGTGTTCATCATTTTGCCATACATGTTAGATTCAGTATTTAAAATTCCAAGAACGATTCTGTAAGTACTTGAGATAGAAAAACATTATTTTCCCCCACCTACTGTGTAAAGTCGAATTTTACTCCTTTTAATGAACACGTGAATGTGTTACTTTGTCTCCTCGGAACAGAATCAGCTTATATTTCGCTGGAATAATTGACGCTGCAGCTATAACGGAATCGGATCAACTGATTGATATTTCGCTCCAGCTGCAATTAACGTTCCGAGTTCCAAGGTTAGTTATTACGCATTACACAACCAAAATGGACGGCGATTGTGAATGTAACTTATCGTTACTTGTGGATTTTTGGGTGTGGGAGAAATTTTGTGTGTATTAAGGGAGTAAAGTACATTGTCTCCCTCGCCTACAGCGTCGGGCGCCAGCAATTTCCCTCAGGGAGACAAAGTTACACTTTACTCCCTTAAGGGTGCGCCCTACCTGCCTTCCGCACGCTAAAGTAAGGGGTTTGGATCTCCCACATTGTAGGCTCAATTGTTATCCAATTAAAAATAATTTGTTGTTATTTTATTCACTAAATGCTCATCTATAGATCATAAGATTTAAAAATCGTGATTTTATCTCAAAATCAGTGGTAGGCCATTAGTAAAGTTCTCAAATTAAGCGTTTTTCTAGAGCTTCCTAACGTAGGGAGAACAATTATTTTTGAAAAAAGGAATATTACAATCTCTAGATTGGAATCTGAAAAGTGTGAAACAACAAGTAGTTTGGTAGAAATATGTAAAATAACAATGCGATTGAGGAGAACAAAAAGGTCTACAAGCGCAAATATTCCTGGCTCTGCTTGGTGGCGCAGCCAAGCGGATACCGCTGAATGCTGTCGGCAGCTCCCCCACTTCCCCAGCTGGAAACTTCCCCTTTCCCGATTTGTTTTGATTTTACTGCCGCGCTTTCTTTTACTACGAATGTTAATTCTATCATGATAACAATATAGTTATATAGTTGAAAGATGCTAAATGCAAGGAAAAAAAGAAGGTTTGTCTCCCATTGAGTGCTCGAAGGAGAACAAAATGGCAAAGTATATGTCACTGGAATGAAGGAATAAGAAAAAAGGACTAAAACAGTGACCTAATAATTATCTTAAAATGTATAACGTTAACTTTGTATAAGCTAATGTTTGATTTAGCTGATAAAGTTAAAATATATTTATTATCGAGGTGTATTAACTGATTTGTTAATTAATTTATTTTGGAATATCAAGGTTTGCTGTTTTACAAGCAAGTTTAGGCCTACAGGCTTATGACTCCTCATTGTTTACTCCTCAATTAACGTTCCGAGTTCCAAGGTTAGTTATTACGCATTACACAACCAAAATGGACGGCGATTGTGAATGTAACTTATCGTTACTTGTGGATTTTTGGGTGTGGGAGAAATTTTGTGTGTATTAAGGGAGTAAAGTACATTGTCTCCCTCGCCTACAGCGTCGGGCGCCAGCAATTTCCCTCAGGGAGACAAAGTTACACTTTACTCCCTTAAGGGTGCGCCCTACCTGCCTTCCGCACGCTAAAGTAAGGGGTTTGGATCTCCCACATTGTAGGCTCAATTGTTATCCAATTAAAAATAATTTGTTGTTATTTTATTCACTAAATGCTCATCTATAGATCATAAGATTTAAAAATCGTGATTTTATCTCAAAATCAGTGGTAGGCCATTAGTAAAGTTCTCAAATTAAGCGTTTTTCTAGAGCTTCCTAACGTAGGGAGAACAATTATTTTTGAAAAAAGGAATATTACAATCTCTAGATTGGAATCTGAAAAGTGTGAAACAACAAGTAGTTTGGTAGAAATATGTAAAATAACAATGCGATTGAGGAGAACAAAAAGGTCTACAAGCGCAAATATTCCTGGCTCTGCTTGGTGGCGCAGCCAAGCGGATACCGCTGAATGCTGTCGGCAGCTCCCCCACTTCCCCAGCTGGAAACTTCCCCTTTCCCGATTTGTTTTGATTTTACTGCCGCGCTTTCTTTTACTACGAATGTTAATTCTATCATGATAACAATATAGTTATATAGTTGAAAGATGCTAAATGCAAGGAAAAAAAGAAGGTTTGTCTCCCATTGAGTGCTCGAAGGAGAACAAAATGGCAAAGTATATGTCGCTGGAATGAAGGAATAAGAAAAAAGGACTAAAACAGTGACCTAATAATTATCTTAAAATGTATAACGTTAACTTTGTATAAGCTAATGTTTGATTTAGCTGATAAAGTTAAAATATATTTATTATCGAGGTGTATTAACTGATTTGTTAATTAATTTATTTTGGAATATCAAGGTTTGCTGTTTTACAAGCAAGTTTAGGCCTACAGGCTTATGACTCCTCATTGTTTACGGTTATAACCAAAACAGATTAAAGATTAAATCAAATGGCATTTTTTGATGGCCTAAACACTGCAAATGTAATAATTATTGTAAACCATCGGAGTTTAAATTTACAATGTGTAGGTTTACGAGTTTTTAAAGAAATTTGGCAATACTTAGATCCACGATTAACTTAGACCTAAAACTGGAAAAACTAATTGTAAATAGCTACTAAGGTATCGAACACTACTTTGAAGCATAACCAATATATTTTTAAACAAAAACCGCATGAGATAATGTTTAATTGTAATTAAATGTTTTTCCATAAAAAAGTCACATGGAGAGGCTGAAATCGAACGCGAGATTTCTGCGTGTGACAATTGTACACTACCGAATCAGCTATCAGGACGTATTAATAGTGCGGAGTTGCGGTTTACATAAGGTGTCCCACTTCTTAAAAATGTAGGTTTAAATTGACAAAACTTGATTTATTTAATATTATTCAAGAGAATAATCTATTATCTCTTTTATCTGGTAGATTAAACGTTAATTAGAGATAATTATCGGAAAAGGAGCAAGCTCATGATTGTTGTGGTGTATTATCGAATTTGCTTCGAAAAATCATCTCAATTAATATCGTACACATGTTGCGTAGTGGTTATATCGAATACCAGTGTGGTATAACTAAAAAATAAAATTGAAACATAACTATACTGCGCTATGTTAGTGTTTACTGTATTCCAATCTCCCTACGAATTTTTAAATAAATCGGACTAGCAAATTTTATGTTGGTTCTATGCCAATCTTATGTTTAACCCTTTGAGTGCTAAGCTTCTGAAAGGAGTAGTTTTACGGTAGGTTTACGAGTTTTTAAAGAAATTTGGCAATACTTAGATCCACGATTAACTTAGACCTAAAACTGGAAAAACTAATTGTAAATAGCTACTAAGGTATCGAACACTACTTTGAAGCATAACCAATATATTTTTAAACAAAAACCGCATGAGATAATGTTTAATTGTAATTAAATGTTTTTCCATATAAAAGTCACATGGAGAGGCTGAAATCGAACGCGAGATTTCTGCGTGTGACAATTGTACACTACCGAATCAGCTATCAGGACGTATTAATAGTGCGGAGTTGCGGTTTACATAAGGTGTCCCACTTCTTAAAAATGTAGGTTTAAATTGACAAAACTTGATTTATTTAATATTATTCAAGAGAATAATCTATTATCTCTTTTATCTGGTAGATTAAACGTTAATTAGAGATAATTATCGGAAAAGGAGCAAGCTCATGATTGTTGTGGTGTATTATCGAATTTGCTTCGAAAAATCATCTCAATTAATATCGTACACATGTTGCGTAGTGGTTATATCGAATACCAGTGTGGTATAACTAAAAAATAAAATTGAAACATAACTATACTGCGCTATGTTAGTGTTTACTGTATTCCAATCTCCCTACGAATTTTTAAATAAATCGGACTAGCAAATTTTATGTTGGTTCTATGCCAATCTTATGTTTAACCCTTTGAGTGCTAAGCTTCTGAAAGGAGTAGTTGAATCCGTGATGTTTTGTTGATTTTTTTAATATATCGAACGCCTGAACAGTTAAAATTAATAAAAACGTGCTTCCGCTGGACACACACAGTAAAGGATAGGTAAAAAGTAGCAAAACACCTGATCAGATGTGCAACTCACAAAGAATCCACCCATCCCGTCAGCTTGGACCCGAGCCGTCCACCGTTTGCTTAAGGTCCGCCCTCCCCTTCAACTCTGCCACAGACAGGTGAACTCTCCATGAGTTGCACATAAAAACCACCGACTGTGACGGGATTCGAACCCTCGATCCAAGTGTTACCCCCGGCCGGGAAGGTAACGCCTTAGACCGCACAGCCACTGGTCAGGCTAGCAGCTGCAGTGGATCAGTTGGTATTATAGAGACTAGGCGCTGGACGAGGTAGTTCAATTCGTGTCTACCAGGTTTCACCACATGTCAGACTCAGACTGCAGACTGAGCGCCTAACGGTACAATCGCTTATGAAGCAGTAACAGTGTTTATGGATAACAGATTCAAAAGACGATATATCGGACCATAGCACTGAAAGGGTTAAAAGAGTAAAAGGAAAATACTGATAGCCAGTAGGGAAGAGCCCCGAATAGGTTTTGAATTATGAGTTGACCTACTGTTGCTTATACCAAGTTTTAGCATGATTGATCAGATAGTGGATGCTCAAGGGTGTTTGGCCGCTAGGCTAGTCTGGCGGTGAGGAGCAGTAGTTCTACAAGTCGCCACCGCGCGCCGCTAGGAAGACAACTCGGGCAGTGCTGTGAGTGTGTGTGATCTGTCTGGGGGAGAGAGGAGCGCATTCTCCCCATTTCTCCCCCTCCCCCCACGCAGCACTGTCTTCCCTTCTACTCGTTCTTCGTCGGTCCGGGGCGCACGGCCCGCGGCTCGACTGGTTGACTAGGGTTGGGTTGCTTACTATTTTCCACTGGTGTGCCTTTCAATGTCGTCGACAACTCATCTTAAATATATGTTTATTTTGAGCGTTCACTTTATAGTTTTGATGAGTACATTTCTTGTAGCCTATACAGATTTTATCATTAAAATGTTTGACATAGTTGTGAGCAAATTTAAATACAGTGGAACTTGGATAGTAGATAATGGATGTAGAATCTCAAGGGGCCACGGTAATAAAATTCTACTAAGGTAAATAGCTACTAAGGTATCGAACACTACTTTGAAGCATAACCAATATATTTTTAAACAAAAACCGCATGAGATAATGTTTAATTGTAATTAAATGTTTTTCCATATAAAAGTCACATGGAGAGGCTGAAATCGAACGCGAGATTTCTGCGTGTGACAATTGTACACTACCGAATCAGCTATCAGGACGTATTAATAGTGCGGAGTTGCGGTTTACATAAGGTGTCCCACTTCTTAAAAATGTAGGTTTAAATTGACAAAACTTGATTTATTTAATATTATTCAAGAGAATAATCTATTATCTCTTTTATCTGGTAGATTAAACGTTAATTAGAGATAATTATCGGAAAAGGAGCAAGCTCATGATTGTTGTGGTGTATTATCGAATTTGCTTCGAAAAATCATCTCAATTAATATCGTACACATGTTGCGTAGTGGTTATATCGAATACCAGTGTGGTATAACTAAAAAATAAAATTGAAACATAACTATACTGCGCTATGTTAGTGTTTACTGTATTCCAATCTCCCTACGAATTTTTAAATAAATCGGACTAGCAAATTTTATGTTGGTTCTATGCCAATCTTATGTTTAACCCTTTGAGTGCTAAGCTTCTGAAAGGAGTAGTTGAATCCGTGATGTTTTGTTGATTTTTTTAATATATCGAACGCCTGAACAGTTAAAATTAATAAAAACGTGCTTCCGCTGGACACACACAGTAAAGGATAGGTAAAAAGTAGCAAAACACCTGATCAGATGTGCAACTCACAAAGAATCCACCCATCCCGTCAGCTTGGACCCGAGCCGTCCACCGTTTGCTTAAGGTCCGCCCTCCCCTTCAACTCTGCCACAGACAGGTGAACTCTCCATGAGTTGCACATAAAAACCACCGACTGTGACGGGATTCGAACCCTCGATCCAAGTGTTACCCCCGGCCGGGAAGGTAACGCCTTAGACCGCACAGCCACTGGTCAGGCTAGCAGCTGCAGTGGATCAGTTGGTATTATAGAGACTAGGCGCTGGACGAGGTAGTTCAATTCGTGTCTACCAGGTTTCACCACATGTCAGACTCAGACTGCAGACTGAGCGCCTAACGGTACAATCGCTTATGAAGCAGTAACAGTGTTTATGGATAACAGATTCAAAAGACGATATATCGGACCATAGCACTGAAAGGGTTAAAAGAGTAAAAGGAAAATACTGATAGCCAGTAGGGAAGAGCCCCGAATAGGTTTTGAATTATGAGTTGACCTACTGTTGCTTATACCAAGTTTTAGCATGATTGATCAGATAGTGGATGCTCAAGGGTGTTTGGCCGCTAGGCTAGTCTGGCGGTGAGGAGCAGTAGTTCTACAAGTCGCCACCGCGCGCCGCTAGGAAGACAACTCGGGCAGTGCTGTGAGTGTGTGTGATCTGTCTGGGGGAGAGAGGAGCGCATTCTCCCCATTTCTCCCCCTCCCCCCACGCAGCACTGTCTTCCCTTCTACTCGTTCTTCGTCGGTCCGGGGCGCACGGCCCGCGGCTCGACTGGTTGACTAGGGTTGGGTTGCTTACTATTTTCCACTGGTGTGCCTTTCAATGTCGTCGACAACTCATCTTAAATATATGTTTATTTTGAGCGTTCACTTTATAGTTTTGATGAGTACATTTCTTGTAGCCTATACAGATTTTATCATTAAAATGTTTGACATAGTTGTGAGCAAATTTAAATACAGTGGAACTTGGATAGTAGATAATGGATGTAGAATCTCAAGGGGCCACGGTAATAAAATTCGAACTATCCAAAAAATTGAATTTTAATTGTAGAGGTTAGATTATCTAGGCCCAAATAAGCTAGGATAGCTTTACTGTATTAAAAACAAATAACATTATTATTATATAAACATTAATTATAAATATAAAATGTTTTTTTTAATTGTTTGTTTCTATTACAATTTAACAAATATATTTAAACATAATACATTGATCTTATTAATTTCTTAAAATACTGTATTAAATAAATGTACAGGTTGTCCCCGAACTATGCCATAACAATTTTTCCATAAATATACAATTGTGGGATATTTTACTCCAATCACGAACATCCTAACCTTTGATATATGTAAGTTTTCGCTATTGTTGTATTTTAGAATCCGTTTGTTGTTAAAGCTAAAGAAGAATTTGTTACTTACTGTTACAAAGTAAAATTCAGGCACGATCAGGGGTGGATCCTTGGAGTCACATTGGGTGGGGGGAAATGCCCGGGGTTTTTTTTGGGGAGGGGGTGTATAGAATAACCCTCAGGGGTGGGGGGTCCGGGAGTCCTCCCCCGGATATTTGATAAAAATTCCATATCAATGATAATTTGATCGGCCGTAAAGAATAGCCGAACGCGGTTTATTGACCAATATGTGTGTTATCGGCCTAAAAAGACAACTGTCTTGAATTCATGGACCAAAATCCGTGATGTTTTGTTGATTTTTTTAATATATCGAACGCCTGAACAGTTAAAATTAATAAAAACGTGCTTCCGCTGGACACACACAGTAAAGGATAGGTAAAAAGTAGCAAAACACCTGATCAGATGTGCAACTCACAAAGAATCCACCCATCCCGTCAGCTTGGACCCGAGCCGTCCACCGTTTGCTTAAGGTCCGCCCTCCCCTTCAACTCTGCCACAGACAGGTGAACTCTCCATGAGTTGCACATAAAAACCACCGACTGTGACGGGATTCGAACCCTCGATCCAAGTGTTACCCCCGGCCGGGAAGGTAACGCCTTAGACCGCACAGCCACTGGTCAGGCTAGCAGCTGCAGTGGATCAGTTGGTATTATAGAGACTAGGCGCTGGACGAGGTAGTTCAATTCGTGTCTACCAGGTTTCACCACATGTCAGACTCAGACTGCAGACTGAGCGCCTAACGGTACAATCGCTTATGAAGCAGTAACAGTGTTTATGGATAACAGATTCAAAAGACGATATATCGGACCATAGCACTGAAAGGGTTAAAAGAGTAAAAGGAAAATACTGATAGCCAGTAGGGAAGAGCCCCGAATAGGTTTTGAATTATGAGTTGACCTACTGTTGCTTATACCAAGTTTTAGCATGATTGATCAGATAGTGGATGCTCAAGGGTGTTTGGCCGCTAGGCTAGTCTGGCGGTGAGGAGCAGTAGTTCTACAAGTCGCCACCGCGCGCCGCTAGGAAGACAACTCGGGCAGTGCTGTGAGTGTGTGTGATCTGTCTGGGGGAGAGAGGAGCGCATTCTCCCCATTTCTCCCCCTCCCCCCACGCAGCACTGTCTTCCCTTCTACTCGTTCTTCGTCGGTCCGGGGCGCACGGCCCGCGGCTCGACTGGTTGACTAGGGTTGGGTTGCTTACTATTTTCCACTGGTGTGCCTTTCAATGTCGTCGACAACTCATCTTAAATATATGTTTATTTTGAGCGTTCACTTTATAGTTTTGATGAGTACATTTCTTGTAGCCTATACAGATTTTATCATTAAAATGTTTGACATAGTTGTGAGCAAATTTAAATACAGTGGAACTTGGATAGTAGATAATGGATGTAGAATCTCAAGGGGCCACGGTAATAAAATTCTACTAAGGTAAATAGCTACTAAGGTATCGAACACTACTTTGAAGCATAACCAATATATTTTTAAACAAAAACCGCATGAGATAATGTTTAATTGTAATTAAATGTTTTTCCATATAAAAGTCACATGGAGAGGCTGAAATCGAACGCGAGATTTCTGCGTGTGACAATTGTACACTACCGAATCAGCTATCAGGACGTATTAATAGTGCGGAGTTGCGGTTTACATAAGGTGTCCCACTTCTTAAAAATGTAGGTTTAAATTGACAAAACTTGATTTATTTAATATTATTCAAGAGAATAATCTATTATCTCTTTTATCTGGTAGATTAAACGTTAATTAGAGATAATTATCGGAAAAGGAGCAAGCTCATGATTGTTGTGGTGTATTATCGAATTTGCTTCGAAAAATCATCTCAATTAATATCGTACACATGTTGCGTAGTGGTTATATCGAATACCAGTGTGGTATAACTAAAAAATAAAATTGAAACATAACTATACTGCGCTATGTTAGTGTTTACTGTATTCCAATCTCCCTACGAATTTTTAAATAAATCGGACTAGCAAATTTTATGTTGGTTCTATGCCAATCTTATGTTTAACCCTTTGAGTGCTAAGCTTCTGAAAGGAGTAGTTGAATCCGTGATGTTTTGTTGATTTTTTTAATATATCGAACGCCTGAACAGTTAAAATTAATAAAAACGTGCTTCCGCTGGACACACACAGTAAAGGATAGGTAAAAAGTAGCAAAACACCTGATCAGATGTGCAACTCACAAAGAATCCACCCATCCCGTCAGCTTGGACCCGAGCCGTCCACCGTTTGCTTAAGGTCCGCCCTCCCCTTCAACTCTGCCACAGACAGGTGAACTCTCCATGAGTTGCACATAAAAACCACCGACTGTGACGGGATTCGAACCCTCGATCCAAGTGTTACCCCCGGCCGGGAAGGTAACGCCTTAGACCGCACAGCCACTGGTCAGGCTAGCAGCTGCAGTGGATCAGTTGGTATTATAGAGACTAGGCGCTGGACGAGGTAGTTCAATTCGTGTCTACCAGGTTTCACCACATGTCAGACTCAGACTGCAGACTGAGCGCCTAACGGTACAATCGCTTATGAAGCAGTAACAGTGTTTATGGATAACAGATTCAAAAGACGATATATCGGACCATAGCACTGAAAGGGTTAAAAGAGTAAAAGGAAAATACTGATAGCCAGTAGGGAAGAGCCCCGAATAGGTTTTGAATTATGAGTTGACCTACTGTTGCTTATACCAAGTTTTAGCATGATTGATCAGATAGTGGATGCTCAAGGGTGTTTGGCCGCTAGGCTAGTCTGGCGGTGAGGAGCAGTAGTTCTACAAGTCGCCACCGCGCGCCGCTAGGAAGACAACTCGGGCAGTGCTGTGAGTGTGTGTGATCTGTCTGGGGGAGAGAGGAGCGCATTCTCCCCATTTCTCCCCCTCCCCCCACGCAGCACTGTCTTCCCTTCTACTCGTTCTTCGTCGGTCCGGGGCGCACGGCCCGCGGCTCGACTGGTTGACTAGGGTTGGGTTGCTTACTATTTTCCACTGGTGTGCCTTTCAATGTCGTCGACAACTCATCTTAAATATATGTTTATTTTGAGCGTTCACTTTATAGTTTTGATGAGTACATTTCTTGTAGCCTATACAGATTTTATCATTAAAATGTTTGACATAGTTGTGAGCAAATTTAAATACAGTGGAACTTGGATAGTAGATAATGGATGTAGAATCTCAAGGGGCCACGGTAATAAAATTCGAACTATCCAAAAAATTGAATTTTAATTGTAGAGGTTAGATTATCTAGGCCCAAATAAGCTAGGATAGCTTTACTGTATTAAAAACAAATAACATTATTATTATATAAACATTAATTATAAATATAAAATGTTTTTTTTAATTGTTTGTTTCTATTACAATTTAACAAATATATTTAAACATAATACATTGATCTTATTAATTTCTTAAAATACTGTATTAAATAAATGTACAGGTTGTCCCCGAACTATGCCATAACAATTTTTCCATAAATATACAATTGTGGGATATTTTACTCCAATCACGAACATCCTAACCTTTGATATATGTAAGTTTTCGCTATTGTTGTATTTTAGAATCCGTTTGTTGTTAAAGCTAAAGAAGAATTTGTTACTTACTGTTACAAAGTAAAATTCAGGCACGATCAGGGGTGGATCCTTGGAGTCACATTGGGTGGGGGGAAATGCCCGGGGTTTTTTTTGGGGAGGGGGTGTATAGAATAACCCTCAGGGGTGGGGGGTCCGGGAGTCCTCCCCCGGATATTTGATAAAAATTCCATATCAATGATAATTTGATCGGCCGTAAAGAATAGCCGAACGCGGTTTATTGACCAATATGTGTGTTATCGGCCTAAAAAGACAACTGTCTTGAATTCATGGACCAAAATCCGTGATGTTTTGTTGATTTTTTTAATATATCGAACGCCTGAACAGTTAAAATTAATAAAAACGTGCTTCCGCTGGACACACACAGTAAAGGATAGGTAAAAAGTAGCAAAACACCTGATCAGATGTGCAACTCACAAAGAATCCACCCATCCCGTCAGCTTGGACCCGAGCCGTCCACCGTTTGCTTAAGGTCCGCCCTCCCCTTCAACTCTGCCACAGACAGGTGAACTCTCCATGAGTTGCACATAAAAACCACCGACTGTGACGGGATTCGAACCCTCGATCCAAGTGTTACCCCCGGCCGGGAAGGTAACGCCTTAGACCGCACAGCCACTGGTCAGGCTAGCAGCTGCAGTGGATCAGTTGGTATTATAGAGACTAGGCGCTGGACGAGGTAGTTCAATTCGTCTCTACCAGGTTTCACCACATGTCAGACTCAGGGTGTAAAATAAGGCTTAAGGGTGTTTGGCCGCTAGGCTAGTCTGGCGGTGAGGAGCAGTAGTTCTACAAGTCGCCACCGCGCGCCGCTAGGAAGACAACTCGGGCAGTGCTGTGAGTGTGTGTGATCTGTCTGGGGGAGAGAGGAGCGCATTCTCCCCATTTCTCCCCCTCCCCCCACGCAGCACTGTCTTCCCTTCTACTCGTTCTTCGTCGGTCCGGGGCGCACGGCCCGCGGCTCGACTGGTTGACTAGGGTTGGGTTGCTTACTATTTTCCACTGGTGTGCCTTTCAATGTCGTCGACAACTCATCTTAAATATATGTTTATTTTGAGCGTTCACTTTATAGTTTTGATGAGTACATTTCTTGTAGCCTATACAGATTTTATCATTAAAATGTTTGACATAGTTGTGAGCAAATTTAAATACAGTGGAACTTGGATAGTAGATAATGGATGTAGAATCTCAAGGGGCCACGGTAATAAAATTCGAACTATCCAAAAAATTGAATTTTAATTGTAGAGGTTAGATTATCTAGGCCCAAATAAGCTAGGATAGCTTTACTGTATTAAAAACAAATAACATTATTATTATATAAACATTAATTATAAATATAAAATGTTTTTTTTAATTGTTTGTTTCTATTACAATTTAACAAATATATTTAAACATAATACATTGATCTTATTAATTTCTTAAAATACTGTATTAAATAAATGTACAGGTTGTCCCCGAACTATGCCATAACAATTTTTCCATAAATATACAATTGTGGGATATTTTACTCCAATCACGAACATCCTAACCTTTGAT
The DNA here is from genome assembly GCA_963675035.1 of Allygus modestus. Taxonomy (NCBI): domain Eukaryota; kingdom Metazoa; phylum Arthropoda; class Insecta; order Hemiptera; family Cicadellidae; genus Allygus; species Allygus modestus. Next base: position 69,966,172 of record OY776115.1, read on the forward strand.
ATATGTACGTTTTCGCTATTGTTGTATTTTAGAATCCGTTTGTTGTTAAAGCTAAAGAAGAATTTGTTACTTACTGTTACAAAGTAAAATTCAGGCACGATCAGGGGTGGATCCTTGGAGTCACATTGGGTGGGGGGAAATGCCCGGGGTTTTTTTTGGGGAGGGGGTGTATAGAATAACCCTCAGGGGTGGGGGGTCCGGGAGTCCTCCCCCGGATATTTGATAAAAATTCCATATCAATGATAATTTGATCGGCCGTAAAGAATAGCCGAACGCGGTTTATTGACCAATATGTGTGTTATCGGCCTAAAAAGACAACTGTCTTGAATTCATGGACCAAAATCCGTGATGTTTTGTTGATTTTTTTAATATATCGAACGCCTGAACAGTTAAAATTAATAAAAACGTGCTTCCGCTGGACACACACAGTAAAGGATAGGTAAAAAGTAGCAAAACACCTGATCAGATGTGCAACTCACAAAGAATCCACCCATCCCGTCAGCTTGGACCCGAGCCGTCCACCGTTTGCTTAAGGTCCGCCCTCCCCTTCAACTCTGCCACAGACAGGTGAACTCTCCATGAGTTGCACATAAAAACCACCGACTGTGACGGGATTCGAACCCTCGATCCAAGTGTTACCCCCGGCCGGGAAGGTAACGCCTTAGACCGCACAGCCACTGGTCAGGCTAGCAGCTGCAGTGGATCAGTTGGTATTATAGAGACTAGGCGCTGGACGAGGTAGTTCAATTCGTCTCTACCAGGTTTCACCACATGTCAGACTCAGGGTGTAAAATAAGGCTTAAGGGTGTTTGGCCGCTAGGCTAGTCTGGCGGTGAGGAGCAGTAGTTCTACAAGTCGCCACCGCGCGCCGCTAGGAAGACAACTCGGGCAGTGCTGTGAGTGTGTGTGATCTGTCTGGGGGAGAGAGGAGCGCATTCTCCCCATTTCTCCCCCTCCCCCCACGCAGCACTGTCTTCCCTTCTACTCGTTCTTCGTCGGTCCGGGGCGCACGGCCCGCGGCTCGACTGGTTGACTAGGGTTGGGTTGCTTACTATTTTCCACTGGTGTGCCTTTCAATGTCGTCGACAACTCATCTTAAATATATGTTTATTTTGAGCGTTCACTTTATAGTTTTGATGAGTACATTTCTTGTAGCCTATACAGATTTTATCATTAAAATGTTTGACATAGTTGTGAGCAAATTTAAATACAGTGGAACTTGGATAGTAGATAATGGATGTAGAATCTCAAGGGCCACGGTAATAAAATTCGAACTATCCAAAAAATTGAATTTTAATTGTAGAGGTTAGATTATCTAGGCCCAAATAAGCTAGGATAGCTTTACTGTATTAAAAACAAATAACATTATTATTATATAAACATTAATTATAAATATAAAATGTTTTTTTTAATTGTTTGTTTCTATTACAATTTAACAAATATATTTAAACATAATACATTGATCTTATTAATTTCTTAAAATACTGTATTAAATAAATGTACAGGTTGTCCCCGAACTATGCCATAACAATTTTTCCATAAATATACAATTGTGGGATATTTTACTCCAATCACGAACATCCTAACCTTTGATATATGTAAGTTTTCGCTATTGTTGTATTTTAGAATCCGTTTGTTGTTAAAGCTAAAGAAGAATTTGTTACTTACTGTTACAAAGTAAAATTCAGGCACGATCAGGGGTGGATCCTTGGAGTCACATTGGGTGGGGGGAAATGCCCGGGTTTTTTTTGGGGGAGGGGGTGTATAGAATAACCCTCAGGGGTGGGGGGTCCGGGAGTCCTCCCCCGGATATTTGATAAAAATTCCATATCAATGATAATTTGATCGGCCGTAAAGAATAGCCGAACGCGGTTTATTGACCAATATGTGTGTTATCGGCCTAAAAAGACAACTGTCTTGAATTCATGGACCAAAATCAGCAATTTGACCGGTTTTTTCGGATAAAAATTTTAATTTGACCGCAATTCATGGTCGCCGTAACTTTTAAACCGAAAACAACAAGTAGGCCTAAACGTTGTTTATCGGCCAAGAAAACCCGCAATAGTGTATACCCAAACCGTAATTTAAAGGCGGCCACACACTACCGGACCTTTGCCTGAATAAGACATTGGATCGAGCAGGGAGCAAGGCACGAAGGTAGCTAAATTAACTCTGAACTTCTTCCCGATCAAGGCCCCGAACAAGACATTGGATCAGACAGATTGAGCGCGAAAACCACCGAGCCAGGTAAAAACGGTGGGGACGACTTTAGTTGCCGTTGTGTACTTGTCTGTTGATTTCACCCACTTCACCCATGTCACTTAATAGCAATGCGAATTATTTTATATATATCCATTTTGTTTCCTAATTTTTATCCTGATGTGAAAAAAAATATATAAAAAATTAATTTTTTGACCAAACACCCTTAAAGAAAAAATCTAGAGCTACCTCAGCATTGTACTGTAACTCTGAAGTCCAGTCGTCAATGCCCTAAATCATTTCTAGGTCATGAGCAAATATCTATATCTGCCTTTAGCGTAACCGAAATCTTCCTTCCAAATTTCTATACACACGGTTAAAAAATACCAATGTCCATAATATTAACATGGTAACACTGAAGACTAGTAGGTCATAGCCATAAATTAATTTAAATTGGTACCAAGACTATAGGTGCCTTTTGTGTATCAGCTATCGTCCTACAAAATTTCAGCTCAAACGTTTCAGTAAATGCTAATGCCCATAAACTGAAGACGGTGAAATTTAAATAGCAGTAGGTCAGAGTCCTAAAGGAATTTTAAAACGTGAATAAGTCTATGTGTTACTTAAGGATATCAACTATCATTCTACCAAATATCAGCTCAATTAGTGTAGTAGTTCAAGCGTGATCGAGCTACAAACAAGCAAACAAACTGACAAACATTCAGATTTATAATAGTAATCGTATGAAATTTACTAACGATTGTATTTGTTACATATACTTTATATTGTACCTCACGCTGTCAATACATTCTTCTACTTTTGTAACGGCTGTAAAATACTTGTATAATATTATATTATATTTGCGATAGAAGATTTTGGTACTAAATATTAAGGGTTTGCTTGGTGGTAAAAAAAACCTGTGAAAATGAATGAAAAATGAATTATAATATAACCTGTTGTTATATTATAATCTGTCTAAATATGGACACCTACACAGGTAAAATGGTCTCTTTCGAAAAGAAATTTTTAACTCATTCCGGAAACAAACTGATTCCGGTTTATGTGTGGTTAAAATTACCGCTTTAGAATGGTTTATTGTATATGCTATTGCACTGTACTAATAAATTAGTTGAAAAATATTAACCACAATTCATGATTAGATATGGCTATCCCGCTTGAATTGTGGCTAGTTATAACAGTAAGATTAGCGCAGAATCATTTCACTGCAAAGAGATGCGCTGGCGCACGAGAGGTTGTGAGATGTGAGATTAGCGTGCGAGTGATGCGACGCGGCCAGGTCCAGGCGCCCGGCTCGTCACAGTCGTTGTTGTTGTTGTGTGAGGTTCCAGTGGGCGGGAAAGTTCCTGGCCCACTGAAGCTGCTTTAGGGCGCTTGGGCCCTCTTCAGCCGTCGGATAGGGTTGGTTGGTGAGGGGGAGATTGACGCACTGCAACAGGACTTTTTTATTATTTTTTTTTCGTTGCCTGCTACAGTGGCCAGGGAATGGTTTGGGGTTGGAGATGAACACACTGCAACAGGACTTTTTTTATTATTTTTTTTCGTTGCCTGCTACAGTGGCCAGGGAATGGTTTGGGGTTAGAGGTGAACACACTGCAACAGGACTTTTTTTGCCTGCTACAGTGGCCAGGGGATGGTTTGGGGGGAAGAGAGATGAACACACTGCGACAGGACTTTTTTTGTTTTATAACGAGTGCCTGTCACAGTGGTCAGGAGTGGGAGCTAGGCGAGGTTTGCATGGGGTTTAGTGGTGGGGGTTATGGTTCGGGCTGCTGGTCTAGGTCGGCAAGGTGGTGGATCGTGAGGCTGGGGCGGTCAGTGAAGTAGGGTTTTCCCCTCCCGCGCCGTTACCTCACAGCGCTCCTAGCGCTTTTAGCGGCGCCGGCGCGGCGTTAAACAACATCGTCCGGATCATTCAGTCTGAGGTAGGGCGCATCACAAATATCTATTTCCAAGTGGTTTCTGATAATAGATTACCTCGAATGGTTTCAGTATAGTTCATTGATTCTACTGCTCCAAAAGCTCTTAAATATAACTCCCATTAAGGGATATTTTAATGTAGAAACTATCCAGATAGAAAATGGTGGCAATTTCAAAATTATAATTGTTAAGGATTTATCAAAAATAGAAAATGGTCCTAGTATGATTTTCCCGTCACACAGAGTTTCAATTTTGTTAAATCGTTTTGGGACTTTTTTTAGACTGTATAAATAAAAACCCATGTTGAATAGAACATGATTGGTATCACGCGAACGTCACTTTAATAAGGCGTCACGATCCCTTTGACGCATCATCTTTGAAAGGGTTTACTTAAATCTGTTTTCCTAAAAGCTCAACAGTCTTTATTAATGTTACGTAAAATAACACTATATCACGAACATTAATACATTACTCAAATAAACAGTTCTTCTATTACAACTTCTTAACGGGGATATAAAGTTTCTTCTTCTTTCAGAAAAAATAGTCTTTACACAAACCACTTGGAATATTTAAAAATATATTTCTATCTTATATAACATAATATACAATAGATAATATAGACAATTTATAAACAAAATATCAGCTAACACCCAACGTAATGAAATTTCACTACGCTGGGTGAACGAAATCAATGATTTCCCTTTCTTATATTCATTATTTATAGAATTTCATCTTATAAAACTATTCAATACAAAACAAAATCTATTCATTATCACTTAATTTTAAACAATTTGAGGATATAAACCTCACTGTTCTTTTTTATTTGGTTAAAAGTGCCAATTGCAGGATGTCTTTAAGTAATATATGTACTCAGGTACACACTTAAAATACTTATCCAATAGCGAACAAATAGTCGTTGTATCAATCGTTAAAATTGGACAATAAAGCTTATATTATTTAAGGGAGAAAATAAACTTGATGAACAATTAACAAGAAAAAACTATTGGACAATTATTCTTTTTCCATATATAATTGTTTTAAAAGTTCTTTTCTTATTTTGTTAGTATTTCATTGCCAGCGGAAGTTTTGGTAATAGAGTACACAAACACGTTTACCAAAAGCGGTCCAAACCCCTCAAATTTGGGTGGACACCCCGAGATTTGATCCCGTTGTAAGGTATTTTTCGTGGTGAAAATAAATTTTCACACTCTAGTGGTCGGCCTGGATAACCAAGTCGAGCGGGGTCAAATTTTTCAGGGGTTGATGGTTTATTTTCTTTAATGCAGGGCTTCAAAATGGCCAAAAATAATTACAAGTCGATAAATTAGCCTGCATTTGAACAAAATACAAAATGTATTGGTTTTAACTTAAATTTCTAAATTTAAGTTAAATTTAGAAATTAACTAATTAATTTAGGAATTAAGCTAGGCTCAGACTGCCTAGCTTTCGGTGACAAAAGAAGGCAATTTTAATTGGCTCATCACTGTTAACACCTAGCTAACGTTAAATTTTGGAACAGATTGGCAAAATAAATTTTGAGTCTAAAATAAGAATGGAATATCACTTAATTTCCTTTTGATTTGAATTATGTAATACATGACTAAAATAAATAAAAAAAACTACTCGGTGATGTTACTGAAGATTTGGGGATTTGTTGGCGTCAACAAGTTTACTGTTAAGAATTTTTCAACAGTCTGGGGAAATAATGAGGATAGGGTCAGAGCAAATATTAATACAACAGTCAAGATAGGAGTTGCTCCGCCATGGCAATTTTAAGGACAGTAAAATGTAAGTATTGGAGTAAGATTTAGCGGGGCAAGCAGTTAAAAATTAAACCAGCAAACAGTGATGTACATTGATAAAAAAATATATTCAACCAGCAAGATAAACAAAATTGAGCAACTACATCTAAAACAAATTCAAAATGCACGAAAATACTCAGTAGTCGAAGTTATCAAATGGCTTGAATAAATTTACGTTTCCTTTCTTAATTAATTTAAGGTATAAGCTGGACCCTAGGATTATTAATAATACATCAAGATTGGAAGTTTTGGACACAGTAAGGATTTAAGTTTTTACTGTCTCACAAAGGATACATTATATCAGATTTTCGGGAAAAGGATCCAGCCAAGGGGTATTCAGACATAATATAACCAAATAAACTCTTGTGGTACGTTATACACCATGCAATACTTAATTTGTAACTCACGGTTGGTATTCTATTCGATTTGAACATATTTTAAAATAATACAGATTATTTTCTTGGCGCAAGGATTGAATTTACCCTAGGTATAGGCAGACATAACTAAGTCTGTGTGCCCCGTGAAAATGTGTAAAGCAGTAGGTAACGGGAAAGTTAACTGCTACACATAAGGAATTAAAACTATAGGTAAATTATTTTCCAACGCCAGGATAAATTTAATTAGGCATGGGCAGACGGAACTTAATCTGTGCGCCCCGGGAAAATATGCAAAGCAGTAGGTAACAGGTAAGTTAACTGCTTCACACAAGGAAAACAAACGATAAGTAAAGGAAATTGGCGTCAGAATGGTGAAAGAAAAATACGCTCAAGATAAATGGAATACTGTTAAACTAATTTATTTTAGAAATAATTCAAATAATACTACACCTTATCAAAAATAGATCATCCTTGCTGTATAGAACTTAGGTCAAGTAACAACTAATGTTCATTACTGTGATGGTAACAATTAAATCACTATTATTTCCCCAAAATTTAAATATTACAACTTAAATTGCAAGTTGTCTAGCAAAATTCTCGGCTGTATAATAAAATAAATACGTTTTCTTTAGATGTTAAGTAATTAACTAATTTCGGTCGTCAATGCTTCAAATCAACAATAACTATTAACTTAATATTCCTTACAAAACAAAATTAAATTAATTTCGTTTCAAGGTGTCGTCCCGAAAATAATGCTCAGAATATAATATAATTATCGAAAAATAAGTAGTTCCTACCTCGTGGAGGAATAAATGACGTATAATAAGCACCACTGACCTAATTCAAAACTAATATTTAATAATATGACACACTAAACACAGTACGTTGTCCAATATTATCCTTATGGAGAATAAATCAAATGTTATATTTCGATTATTTATGTATGTATGTATATTGATGAAACTTGGTATGTGGCTTCAACTAGTTTTGGTATATTGATGTTAGCACAGACAAAATTGTTTTTGTTGATTTTTCCCGGAAGTAGCAAACCTGCAAACTCGGCCCCTGTGTTATTCATATGGAGAATAAGTAAAGTTTTATATCCCCCTTAGTTATGAACCTAAATTAATCGAACTTGGTATGTAGCTTCACCTGGTTGAGTTATATTGATAATTGCAAAAAAAACACATTTCTTATCTTCCTTGTTGCAGCAAACCTGCGTACTCAATTATAATGTTATTCTTATGGAGAATAAATAAAATGCTATATATCACTTATTAATGAATGTATTTTTATGAAACTTGGTAAGTGGCTCTAGGTAGTAGTGATACCCATATATATGCATTGGAAATTCGCTGAGTATGCAGGTTTGCTGTGACGGGAGTATTTTAACATTATTTGATTATCTAGGAATGAGACCTGTCTAGAACCTTTTCCCTCAGAAATTAGTTATTTCTAATATTTGAAGAAAGTCGTTGTTTTTGAGACCAGAGTTCCAAGCAAGCATACAAAGCAATCAACCCTTACTCAATTAGAAGATATAATACTTTTGAAACAGTTAAAAAAACGACGTAAAATATTTTCAATTAAGTTTTTAGCAAATAGTCCAAAATTGGAGATAAGCTTATTTTTACAAACACTCTTGAAAATAATGAAAATGCTCTGTAAGAAAACTCCTTTAAACTTACAAATGAAAATATACACTTTTTTTATTTTAACAATATGTTCTTGAAAGAAAATTCACTAATATGAAAATATTTTACTTACATAAAAATACGACATTTTCATTTTTGTGGTAAACAAACGTTGTATCAAGATAAAACCCTGGAAAACCGGTTTTTTTTACACTATGGAATTTGTTGTGTACAGGTACTGTTATTCATTACTAAAATATAGTTGTACTTCTAATGTAACAGTGTGTTATGTAAACGAATTACTTCTTAAAATCATTATTCATTGGCATATTTGATGAAAACCGTTAGTTTAAAATGTAGGAGGATATCTCCCCTGACTATCGCAGGTTCCATTATATTATACGAACGTTCATAAACTGAGAATAATCTTGTAATGAGACTAATAACAGTCACTGATGTAGTTTTACCTTCCGGATAGTGTTATCACTTTTCATTTCCGTTTGGTTTTTTCTACTTAAAGTAGTTATGGTTTCTAATGCAATAATACACATTAACGAGAGATTTTCCTTCGTAATTAATAGCTATAAACGTTTTTTTCTGTGAAGGTTATCGTAGTCAACCGGTATATTTAAAAGTGTTTTTTTTGTTTTGTTTTTACTATTCTCTAATCGGATATCGAGTTTCACTAGGCCGAATAACGTGTTATATAAACTAACCGCACAGTAAATATTTTCTATATAAAATCACATTTATTACTGCTTTTATATTCAAGGTGGGATCCCAGATGGTCGATATTGCAAAAAAATTGTTATCAGTGGCCTAAAGGGTTTTCTTAGCAGGTGTTTTTGTCGTCATTGAGTGGAAATTTATCTTAGACATAATATTAAAGACCCTTTGCAAAACTTACATCTTTCAATTAGAGTTTCCGAGCCAAAATAAGGTCTTATATTGCCGTTGACAGTGATTTACAACTTATGAAAAAAGTCTTTAATTTAATACAACCATATGTACCCATGTAAACTTACATCGTCAGACTTACACGTGTATGCATACCTTTATATTTACTTGATCTAACACCACTCGGTTGGTTAATCAATTGCAGGTGGCCAAACCACCTTGAGCAATCTGTTACCGTTTATAAGCTTTACATTTCCCCAACGAGTAAAAAGCCGGTGAGGACAAGGCACGTTTTAAGTGGGATTTTGTCACATAAGGGGTTTTTTTCTGAGCCAGTTGGGCAGGCTTTAGAGTTAAATGCTTGGGAAGGCATAAATCGAACACTAGCTTAATACGGTGACCTGAACGGAAGTTTGCCTTTAGTACTGTGTTTTAGTGAATGGCTGTTCCATGTGTCAGGTACTTTACAAAAAGAAAAAAGTAAACACAATGTTTCTAGAATGTAGAGGCGTAAACTAAGCATGACCAATGATACACAGTCTCCCTAAAATAACTTCCCCATCTTAACTTTGCGATAGTTTGAGCTCATGGAGAATTCACCTCTCAGTGGCAGAGTTGAAGGGGGCGGACCCCCCCCCCCCCCGTTGGTTGGCAAACGGTGACGACTCCGTTACCAAGACGACCAAGGGGGACTTATGAAAAAAGTCTTTATAATAATACAACCATATGCACCCATGTAAACTTACATCGTCAGACTTACACGTGTATGCATACCTTTATATACTACCTACCTTAGACGACTCCGATCCAAGTTGTTGGGGTGGGAGGGTTCTTTGTTAGCTGTACAACTGATCAGGTGTTCTGATACTTTTATCTAGCCTTAATATGTGTGTATCCACCGGAAGAACCGTTTTACTGAATGTTACGTATTCAGGCGTTCAATATACTTTAAAAAAATCAATAAAATAACAGATTCAACCACTATATTAAAACGTATTAATTAAACGCTGTGGTTTACGTGGACGTATCCATGTTGAAGGGTTAAAGAATATATATGTATGTTGAAAATAAAATAATGCAAGTGAAGTAAAAACTTAAAAAATAATAAAATGTAAATTAGAGTTCTCAAAGTACGAAAGGCCGTCTTGAGAATCTTCTGATATTGCCCTCAATGAAATGATAATAACTACGAGGGTCTCATCATTATTGTTTTTTTAATGGCTTTTGTTAAATTAAAACTCGACAGGGCATTAAATAGGCTTAAAATATATTTGAAGCTCCGGCACTAAGGTATGAAATGCTTAAATTAATACTGATTGATTAAAGACAACTCTATAAATTAAAATTAAAATCAACTATATGTTTATCAATGAAGTGGTGTAGGTAATTGAATTCCCTATTTATACAATTTTGTGGCGTAGTAGTTTAATAGGAAATCTTTTAACAAACTGTGTTGACTTTCTCTGTTAGTTATAATTATTTACTTAAGTGTGAAATATTCCTGACGCTCAACATAATTCACTGGGGAATTGTAGAGCAATTGGAACCTGCCTCTTCCCATGAGAAGGAATTCGTGATTAGAGTCTGTCATCATTGATGTCAAACAATGCGTCTTGTATTAGCTAATAGCATTTAATTTATTAAGTAGGTTTTTCAATAACCGTAGGGAATATACGGATTACATCCTACTTGTATTTAGAACATCAGGTTTACAAAAACGGAATTATGTATCTGCACAACTGAAGTAATACCCCGTCACAGCAAACCTGCGTTCTCGGAGGATTTCCAATGCATATATGTGTGTCTTATTACTACATAAAGCAACTTACCAGGTTTCATAAACAAATGCATTCATAAATAAGCTAAATAGAACAATATTTCTATTATAAACAATAACATTAGAGCTGAGAGTGAAGGTTTGATACCAAAGAAAATAAAGTAAAGAAAAACGGGTTTTTACTGCAAATGTCAATAGACCCCAGTAATATAAAGCCAAATATCAATATTGGTCTTAATATTAACAAGAGAGACACATCATTTTTCTAATTCACTATAAGAATAGCAAGAGCTTCCCTATTACAACTGAATACGTAGGTTTGTTGCCACGGGGACCGAAAAAATGGGGTTTGTGTGAAAAATATTAATGTGCCTCAACTTTACGAAGTCACATACCAAACGTGATCTACATATGTGTATAAACAAGTGAGGTATAAAATTTTACTTATTCACCATAACATTAACATTGGACAACGTACTGTGTTAATCACTTTAAATATCTCAGCAACCAACAGACGTAGAGCAACTGTTCAACACACTAAATTGTTTGTTTTTAAGCTGAATTCAATGGTGAAAACTAAAATAATATTTTTAAAGATTGTATGAAAAAACTCAAAAACCCATTTTTGGGGTACAGCCCCTCCCCACCAAAGAAATACCCTTCCGATGTGGCGATATGTTTGGGTTCTCATCTTAAAGTCATAAATGCTGCTTTACATGTTTGTACCAAATTCAATTTAAATCGGATCTTTCTTACGAGAGTTACCAGACCCATGGACTTATATATGATATTTAAAAAAATTATTAACAATACCCCTTTTTATAAAAATTTGTATACAGTTTAATAGTGTTTTTAGCGAATTTCCCCTATAGGGAAGAAGCTATTACCGTAGGTCTCATGGTAAGACTTAAGCCCGAGACCATGATAACTTTTTGTTTTGATGTCCCCAGATGTCCAAAACACTATTCGTTCAAATTTATATATATGTATATATATATCTATATATATATATATATATATATATATATATATATATCTATATATGTGTCCGTGAATGCAATAACTTGAGTAAAAAACGTCCGATTTCGATGAAATTTGGCTCAAATGTGTAAAATGACATTTATGACTTTAAGTTCGAAAACCAGAAAAATCGGACCATGGGAAGGGGGGTTTATGGGGGTTTTAAATTTTCAAAAAATCAGTTTTTTGCATTTTTTACCCTAAAATTTTTAAAACACTTAATTTTGGTTTAGACCATGTTATAGAGCTTAAAAAAACAAATAATATGGTATTTTGAATTATTAACCTAGGTTAAGTGGTTGCGGAAAAAATCCAAAAAACATGCTCATAAAATCTCCCATGTTAATCTTATGGGAAAACAGTTTTTGGCTTTTCCTCAGTTAATTTTACTTTAAACTTCACATTTTCTTTTACCAATGACTTCAGCTCCACAAAACAATCATTTTGGTGTTTAAATTGTGATTCTACGTCAAACCGTTGCAGAGATATTCAAAGTGCTAAACACAGTACGTTGTCCAATGTTATCCTTATGGAGAATAAATAAAATTTGATATCTTGATTATTTATGAATTTATATTGATGAAATTTGGTATGTGGCTTCATGTTGTACTGGTATATTGATAATTGCACAAAAAATAAATGTTTTGTTGATTGTCCCCGTAGCAGCTAACCTGCATACTCAGCCCTAATGTTATTCTTATGGAGAATAAGTAAAGTTTTATATCTCCCTTAATTATGAACATAAATTAATAAAACATGGTAAGTAGCTTCACCTGGTTCAGTTATATTGATAATTGCATAAAAACTCATTTCTTATCTTCCTCGTTGCAGCAAACCTGCGTACTCAGTCCTAATGTTATTCTTATGGGGAATAAATAAAATGTAATAAATCACTAATTTATGAATGTATTTTTGTCAAAATTGGTGAGTGGCTTTATGTACTAGTGAGAAACATATCAATGCATTGGAAATTCGCTGAGTACGCAGGTTTGCTGCGACGGGGGGTATTTTTTTTTTAGCTGGTGACCTCAAATGTAAAAGTTATTATGGCTTCGGGCTTTGGTATTTCCATGCCGACTACGGTAACAGCTTCTTCCCCTTAGAAGTCGGCTAAAATAGTACATTTCATCTTTAGGGCCAAAAGTGACGCTTTGAGATACGAGCTCAAGTTTAACTCAAGCTCAAGGAAAATGTGATAGGACTACGAGCCGAGGTCGTGGACTATCATTAAACCAACAACGCAGCATCAATGAATTATAATCGATAAAATAAATAATTAATACTCTCCATACAATCGATTACTTACAATCGACGTATACAAGTTTGCCGGTTTACTACATTGACATAAAAGATAAAAACGTACAGCTGATTACTTCGACACCAGCTGATTCCTTTAGCCCCGCAACGCATGTATTGTAAGCAGCCGAGCCGTTTTCGAAGGAGTATGACGAAAATGTAATTATTAATTAAATATTAACTCCCCAGTCTACCAATTACGCACTGTGCAACGCAAGAGTTTACATGATTACACTTTATGCTCACGTGGTTTTTACGGTATAACAAACTAAAGAAGGAAATTTAAGATATAAAGAGAAGGTAAAAGGTTCCTATACCTGTTTTTTATTTAAAATAATTTTGGTTATTTTCAAGTTAGTTATATTTAAAAGTATTTTTAAGGGATAGAAATACTTTAAAAACAAAATAACTTAAAATAGAAATTATAAAAAATCCCAAGAGTAACTTCGGTAAATTTGACTTTTAGAGTCACCGCTTTAAATTTCGCATGTGTTCTGCTGTTACCTTACTAAATATTACCTTCATTAATAATTCTAGCTAGCTCATTAAACTAACTTGGAAATCTGTTTGCAAATGGCGAGTTGTATTTATTTTTAATGCAGAACACTGGGAAAGTCGCGTAAGGATTTTTGGTGGACTTCGACAATATTTTAAACTCATAATAATTGTGCATGCAAAAATGTGGCCTGCTATAATGAGCTGTCAAATATTCCACGAACTAGTATTAGTCCGACTGGCATTCAGTAAACGGTAGAGCCGAATCTAATAACAGGGCATAATGAACAGGGTCATCTAAGAAGATTCATGAAAAACTGGCGAAATTTCAAAACTGGAATTTGCTGACATATTCCAGCACGGGGGCTTTTAATAATTATTAATCCTTTATGAAAAGATCAGGTCGTCCTAAGAAATGAATCATTCCATGGATTTTACTGTCAACATTATAAAAAATGCTACTAGAGTTGATATTCACAAAACATCACCTTCCTTCTGTTTGAAGGCAAAATCGATTATTGTTGAATTGTTAATTCGTTGTTAAATTGGAATTAACATTTTTTATTTACATTGGATAACAGTGCGATTTACCAAAAGAAGGCCTAGCCTATATTGTAGAGAATTCATGTTTTGAAACGTATTAATTACCATAACTGAGTTGTATTCACAATTGTAGCAGGTATTATTATTGATATTTTATGTTTAATTGAAACAGTTGTATGATATGATTGTAATTAATTCGTAAGTATAATTTGTTAAATGTCGATTCAAATGTAGACCCACTTACCGTTGAGGTTATGCTATCCACAATGACGATGCAATAAGTAGTGTAGGCATTTTCGAATACCTTATTTTATGTAAATTAATTTACAAATGTTAAATAGTTCATTTAAATAAGGTTTAGAATAATAAGAACACATTTTAGCACTATAAGGTTAATATTTGACAACCAGTTGAATCATGGCGGCAGTCGTAGTTGCAGCCGACTCCAAGCCGATCATCTGCTTTTGCACATGGCACTGACCTGCCTCATATATAAGAAGCCCTGCTGCCAGCAAGAGGACACACATCTCCCAGTTGCTGCGGGTCGACAAGACCATTTGTCCTGCGACAGGATAAGAATAGAGAGTAGGAGACCCAATGATTGAGCAAGCCAATCAGAAGCCAGCATTTTGGTCACGTGACTCGTGACGTCATCAGGCTCCGCCCCCAAGATGGCTGCGCCCATGTCGGCTTCACTTTTCCCGCCAAATTTTCTAACCTAACTTTTTTCCCCCGCCAGATTTCCTAACCTCACTTTTTCCCGCCAGAGTTCCCTCCAGATTTTTTTCGGTAGTGTTGCCAACTTAGCAGTGCTGCCAACCTACGACTATTATATGCTCTACATTATTATATATATATATGCTCCACGGTTAGACTATTATATGTATATATGCTCTATGCTATTATACTATCTATGGCTCCACTATTATATATGCTCTATGCTATTATACTATCATATTCTCTACCATTATATATGATATATGGCTACTGGTTTATATGGTTACCAGTAACCAATAAAGCAGTAAAGCTTTTTTTGGGTGGTGTTTTTTTGTACTATACCTTATGGTACATACACTCTATGCTATTATATGATACATAATTATACATATACTGTATGGCTACATTATATGTACATGCTCTATGGCTAAGGGGTATTTATATTTTAAGCTGATTATGACCCATGTTTCCACACCACCCAAGGGGTAGGGTCCCGGCGCGTTTTTTATTAAAGTGAGTATCCCCAGTAGGCCTATTCTCACTGTTTTTAACCACTGCCCCAACCAACGCAGTGATTCGTGGCAGCCACTCCATTACAAAAATGCTGCCTCCGATAAATGTTTTTGTTCTCTGTTTATCCCAGTAGGCTATTTACTAAGACGGTGTCCGTTCATTTAAGCCTAGAAAATAGACAGAGAATTTTAATTTTTTATTTTTTTTTTGTTTTTTTATTTTTATACTTTTTTGTTGCGCCTTTCAATTCGCATTTCCCTGACAGTCGGAGGATTACAACAAACGGTTTCACGGTTTTTTAGGCCAACCTCCCCACACCCCTGGACTTACAAAGGGTTTAGCCCTGCCTGCTGGGTGAGCGACTGCCGGGCCTTTTTTTTATTAGGCCCCACTCGAAAATATTTTTCGAGCGTAGTACTGTGCGGACCTCAAGGCGCAAGTTTCGTTTTTATTTTTATGTATAATGCAGGCTACTGTAAAATCATCATCATCTATATACAAACTTTCATTTATTTCTTTAACATTAGAATGAAATGTCCGGAGGAATTGAGCCTTCTCCAGGCCTTTTGTGTGTATGGCCTCGAAGGGTTTACACAGTGAGCGTAAAAGCTCTTCGCTGTAATGTACCTCACCTTCATCCCACTTTATGTGGTGAAAGTGACGAGTCAGCCAGCGGGCTGTTCTTTTCATCTTGCTATTCAAAAAATTAAAACAGTAAGGAGGTCGGAATACTAGCTGAGTTCTGTAAGACTTTCCGACTATAGCAAACTCCTTTACAATAAATTTATTATTATTGTCTTTGAACCCGTGGAACTCAACTACAGCTTCCATAGTGAGACTTCGCTAAAAAGACGGTCAGCTACTTGAGATGGTAGTTGATCAGTACGAGTTTCAGCGCCCGATAAAACTTGACCAATAAAAACTTTAATAATATCCTCCAAGTAAAACAATTCCAATAGAGAGCGACCAATTAAAGGAATATTAATTACAAGCTGATTCCACTCGTTTCGATTGAGACCGAGCGTGTGTTCACCATCAGAGATACAAGCGTACTGTTGACCAAAGATACTGTTAACTTTAATTTCTGCCCCCGTATCGGTATTCACAAAACATTGATGCTTGCCTTCGAAAGCTAAAGTAATTTCATTGAACCTGTCAACCAGCTGACAGTAAGAATCGTAAGACCAAAATACAACACCTTTCCTCCCCTTAATTAATACTCCGAGGCTGTTGTCCCTGTTTTTAAAAATACCCGATACTACGCACTTGGTGAGCTCAGGGTCCAAGAAGTGAACTGACTTTAGAAAAACTCCGGTCATTAAATTTATAGGCTCTATACCCTTAGGGATGGGTATAGCTTGCGTACTTACCTCCGTCTCGGCTGATGTCATCTCTGCTACTGATGCTCCGTTGATAAACACCCAACCTCATATACCCTATCCCCTTTATCTCCGTTCCCCTCCCCCTCCTCCTCAGAATCTGAAGAGGATTCTTCACTGTTGTCAAAATCTGTACGCCATTTTACTATAATGCTATCGATCCCACGCATTAATTTAAACTCCTTTTCAACACTAGCAAACTTGTAACTGTCTACGTAATCTGTTTTCATCAAAACCTTCTTGTAGTAATATTCAATTTTAATCCAACCGTAGTAACCCATGTTTACTCACTGACTGTTAACCTCAGACTAACAAAATCTCTTAACCCACAACATCTATACCCTCCTCATCATCATCACTGCTAAAGTCTCCGTCGTCTCTGAGTTTAACAACTACGGTGGTGGTACCCTCAGGAATATCAGATATTTCCTTCTCACAGTATATCTTGTAACAATCCATTTTTGCTGTACCTATTAAAACATTATCGGCGTTATAAAACTGAATAATAACCCACTCGCCCATGTTTACTCGCTGAGTGCTAGCAAGAGACTAAAGTAATAACACTCTGAAAATTAGATGTATCTTTTACCCCTTTGTTAACACTACACCGGAAGTAGTTGGGACCCAAAATGGGTCCCAACTGATAAGGATTCTAAGTGTTGGACCGGGCTACACGCCGAGTCCACTGGTTTTGAAGTACAACGGATATTTTGTCATCAGTACATGTAATTCTTCTCAAAAACCTGGCCCTATCCCTTGCTAACTGTCCCCAATCTGATTTTCTATCTTCAGCGGGCAAACTGTATATTTTTGTTACTACCGGGCTGGAGAAACTAACTCGATATTTTCCTGACATCTCCCGTGATCGGTGTGTATGTGTAGTGACAGTCGTGAATTATGAGACAGTATGCCCAAGTATTAGCCGGGATTGCTGTTTTAGTCTGAATCTCAAGCCTTACATCTACGGGTCCGGTCTTAATAGTATCGTCCTGTTTTGAACAGTCAATTACATACAGAGGACACTTCGTTTTAAAATCATCAAAGTTTAATATCGGTGAGCCGATTCTGCCGTAATACGAGTTTTGAAAGTTCTTATACATATCATAAAACAAGGTGGTGTTCCCACGAAGGTTATCGTACGGATAGAAACTTGAGTTTAAATACAGTTTAACATCAAGCAAATCACAGGCGTCGAACCGTGACATGTCCTTTGTTAAGTCATTCTTTCTGCCTGTCTGGAAGGCCAGAACAACATACCGGGGTTTTTCCGTTTGGTTAGATGTTTTAAGTGTCCAAGATAATGTGTCCGTACTAGGGAGGTTCGGGTATTCAATCATTTCCCATTGACGGAAGGGAACATGTATTGCGGGGTCTTTTTCAATAAAGTTGTATAATTTTAGTTTTTCAGTGTCGTTTACTGTAACGTGAGGTACTCGCCAGTAGATTTTGTCAATTGTTTTTATTAAAGTCCCAGCAGCTATTTTTACAGCGTTACTATCCGTACCCGAACGTAATAGTATCAGTTCCTGTTTAACATCTACCAACACCCGCCTGTAGTCTTCAGCGAAACCTAGCAAGAGTTTTAGAGGGATTGAATATACAAAATCTGTCACTTTTTCAGTACTACCAGGGCCAAGCCAGCAAGCGACCTTTAGAGCATTTTTCTCTTCGTCCCGAATTGAAAGAATATTTTTTAAAGTAGCACTAATACCGACATTTTTCGTTCTGTCAATTTCCTTGCCACAAATCTCGTAGCGGATTTCTTCAAACAAGAAAGACATAGCATTATTAATAAAGGAAACATCCTGAGGAGTCCCGTCTGCTTTTGTAGCGTTGGTCTTGCCGTGAATCACGATAAAGCTTTCAAAAGGGGCAGTTATTATATCCTGCTGTAATAACGGTATTCTTATTTCATCATTATTGTTATAAGTAGTGGACACGTATGGTTGATGTGTATGAAACTCCATCCCCGTTATTAAGTCATCATACTCAGCGTGACTGTCTATCGCCAATAGCGCCATTCTGTATTACCTTAAAACCGAGAGAGCGAAGAAACGTTATATTTTTACAAGTTAACACCTTGGCTTTCTGAACACTACTGACTTGTTGCTCTCCTGGTATATGCCTAAATAGTAGCCCCATTACTGCGCCTGAGATGTAGTCTCACCGATATCCTTTCTCCGCGAAAGTTAACAAGATTGCCGTTTTGGTCTCTTAGAGACACTGTCAAGTTGTTGATCCTTTGACTGATCACCGGTAAATAAATGACATTCCTCGGTAATTCTATTATTTTATAGCCCGGTGGTTCAGCCGGGTAGAACTCGTGTATGACATGGCCCTCAACCCCGTTCAAGTATGACCCGCGTGTGACATTACATTCCACCCGTATAGAGTTAACTTTTATTATATCTACAGGCAGTTCCAATACATGCTCATTTTGGGCCCCGTATATTTGTTTTTTGTAGCCCAAAAGTGTTCCCAATGAATGTTCTTTAGTAAAGTCAATTTTCTCAGAACAACATATCGTAGCTTTCAAAGTGTTATTATTAGGTTTCAAAGTAAATTGTACTTTTTTTGGCAGTTGCGATTGTATATATTTTTCAATGTCCTCAATTTCGTAAGACCCTTCAGGGATTGTAATACTTTTATCATCACCGTAGTAAAACGTATCATTTATGTCTTTTTCAATGTTCGGTATAGAGTTATAAGTGGTCAGTTCAATTAAACCAAGTTCCCATGTACCCTCGCTAACATCAATAGGAAACGCTAGCTCGTGGGATAGAACACTAGTTACCCCTGTTAGACAGAACATTACTACAGAGAAACTTTAAACACAAATGTCCACAAACAACTGAGTCAAAATTCTGTTGTCTCTCGTAGTTATAGTACATCTCACATTCACCCAAGTACTTAGAAATTTCCGGTGGTGGTCTTAGGTTTCCAAAACTGTCATAATAATAGACCTTTTTATCAATCTTCCTTTAACATACCCAGTGCGTGCCTGGACCGGTTGTACTGTCCAAGTTTACTATAGCAGATTCGTACTTTCTCGGGCGTTTTGGTAGTCCGTCTCTCATGTAAACTCCTCTAAAGTTTGGAATTTTTAACAACTTTGCATATTTAATCAAATCGTAATTTGTAAGCGGTTTTATCGGTATCGAGATGCTATTTTTTTCTTCTTTAATATGCCCCTTTTCTTTCTTGTGCCTGCGCCCGCCTTTGTACCCGACCCTTCCTTTCTATAGGGTCTAAGGTACAATCCTTTACCTTTTGGAGGCGGACGTTTCTTCTTACGGCCTCCCCCCAATTTTGATTTTGCTTTCATGGCTTCCCAAAACAAAACTTCCCAGTCTAAGTAATCTTTTTGTTTGCTGACGGGTTGGAAGGTGGTGAAGAGCCTGAAGAAGAAGACGTCAAACCTCTTCCGCCTGATACTTATGATCTCTTTATGACTGAAGAGGGACTGAGTGGAGCTTCTTTTGAAACAAATTAAAGAGAATTTTCGTCTTGAGCCAACGGAGATATTTGATGATACTGTTCCTTTCCCCAATCTCCTCAGCTAACTCCGAGCCAGTTTAGGTATAAAAGGGGCAAGTTTACTTTATAACTGACATTAATGAGTTGGAGTGCAACGACATTACAACGGATGATACTAGCGCTTGCAATAAATGGCTAACACAAGAAGGAAAACTCTCAGACGTAAGATAGCAGTTGTGCGCGGCGGAGGTATTGTTTCATCTGTTCTTAATAAGGCCATAGACTTACTACCTGTCGAATTACATATCCCTGGTTATCAGTACTGTGGACCTGGCACGAAGTTAAAAGAGAGATTGGCTAGAGGTGACAAAGGAATAAACGGGCTAGATGCGGCCTGTAAGGTCCATGATATAGCATACTCTCGTTACAAAGATTCAGAAAGGCGAAGGCAAGCGGACAAGGAGTTGGCGGAACGCGCTTGGCAAAGATTCAAGTCCAGTAACGCTAGTGTTGGTGAGAAAGCCGCTGCTTGGGCAGTCACAACAGCCATGAAAGCAAAATCAAAATTGGGGGGAGGCCGTAAGAAGAAACGTCCGCCTCCAAAAGGTAAAGGATTGTACCTTAGACCCTATAGAAAGGAAGGGTCGGGTACAAAGGCGGGCGCAGGCACAAGAAA
Source organism: Allygus modestus (assembly GCA_963675035.1). Lineage (NCBI taxonomy): Eukaryota > Metazoa > Arthropoda > Insecta > Hemiptera > Cicadellidae > Allygus > Allygus modestus. The sequence goes on from OY776115.1 coordinate 69,986,912, forward strand.
GAAAAGGGGCATATTAAAGAAGAAAAAAATAGCATCTCGATACCGATAAAACCGCTTACAAATTACGATTTGATTAAATATGCAAAGTTGTTAAAAATTCCAAACTTTAGAGGAGTTTACATGAGAGACGGACTACCAAAACGCCCGAGAAAGTACGAATCTGCTATAGTAAACTTGGACAGTACAACCGGTCCAGGCACGCACTGGGTATGTTACAGGAAGATTGATAAAAAGGTCTATTATTATGACAGTTTTGGAAACCTAAGACCACCACCGGAAATTTCTAAGTACTTGGGTGAATGTGAGATGTACTATAACTACGAGAGACAACAGAATTTTGACTCAGTTGTTTGTGGACATTTGTGTTTAAAGTTTCTCTGTAGTAATGTTCTGTCTAACAGGGGTAACTAGTGTTCTATCCCACGAGCTAGCGTTTCCTATTGATGTTAGCGAGGGTACATGGGAACTTGGTTTAATTGAACTGACCACTTATAACTCTATACCGAACATTGAAAAAGACATAAATGATACGTTTTACTACGGTGATGATAAAAGTATTACAATCCCTGAAGGGTCTTACGAAATTGAGGACATTGAAAAATATATACAATCGCAACTGCCAAAAAAAGTACAATTTACTTTGAAACCTAATAATAACACTTTGAAAGCTACGATATGTTGTTCTGAGAAAATTGACTTTACTAAAGAACATTCATTGGGAACACTTTTGGGCTACAAAAAACAAATATACGGGGCCCAAAATGAGCATGTATCGGAACTGCCTGTAGATATAATAAAAGTTAACTCTATACGGGTGGAATGTAATGTCACACGCGGGTCATACTTGAACGGGGTTGAGGGCCATGTCATACACGAGTTCTACCCGGCTGAACCACCGGGCTATAAAATAATAGAATTACCGAGGAATTTCATTTATTTACCGGTGATCAGTCAAAGGATCAACAACTTGACAGTGTCTCTAAGAGACCAAAACGGCAATCTTGTTAACTTTCGCGGAGAAAGGATATCGGTGAGACTACATCTCAGGCGCAGTAATGGGGCTACTATTTAGGCATATACCAGGAGAGCAACAAGTCAGTAGTGTTCAGAAAGCCAAGGTGTTAACTTGTAAAAATATAACGTTTCTTCGCTCTCTCGGTTTTAAGGTAATACAGAATGGCGCTATTGGCGATAGACAGTCACGCTGAGTATGATGACTTAATAACGGGGATGGAGTTTCATACACATCAACCATACGTGTCCACTACTTATAACAATAATGATGAAATAAGAATACCGTTATTACAGCAGGATATAATAACTGCCCCTTTTGAAAGCTTTATCGTGATTCACGGCAAGACCAACGCTACAAAAGCAGACGGGACTCCTCAGGATGTTTCCTTTATTAATAATGCTATGTCTTTCTTGTTTGAAGAAATCCGCTACGAGATTTGTGGCAAGGAAATTGACAGAACGAAAAATGTCGGTATTAGTGCTACTTTAAAAAATATTCTTTCAATTCGGGACGAAGAGAAAAATGCTCTAAAGGTCGCTTGCTGGCTTGGCCCTGGTAGTACTGAAAAAGTGACAGATTTTGTATATTCAATCCCTCTAAAACTCTTGCTAGGTTTCGCTGAAGACTACAGGCGGGTGTAGGTAAATGTTAAACAGGAACTGATACTATTACGTTCGGGTACGGATAGTAACGCTGTAAAAATAGCTGCTGGGACTTTAACATTAACAATTGACAAAATCTACTGGCGAGTACCTCACGTTACATTAAACGACACTGAAAAACTAAAATTATACAACTTTATTGAAAAAGACCCCGCAATACATGTTCCCTTCCGTCAATGGGAAATGATTGAATACCCGAACCTCCCTAGTACGGACACATTATCTTGGACACTTAAAACATCTAACCAAACGGAAAAACCCCGGTATGTTGTTCTGGCCTTCCAGACAGGCAGAAAGAATGACTTAACAAAGGACATGTCACGGTTCGACGCCTGTGTTTTGCTTGATGTTAAACTGTATTTAAACTCAAGTTTCTATCCGTACGATAACCTTCGTGGGAACACCACCTTGTTTTATGATATGTATAAGAACTTTCAAAACTCGTATTACGGCAGAATCGGCTCACCGATATTAAACTTTGATGATTTTAAAACGAAGTGTCCTCTGTATGTAATTGACTGTTCAAAACAGGACGATACTATTAAGACTGGACCCGTAGATGTAAGGCTTGAGATTCAGACTAAAACAGCAATCCCGGCTAATACTTGGGCATACTGTCTCATAATTCACGACTGTCACTACACATACACACCGATCACGGGAGATGTCAGGAAAATATCGAGTTAGTTTCTCCAGCCCGGTAGTAACAAAAATATACAGTTTGCCCGCTGAAGATAGAAAATCAGATTGGGGACAGTTAGCAAGGGATAGGGCCAGGTTTTTGAGAAGAATTACATGTACCGATGACAAAATATCCGGTGTACTTCAAAACCAGTGGACTCGGCGTGTAGCCCGGTCCAACACTTAGAATCCTTATCAGTTGGGACCCATTTTGGGTCCCAACTTCTTCCGGTGTAGTGTTAACAAAGGGGTAAAAGATACATCTAATTTTCAGAGTGTTATTACTTTAGTCTCTTGCTAGCACTCAGCGAGTAAACATGGGCGAGTGGGTTATTATTCAGTTTTATAACGCCGATAATGTTTTAATAGGTACAGCAAAAATGGATTGTTACAAGATATACTGTGAGAAGGAAATATCTGATATTCCTGAGGGTACCACCACCGTAGTTGTTAAACTCAGAGACGACGGAGACTTTAGCAGTGATGATGATGAGGAGGGTATAGATGTTGTGGGTTAAGAGATTTTGTTAGTCTGAGGTTAACAGTCAGTGAGTAAACATGGGTTACTACGGTTGGATTAAAATTGAATATTACTACAAGAAGGTTTTGATGAAAACAGATTACGTAGACAGTTACAAGTTTGCTAGTGTTGAAAAGGAGTTTAAATTAATGCGTGGGATCGATAGCATTATAGTAAAATGGCGTACAGATTTTGACAACAGTGAAGAATCCTCTTCAGATTCTGAGGAGGAGGGGGAGGGGAACGGAGATAAAGGGGATAGGGTATATGAGGTTGGGTGTTTATCAACGGAGCATCAGTAGCAGAGATGACATCAGCCGAGACGGAGGTAAGTACGCAAGCTATACCCATCCCTAAGGGTATAGAGCCTATAAATTTAATGTCCGGAGTTTTTCTAAAGTCAGTTCACTTCTTGGACCCTGAGCTCACCAAGTGCGTAGTATCGGCTATTTTTAAAAACAGGGACAACAGCCTCGGAGTATTAATTAAGGGGAGGAAAGGTGTTGTATTTTGGTCTTACGATTCTTACTGTCAGCTGGTTGACAGGTTCAATGAAATTACTTTAGCTTTCGAAGGCAAGCATCAATGTTTTGTGAATACCGATACGGGGGCAGAAATTAAAGTTAACAGTATCTTTGGTCAACAGTACGCTTGTATCTCTGATGGTGAACACACGCTCGGTCTCAATCGAAACGAGTGGAATCAGCTTGTAATTAATATTCCTTTAATTGGTTGCTCTCTATTGGAATTGTTTTACTTGGAGGATATTATTAAAGTTTTTATTGGTCAAGTTTTATCGGGCGCTGAAACTCGTACTGATCAACTACTATCTCAAGTAGCTGACCGTCTTTTTAGCGAAGTCTCACTATGGAAGCTGTAGTTGAGTTCCACGGGTTCAAAGACAATAATAATAAATTTATTGTAAAGGAGTTTGCTATAGTCGGAAAGTCTTACAGAACTCAGCTAGTATTCCGACCTCCTTACTGTTTTAATTTTTTGAATAGCAAGATGAAAAGAACAGCCCGCTGGCTGACTCGTCACTTTCACCACATAAAGTGGGATGAAGGTGAGGTACATTACAGCGAAGAGCTTTTACGCTCACTGTGTAAACCCTTCGAGGCCATACACACAAAAGGCCTGGAGAAGGCTCAATTCCTTCGGACATTTCATTCTAATGTTAAAGAAATAAATGAAAGTTTGTATATAGATGATGATGATTTTACAGTAGCCTGCATTATACATAAAAATAAAAACGAAACTTGCGCCTTGAGGTCCGCACAGTACTACGCTCGAAAAATATTTTCGAGTGGGGCCTAATAAAAATAAGGCCCGGCAGTCGCTCACCCAGCAGGCAGGGCTAAACCCTTTGTAAGTCCAGGGGTGTGGGGAGGTTGGCCTAAAAAACCGTGAAACCGTTTGTTGTAATCCTCCGACTGTCAGGGAAATGCGAATTGAAAGGCGCAACAAAAAAAGTATAAAAATAAAAAAACAAAAAAAAATAAAAAATTAAAATTCTCTGTCTATTTTCTAGGCTTAAATGAACGGACACCGTCTTAGTAAATAGCCTACTGGGATAAACAGAGAACAAAAACATTTATCGGAGGCAGCATTTTTGTAATGGAGTGGCTGCCACGAATCACTGCGTTGGTTGGGGCAGTGGTTAAAAACAGTGAGAATAGGCCTACTGGGGATACTCACTTTAATAAAAAACGCGCCGGGACCCTACCCCTTGGGTGGTGTGGAAACATGGGTCATAATCAGCTTAAAATATAAATACCCCTTAGCCATAGAGCATGTACATATAATGTAGCCATACAGTATATGTATAATTATGTATCATATAATAGCATAGAGTGTATGTACCATAAGGTATAGTAATAACCATATAAACCAGTAGCCATATATCATATATTATGGTAGAGAATATGATAGTATAATAGCATAGAGCATATATAATAGTGGAGCCATAGATAGTATAATAGCATAGAGCATATATACATATAATAGTCTAACCGTGGAGCATATATATATATAATAATGTAGAGCATATAATAGTCGTAGGTTGGCAGCACTGCTAAGTTGGCAACACTACCGAAAAAAATCTGGAGGGAACTCTGGCGGGAAAAAGTGAGGTTAGGAAATCTGGCGGGGAAAAAAAGTTAGGTTAGAAAATTTGGCGGGAAAAGTGAAGCCGACATGGGCGCAGCCATCTTGGGGGCGGAGCCTGATGACGTCACGAGTCACGTGACCAAAATGCTGGCTTCTGATTGGCTTGCTCAATCATTGGGTCTCCTACTATAGAGGGATTTCAGTCGCCACGGGTCCCTGACCATTTGCTTTGCGACTTAATAATTAGGAGAGTTATAGGAAGATGTTGTATCTGAATATTAGCAATTTAGTTCCATTGAATTAGGTTGATAATAGTGAAAGTTATAAAGCTAGTTTATCGAAAGATATTTACTTTATTCTGTCAAGTTAGTTGTATTTGTTAATATTGAAAATAAAAGGTCGAATGACTTAATAATATACAATAACACTATATAATAGTTTTATAAATACGAGTTTTCATTTCATGGTAAGTAAAAAATACCATTTTCCCAAATACACTTGCACACAAATGCATTTGTCCTGCCCCGACTGTCCGTCGGCGTTGCGGCCTAAAGGCCACTTCACACTGCACGTATTAATACGTCGGCGACGTCTTCCAAAGACGTCGCTGACGTATCTCACAATGTTATCAAGTGCACCAGTTCACACTGGCGTATTAATACGCGAGCGACGCGAAAGACGTAGGCCTATTAATACGTTTTGACTGCTACCTCGGCTAGCTACGTGTCGCTCGCGTCGCTGGCGTAGCTCGATCACGCGCATGCGCACTAGCGTCCTGAAGGTGGAGAGGGTGTATCGTCTGACTTCCGGCCTCCGCAGTGCTGTGTTGTGTAGTTCCTTTTCGTGTGGGTTTCCTGATAAAAGAGTTATGAAGAGCTTTTTAATTGACGAAGTGAGGAAGCGTCCTCCACTGTGGGACTGCACTTCCGATACGTTTTGTGATAAGAATATAAAGGAACTTGCGTGGCAAGAAATTTCCAATATATTGCAGAGACCAAGTAAGTTTATATTTATTTATTAGAATTAACAAATATAATATGTAGGCCTAACCTAATCTAGATTAATTTTTTTAGATTAATTTCGTAGAGGGGGAAGAAGCTACGTGTGCTACGTAGCTTGCAGTGTGAAGGCGGCGTCGCCGACGTACGCCGAAGACGTATTAATACGTGAGCTACGGCGGTTCGGAGTGGTCTTAACAGAAACACGCCCTTTACACGGCATTTGTCTTGCACGCTTTGTGCTGCGGCCGAACTCAATTAGTGATACTTACATTACCTACAAGGCATTTGTCCTGCCCCGACTGTCCGTCGGCGCTGTGGCCTACCACAAACACGCCCTTTACACGGCATTTGTCTTGCACGCTTTGTGCTGCGGCCGAACTCAATTAGTGATACTTACATTACCTACAAGGCATTTGTCCTGCCCCGACTGTCCGTCGGCGCTGTGGCCTAACACAAACACGCCCTTTACACGGAATTTGTCTTGCACGCTTTGTGCTGCGGCCGAACTCAATTAGTGATACTTACATTACCTACAAGGCATTTGTCCTGCCCCGACTGTCCGTCGGCACTGTGGCCTGACACAAACACGCACTTTACACGACATTTGTCTTGCACTCTTCGTGCTGCGGCCGAACTCAATTAGTGATACTTACATTACCTACAAGGCATTTGTCCTGCCCCGACTGTCCGTCGGCGCTGTGGCCTACCACAAACACGCCCTTTACACGGCATTTGTCTTGCACTCTTTGTGCTGCGGCCGAACTCAATTAGTGATACTTACATTACCTACAAGGCATTTGTCCTGCCCCGACTGTCCGTCGGCGCTGTGGCCTACCACAAACACGCACTTTACACGGCATTTGTCTTGCACGCTTTGTGCTGTGGCCGAACTCAATTAGTGATACTTACATTACCTACAAGGCATTTGTCCTGCCCCGACTGTCCGTCGGTGCTGTGGCCTACCACAAACACGCCCTTTACACGGCATTTGTCTTGCACGCTTTGTGCTGCGGCCGAACTCAATTAGTGATACTTACATTACCTACAAGGCATTTGTCCTGCCCCGAATGTCCGTCGGCGCTGTGGCCTAACACAAACACGCACTTTACACGGCATTTGTCTTGCACGCTTTGTGCTGCGGACGAACTCAATCAGTGATACTTACATTACCTACAAGGCATTTGTCCTGCCCCGCCTGTCCGTCGGCGCTGTGGCCTACCACAAACACGCCCTTTACACGGCATTTGTCTTGCACGCTTTGTGCTGCGGCCGAACTCAATTAGTGATACTTACATTACCTACAAGGCATTTGTCCTGCCCCGACTGTCCGTCGGCGCTGTGGCCTACCACAAACACGCACTTTACACGGCATTTGTCTTGCACGCTTTGTGCTGCGGCCGAACTCAATTAGTGATACTTACATTACCTACAAGGCATTTGTCTTGCCCCGACTGTCCGTCGGCGCTGTGGCCTACCACAAACACGCCCTTTACACGGCATTTGTCTTGCACGCTTTGTGCTGCGGCCGAACTCAATTAGTGATACTTACATTACCTACAAGGCATTTGTCCTGCCCCCACTGTCCGTCGGCACTGTGGCCTAACACAAACACTCACTTTACACGGCATTTGTCTTGCACGCTTTGTGCTGCGGCCGAACTCAATTAGTGATACTTACATTACCTACAAGGCATTCGTTCTGCCCCGCCTGTCCGTCGGCGCTGTGGCCTAACACAAACACGCCCTTTACACGGCATTTGTCTTGCACGCTTTGTGCTGCGGCCGAACTCAATTAGTGATACTTACATTACCTACAAGGCATTTGTCCTGCCCCGACTGTCCGTCGGCGCTGTGGCCTAACACAAACACGCACTTTACACGACATTTGTCTTGCACGCTTTGTGCTGCGGCCGAACTCAATTAGTGATACTTACATTACCTACAAGGCATTTGTCCTGCCCCGACTGTCCGTCGGCGCTGTGGCCTAACACAAACACGCACTTTACACGACATTTGTCTTGTACTCTTCGTGCTGCGGCCGAACTCAAACAATTAGCGGCATTTTTACCTTTTAGAAACAAGGCATCTGTCCTGCCCCGATAGTCCGTCGGCGCTGCGGCCTAACTATCGGTACTGCTACGGCTGAACACTTACAATTAGTGACACAACGCATCAGATTTGGATCTACCTTTGGCAAAGAACCCTCAGTAAAAAATCACCCTGAAAACCAAATCCATAAAAAATTAACAAATTAATTTTAATTAAACTTTTGAAACACTGTAACAGTGTAGGTAATACAGTTATCGCATTTCATTCGTTTTGTAAATTTTCACAATTCATTTAAGGCTGCCAATGTAAGTTTTAGAATAACTAAAAGATGTTTGTGACATCCCAAAAAGTAAAATTCCGTCACGGAACTCTGCAAAAGTCTCTACAGCCTTTGAAACATTATGTCCAGTTTCACTGAGTTTAAAAGCAGTTTTAAAAAAGTATGATAAAGCTTTTTAATAAAAATTTAGTTACCAAAAATGTGTTATGTTCTTCACATAAAATTGTACAGAAGGTTATGTGGGCCGAACCTCGAACTTCTTGCAAGTTTTTCTGACTGGTCATATTCTTTTTGTGGTACGTTAAATAAAAAAAAAACTGATTTACTCTTAGACCACATCACAGTCAAAGGTTTGGAGGTTTCCGGGAGCTTCAACACATGAATAAAACTTATTCTCATTAAAAAATGTAACTAACTAATACTTTGTAGTTCCAAATGCCCACACCACTTAATGTTAAAGCTAATTATCTTTCTTAACTAAATGTCAGATAATTCTTCGGGGCAAAAGCGATACAAAATAGCTCTACGCTTCAGTTTCCCTTGTACAAAATGACATGTCTTTACTTCTGAACAACCATCAAGTTGGATGTTATTTTGACTATTTTTATTTTGATCATTTCTGCAGTTGGTGGTATAATGATGAACACTAATTGACTATTTATCTAATGCAGATAAAATATACCAAATAACATTTTGTTTACATATCGTTAAGTTCACGCTATCGCGTATGTTATGGAACTAAATAAATACGTTGGTGTATATTTTTCTAAAGACAATATATTATAAGGAACTACAAAGTTCAACCAAAAATAATTCTAATAATAAAGGTGATTTAAAATGACCTTTCCTTCACATTATGACAAAAACGCTATTTAATAGACCGACGTCAGTAAACCAATTTATGGAACACAATTCTTTTTCTGCGTGCTCAGCAAGTAGGGAGTTTTATGATCACTAAATTTTCATTTGCAGTTACTTTTTGCAGGTCCGTTTCCTGCCAACTTGTAGAGTGGTAATAAAAGAGATAATATTTGCAGAGCATTATATTTATATGCCTATTTCCATATGAACGATTTAGTAACTAAATAAGTACTTTTTTATATACTCTATTTAAAAGTATAACCGGGTCAACGGGTTCCTGTGCCATTATACATTTGCTTTTCACAGATGTTTAATCCATCACTGTGTTCAAATAATTATAGGTTTAATTTGTTGAGTATTTTTTATTCTATTTTTTTAAGCAAGGTATAATTACAACAAATCATAAATTAACTAAAATAACAAGTCATATTGGTCATTATCATTATGGTAAGAATACGAATCACTGTCAGCTAACTCAAAGCCTCCCGTGTTTAGAGGCGCTGCAACGTACGTGAAACCATAGGCAAAAGTACTTAAAAGAAGTCACAATTTTGTTGATTCCGGAACCGTACCTGACCTAACAGACTTGAAATCAAACCTTCAGTATAACGTAAAATAGTTCTTATATAAATACTCCACATTAGTTAAGGTCTCACTGTTTTAATTTCTTGCTATATATTTAATATGAAGTGGTAAATAAATATTACGATGCCTTAAAAAGAATATGCTCTTAAATATAATGAAATATTTTCAAAACTTAATCATTAATGTAGCAAAATCATTACGCAAATACTGCACATTAGCTCAATAAATTTTGCTTATGACCTTAAAATGTGTGTAAATGCTTATAAATCAACAGTAGTATTCCCTAAGACCTACGTTAAATGTAGGCAATTGCCCATTAAACTTCATTACAGTTACTTTCATAAATTAAAACAGTGAATGTTAATTGCACGGACTTACAAGATTAATTCATTAGGAGAGGCCTCTTCATTAACCCCCTGCTGGTTGTTCTATGACACTAAGACTGCCTTGATATTTACCAAATAAATGCTTGCTTCTTACCGAAACTATACAAATTTATCTGCTGTAGGTTTATAAATATATATTGACAAATTAAGCATAAAGTAGAACTAAATATCATCTGTAAACTCTTGCAAAAACTAAGTTTGTAATTGAAAGGTGTATTCAGAGAAAACTAATATTCAGAATTGCTAAATTACTAGTTTTAGTGAAAAAGGAAGCCAAGAATAATAATGCAATCAAACAAAACTTATATAAAAACACTAAGAAAATAATGTTGTGATATAAATATATACTGCTACAAAATTCACGAGAGGATTAATTTAAAATATTTAAACTGCAGTTGGTACAGCTAAATACCCCCGTCGCAGCAAACCTGCATACTCAGCGAATTTCCAATGGAGATATAAATGTCTTAATACCACATAAATCCACTTACCATGTTTCATAAAAATATATTCACAACTAAGCGATATATACAATTTTAATTATTCTCCATAAGAATAACATTGGGGCTGAGTACGCAGGTTTGCTGCAACAAGGAACACAAAAAATAGGTTTTTATGCTAATATCAATATAACTCAACTAGGTGAAGTCGTATACCAGATTTTATTCATTTATGTTCATAATTAAGGGAGACAGAGCATTTAATTATTATCCATAAGAATAACATGGAGGCTGAGTACGCAGGTTTGCTGCTACGGGAGAATTAAGCAAAAACAATTTGTTTGAGCAAATATCAATAGACCTCAATGAGATGAAGCTGTATACCAAGTTTCGTCAGTATACGATCATAAATAAACGAGATACAAAAATGTTCTTTTCCTCCATAAGAATAACATTAGACAACGTACTGTGTTTAGCACTTTCAATATCTCGGTAACCAATTGACGTAGAGGAATGATCGAAATACCAAATTGTGTGTTTTTTAAGCTGAATCGAATGGTCAAAACTAAAATTTGACTTTTTCAAAAATTATATGTAAAAATTCAAAAAACCCATTTTTGGGGTACAAAACCCCCCAAAATACCCCTTCGGAAAGGTCGATCTGTCTGGTTTTCGAACTTAAAGTCATAAATGCTGCTTTACATGTTTTTACCAAATTTCGTCAAAATCGGATCATTTTTACGAGAGTTATCGTGCTCACGGACACACACACATATATATATATATATATATATATATATATATATATATATATATATATATATATATATATATATATACAGTATCGAACGAATGGTGTTTTTGGGGTCTGGGGACCTCAAAACGAAAAGTTATCATGGTCCCGGGCCTAGGTCTTACCATGCCGACTACGGTAATAGCTTCTTCCCTATAGGGGAAATTCGCTAATTCCCTATAGGGGAAATTCGCTAAAAAAGGCACGAGACACTGGAAGTTCAGACTTTGCCACCCGAAGGCGCTGTATGGTGTTTTTTTCTTTGAAACATATTACAAAAATGAGTTTGTGTAAAATATAACGAAAAATTATACCCCAAAAAGTAAACATGAAAAGATGGAATTAAACCTGGGCCCGCATATTCGTGAAGCCAGTGCCATAACCATTAGACTGTCATAGCGTATCGAACTAAGTACAAGTTACAGTTATCAAGCAGTAGACGGCCCTATGATTTTGAAATTTGCCACAGGTAGCGCTCGGTGTGATTTCAAACATTTTTTAGTGATTTTAAATTGGCATCGCTGACATAGGAAATGTCTCCACTTCCAGTGGCTTGTGTTTTTTTTTTTTTTTTTAGCTGCTAGAGTTTGTAAATTATTACCAAAAACGTTACACAAATTGAAACCCACTCAAATACTATAGGTGTATTTATAATCTATATTTATAAAAAAGGATGTTTCTTTGTTTGTTTGTGTATATATATATACATTTGAAGTTTAGGGACTCGGATACAGTTGCACCATGAAATTTGGTATATATATGTACAACTTCACGGAGAAGAATTTTAAGCCATCCATTTCGCCCTAACTCAATTGGGTTCCTCCCAAGAGGCTCAAAAGGGTTCCCATATAAACCTTATGGAAATATATTGTTGTTTACATAAAAGCTAATGACATGTTTTTTCTTGAACGGGTGATCTTGGTGATATTGGCTTTTAATTGGTAATAGCCAAAGGCATGACAACGTCTGCCGGGTAACAGCTAGTTATTATTTAAAAAACAAAAAATAAATAAAATAAGTGTTATAAAAAAACTGAAACCTATGTTTAAATTACTCTAACCACTCCTGATGGCAAACCTTACTTTTTGTACGTCAAACAACTTAAGTACTTAATGACAAAAATGTTTATTATATTTTTAATACAAAACAATGTACATATTTTATTCAACTTTTAGCATACTTGGCCCAAGTCATCAGATGTTAGTGTCGGTATGCTAAATAACGCCATGTTAAAAAACTGGAAACCGTTACAATTACCTTAAAATGATTCATAGATTTTCACTTTTATTTTGTTTTGTAGCTTTTATTTTGTTTAAATATTAAAGGTTGTTAATTTTAAACTGGCACCATTTTAAAGCAGCACCTTTCAAAAATATAAATTGTTTAAAGTTTTTTTTCAAACTATTTATATCAATATTAAACCGATAATTTTACAATCAAGCATTTTTCGTTATTGATAATTTTGTATAAGAACGTACAGACTCATAGACAGGAAGCTTTACCAGATAGAACACATGTTATATTACAAAATTTAATATTTTGACCAGGCAAACAACACGATAAAGGTTTGGACAGTCAAAGCTGATTCCCCTAACATACTTTTATCGTATTCATAACGAAATGTTTAGTATATAATCAAAATGCTTTTAAGTCATGAAGGACCATTACCACTATAGCACCTATAGCACATCTAGCCAGCCTATGCACACTGTGCCCAACCATATTCCATGCAGGAAATTTAAACGGGCACCTCTCCCACTATGCGTTATGTATATGAAGTGCAAACCAAATTCAGTCCAATGATGTTAATGGATAATTTCCAGCTTAGCCGATGGGGGTTGATTATGTTATTTTAAGGATGACTCGTTTGATAGCAACACGTAGATTATAATATACTTTTAAAAATAAATTGGTTAAAACCGAAATCTTGCCGCATGACGCAACAGGCTGAAGAAGCCTAAGAACGAAGGTAAATGTAAATACGTTTATTCACTGTATAAAATATGCAAACTAACATCCAAGAAAACCAACAAGGGTAATTTAAATTATTTCACTTATTTTGTTTCAGTGCTGAAAGCTGTTTCTTTGAGCAACTTAGCGAGTATCGTGGAAAATATCAACCAAAATAAACATAATTTCACAGATTAATTTACTCTTATATATAATATGATTTAATTGGGTTTTTGGGTAGGCAATAAGAAGAGGCGTACACTCTATGACCAGCTCAGTAACCTTTATGTAAAACTGATATTTTTGAAACTCATTATGGCGAAAGATTTGTTGTATATTATTAATAAATATTGCTAAGAAAAACCAGGGCTTGGTAATAATTAATATCTAGGCTTATCGTCATTTACGATGCAAGACGTAGTATGAGATATACAAATACGATTGGAGTTATTTCTTAAAAATAATATCCAGGCTTACCGACAGAAGTCCAATCGTATTTTTATATCTCATACCTGGATATTATTTACTAAGAAATATTTGGACTTTACCTATCGCTTATTGTATTTAAAAATAACCCTACCTTTCGGAAAGTAAGATACTCCTACTTGACATCAACGGAAACGCACCCGAACGTCAGGCTAATGAATGGTGTAATTGTATTTATGTGAATGCATATGTGTTTATTGACAATGATCCTGATCCGTTGCGAGTAAAAATCAGGTAAGGTATTTTCAGTTGTTTATTTGTTCTTATTGATTTAATTTTATGGGGTTTTGTTTATATTTGTGTATAATTAACAATTTAATACAAAGTATAGTCTTAAACACTGCAATACTAAACATATCTTATTCCTAGTAAAAGTAATATTATAATCATTTATATTACAGACAGAACTAATGTATCGTAATGGTTTATTACGAGGCATCTCAATCATTGTAATGCTAAAGAAACCCTCATCTAAGTGCCATATCAGTTTTTGTTTTATAACTAGGTGAACTGTAGATTAACATGGATTCTAAACCATCGGAACTTTGCAAGAAAGATATTCTAAGTCGTGCGTAGCTTTCCACATTGACACTATTCTGGTACCTTAACGCATTTGCCCGACACTCAACGAAATCCATCAATAAACACAACACATCAACATCTTTTTACGTGACATATCAATAAATTTGTTTACTTTAGTGAAAAATTAGACTTCTTTTTCGATAGTTTCGAGAGATTTACTAGGGATATCAATTTTACTGCATCCAAAATCACTGACCTTCGGACAAAAAGTATAAAATTCTTGCTTTACCTGGCCTCTCTAATGAATAATCTATTAGGGTTTCGAAATTTTTAAGGAACTTGCATATATTTGCGGCTTTTAACCCTTATGTTAAACAAATTTGTTTGCTAACAAGGAATTAAAAGTTATAAGGAAAATAAAGCATAAATTTAAAACCGGTATTAATTCTAAAATGTCTAAGCCTAAATGCCTAAGATTCTAATGTAAGCCGCCTTTCATAACGATAAGCTTTTTCCCAGACAAAATTATAATACACTCATGGCCGCTTTCCCCAAATCAAGTTAGTTTAAACTGAACCTGAGGTTATTTTCAACTTTAGATTAAGACACAATTCGATTCCCCAAAAATGTGATTTAACCAGTTTAGTTTAATCCACAAAATATCAAGTTAACGTTTTTCAAATGAAAAGTCCGAAAAGTTTTGTTATCTTCGATAAACTAACTAAACGGTGTTTTCTCCAAAGGTTTAACATAAACCAGGTTTAAACTTCCCTTATCACATTGGGAAAGCGGAATTTCTCATAAACTTTAAGTTGAAACCAAAAATTAAGTTTACCACTTCTTAGGGAAAATGGCCCTCAGTGTTATATAAAGCCAGTTTAATACTATAAACATAATTCTATTTTTAGTGTGGTAATCGGATTAAATAATTATTTTACATAATTTGCAAATGTATTTAGTGAATGTGGGAGAAAAAGATAATTTTGTTATATGCATATTGCTTTTAATTTACAATGACTGACTAAGTCAATATATATAATACCCCTGTCACAGCAAACCTGCGGATCTAGCGAATATCCAATGCGTGTATATGATTCTTACTACAACATAAAGCCATTTACCAATTTTCCATGAATATAAACCCATGAATAATTATAAATGATATATAACATTTTATTTCTTCTCCATAAGGATAACATTGGACAACGTACTGTGTTTAGCACTTTGAATATCTCTGCAACGGTTAAACGTAGAATCACAATTCAAATACAAACATGATTGTTTTTTTAGAGCTGAAGTTATTGGCAACATCAAATTTGCAGTTTTCAATACGATTAACTGATGAAAAGCTAAAAACTTGTTTCCCATAAAATTAACATGGGAAATATTATGAACACGTTTTATTGGATTTTTCTCCTCAACCACTTAAGCTAGGTTTATGGTCCAAAATACTAGGTTATTTGCTTTTTAATAACTATAAAATGCACAAAACCAAAGTTGTGTGAATTGAAAATTTTAGAACTGCAAAAAAACAGTTTTGTGGAAAATTGTAATCTCTCATAACACCCCACTCCCATGGTCAGATCTTTCTGGTTATTGAACTCAAAGTTATGAATGGCTCTTTACACATGTGTGCCAAATTTCATCGTAATCGGACGGTTTTTACAAAGGTTATCGTGTTCACGGACCCTCACATATATATATATATATATTATATAGGGTACATCACCCCCAAAACCCCCCGTCAGAAAAAGTGATCTGTTAGGGTTTCTAGCTCGTTCAAATAAATACCACTATACATATCTATGACAAATTTAACTAAAATCGGACCTTTATACGGCTGCCTTTATACGGCATTGTGTTACTGGTCACCAAAATAGTTGAACATTTAGTTTCCCATAAAATCACATGTAAAAAGATTTGAAAAATAGTGTTCAGTGCAGTTACATATGAGTTTATATATGGGAAATACTGGCAAAAATAAATCAGTTACAATAAAAAAAGATATTTTTTCCAATGGTAAACAGTAAACTATACTCTATTTTTACCCTTTCACAATGCAACCCAGGGTAATAGCTTCTTTCCTATAGAGGAAATTTCCTGAAAGCAAGTAATCAAAGGTGTACTGTCATAACTGGACTTGTATATTATCTCACATCTAATTATTTATCTATACACCGAAAATTGTTCAATTAAATGTGCTCACAGCTTACTATTACTGTTACATTATATTAATTAACCAATCAATAAAGTCTCGTTTGAAAGTATTTCTTGAATATTGCTATGGTTGTAGGGTGTGACTGATGTTCTAAATAGTTCAAGTGGGAATTTGGGATGTGATAAAACGTTAAAGAGAGTCATTGACTATAGGGTGGTGGCGGGAAATGTAAATACAAATTTTATATAGATTGTAGTCATATAATATTACGTCAAATCAGCTGATAGGTTGTCTATTGTAACAAACAAATTTTATTTTAACCAAGTCTGTGAAATACTGCTAAAAAGATATAGGGGAAATAAGTATTACACAATAATAATTATCTAACACATTATAATAATGACAGTAATTGTGTTTATTGTAAATTTTCTTTACACGGTTGTAAAACCATCTATGTCTAACATTACCTCCAGTTGCCCTCCATTGCAGTAAAAAGCTTGAATTGCACAGCTGATCGACTTTCAAATATTTAATAGATCATTTATCATTTATCATCTAATATTTATTAAATCATTAAGTTATTGGCTTTAACTTATTACTTAGGAGAGGGCCTATTAAAGAACTATTGATATGTGTGAGACTTACTGATTTCAGTAGGGCTCGTGGTTCGTATTATTTTGTAAGACTGAAGTATTATTTTGTTTTTTATTATTTTTATTTTAGTTTTACTGACCACAAAATTGATTAATGTGGTCAGTTTATTTCCAACCTCTTCATTTTAATTTTTTGTATTGTTTTTTAATGACATAAGATCATTTATTCATATATTAATTTATTTATATAAATCTAGCAGTAGTTGTCATTATATAACACAAAACTTTCTTTTTGATTTTTTATCTAATGAATGTACATGAGCAAAAAGAATTTAAAAAAATTACATTAAAGTGCTACTTAACTAACTTTAATTAAATGTGTCTGGTAACTCTACAGTGACAGTTAAGCAGTCTAGAGTTCTCGGTAATGCGGTCTATTTGCGTAAGTCTTTTTATTTAACATTTAATTCTGCTTTCACATCTTGAAAAGTGTTTATTCCAGGTTAATTTACAACAATGAACATTATAAAGAAAACTTATTTTTCAAAATCGCATTATTCTTATCGTCTAGAAGGCTACTGACATAAAATAACTTTTAAAGTGTTATATTATATAGTGATATTCGTTTAATGAAAGTGCATGTCGTAACAACACTCTATTGGGGTCACGTCACAAGTTTCACGTTACAGTCCTTTGTCGCGGTAAGAGGCTTACTATCTTTAATAATGTCTATGGTAATATTTGCTGTAAGCATAATATTCACTTCGTATTAGATCTACGGGTTCTTTTTTATCTGTTTACTATTTTACTCCATAAATTAATTATTGTCTGGTAACTAACTACAACAGAAATATTATCAGTGTTTAGTTACAGGTTTACTTGTAATATTATTTTATGGAAAAATACCTTACAGGAATCATTTTTTTAAATATACAACAAAGAAATACTTTTTTAAAAGTAAGAAATAGAAGCATTTACACCCTAGTCATAGTTTATGTAAAATTAATGCAGAATTCTTAGAAACAAGTCCACAAGATGAGCCAAAGCAATATATTTTGTATGTAATAGAACAGTTTTAAAATTTATAATTAGAATTTCTGTCATAGTCAACAGTTTTTCTACACAAGCGATTTCAGTAGTGAAAGGTTTTTTTAAACTTGTTTCCATTAGTTTATGCAATGCAAACTGTAGTTAATTATCCTGTTTCTTTGCTTTCAAGTAGTTTCCAATGAAAGAATTTACTGCTTGGATGCTAATATAAATAAGGCTAATACAAAAACAAAAAGAAACACCGTTGTCTGAGGTGATATATTAATAATTTGCTAGACAACAGCTTTTATAATATTGTTCGTTCTATGCAAATTATAAAAAATCTAACCAAGAACTAATGTATTTTTATAAAAGGTAAAACTTCACGACTGTTCAAACATTTTACAGAACCAGATTTTAAAATAATATTGATCGTTTTTGTCATTTATATCATTGTAGTAAAACTGAAAACTGGTGTACGTCGATTGTAAGTAATCGAATGTATCGAGAGCAGTCATCGATTATTTTATCGTTTTTATTCCATTGTTGTATTGTTCTAAAATTGATGATAGTCCACAGCATTCGATATATCGCGTGCGAAGATGGACAAGAGTAGTTTCTTGAATCACCACCAGAACGCCCTGGCATATCGCCAACATAAACAAAATAAGTTAAGTAAGTTTTCCTACTTAAAAAGTATTTTTTAGTTCTGATAACCCAACCAAACCTAACCTAAACCTAATTGGGGGATGGGTTTGTGTAAAAAGAGCAAAGTAACATTTACGAAATATTGTTCAAACAAAAAAAAATATTGGATTACATTTAGTTCTGTTCCCAGTACTTTTTAATCAGAAGTTGAAACCCATATCCACTGAGCTATCACAACATACCGTAATGGCTGAGAGTTACAAGTCCATAAGCAATGGAAAACTGAGAAGCGCATTCTGGCGGTGATCTAAGAAAATATTCTCGTCCATCGTTTCTCTCCTGAGTCGCTCCGCTATATTTCAATCGTTATAGTTAGTCTAACCTAACACCAACACAAACGTAACAGACAACTGTTTAATACATTTGTAACAGCTGTTTGTTTAAAATAGCAAGAATAAAATGGAAGCCATTTTAGGAGCAAACGTGTAAAGGTAAAGAGTTGTAAAAGTTGTGTAGTTAAATAGTAAGCTTAATATACTATGCAGTATGACGAAAAATATAGTTCATCACACGTGCCAAAAATGGCATTTCGATCCTCGCTCGATTTCCGAGGTTAAACTTGAGCTAGTATCGAAGAGCGTCACTTTTGGCAATAGAGATCAAATATACCATTATATAAAACTTTTTGTCGCTAGCAAATCACCAACAAAATGCCTGTCCAATTTGCTCATTAGGTTAGTAGATGGACCAATCCACTCATAGACAACAACTATTTATTTTTGAACAGATACAATGGTTTTAAATCATTTGTATATCTCAATCATAAAAAAGGAACAAAAAATAAACAACTAAAAATTATGAAAAAGTAAACAAATCATTTCAACACATTCTCAGACTTCACTTTTATCTTAAGGCTTAAATTACATAAACCGGGAAAATAAATTAAATAATCTTAAACATGAGCTCTACAATGTAATTTATAGCTATATTTAATTTACAATAAAAACACGTTGTTACTATGATTTACCTACATATATCGTTAGAAAATATGTTAGTCACATTCGACAACGTTTCCCGTTTAATGATTGTTGGTAGTATAAAAATAACCAACGCATTTTGGTTTTGCCAACCTAAAAATTACTTTCAGGTGTATTAGCTCTTATTAAAATAAAGTTTCTGACACGTTTTTAGAATAAGCTGAATTTTTGCTGTTAAATCTATTCTTCGTGGTAATCTATAGTCACTTCAATTGTTACTAATGGTAAAAAACCAGTTTAGTGAAAGTTTGTTATCAAATGGTATATAGGTTATTAAAAAATCATTACATTTTCATAAAACAAATAAAAAAAGGAATTCATTTACGTGTTCCTAATTGTTTAAGTTATTAAGGAATAAAATTATATCGTTTTATTATAGTTAAATGTTGTTTATTTATAAATAAAAACAACGCTTTTAGTAAAACCAAATCGTACGATTTATAGTTTTTTTTTTAATATTATTTTTAAGTACGAAAAAAGATTAATTTAATTGTTAATTGCAATGTTCATAAATATTGTTATTAAATTTGCATAAAATATAATTTAAATGATTCAATAATAAAATATGAAGAATTAGAAACAAAATTTAATATAGACAAACGTTTCCAGGAGTAGTCTTAACAAAGCAAAACTTGCGACAAACTGAAATGTGATTCCAGTAGCGGTGCAATTGTGTGCAAGTTCCGTGAAAACTCAAGTGTTCTTGTGCAATGGTTTGATTTCAACAAATGGAATTGTATCTTATGATAAAATTAAACACCAACCGCTACGCTTCATATAAATACTGCTGTCAACGAAATATCTTCTTGCACTTATGTTTTTTAAAAGTTAGTGTAGGTACATTTGCCATTTGCCGTGCTTTAAGCTATCGACCAAATCTCACCTGATTTCAGAACTAGCTAATCTTTACAAAATAATAGGTTTAAATAATAGGTCTGTAGATATTTTACGGCCCAAGATGAGTAAGAATAATATATGAAATTAAAACATAGGACAAAGCACCGTACTTTAAAGGTTTTAACATCAAAAAACAATGCCGCAAATCCGTCCTCTCACGGATTATTCTAAAAATTACAGCAGCCCTTTCATTAGGGGCTTTTTTAATACTACCATGGATGAAATCTTATTTTTGGCTACTATATTCGAAAAAAAGGGATTATTTTATATAATCCTAAACATGCGTTCATCGATGTTGTATTAATTTTAACTCTAGTGGGTTTCGGAATGCATAAATTAACTGTTTAAGGTCGTCATTATATTGTAGTTCATCATCCACATAATAATTTAAATCTAAGAATGTAAGATTTCATATCTTGCTGATGTAGATTCACGAGTTTCTTTTTTAGTTTACTTGTGTTGGAATTGTAGCACCATTATCAGATCTTCTTT
Source organism: Allygus modestus (assembly GCA_963675035.1). Lineage (NCBI taxonomy): Eukaryota > Metazoa > Arthropoda > Insecta > Hemiptera > Cicadellidae > Allygus > Allygus modestus. The sequence continues at coordinate 70,008,105 of OY776115.1, forward strand.
GTCAAAGAAGTTATGGACAAAATGTCTTTATCTTGAGGCTCAAACCCTTTTAAGCATAAACACACAATCATAGTCTCGACTCTTTGAACATTTATTTCACATGTCACACTTATATTCTAGGGATGTGTGGCCGACCAACAACAGGGTTTCACTAAAAAAACCTTTCTTCCAGGAGGTAAATAAAATGAATAAGTTATATTTAACCAACGCAAACAACTAACACATCAACCGAAGACAAACAAATTTAGGCCAATCAAAAATTATGGTCCTTCCACACATTCGGCTGTCTGATTGGGATTTATTGGTAATTACTATTTTTCATAAATATTTGTACGCCAAATAAAATACGCTATAATAAATAATATGCTACACACAATAATACATACAATAATACTAATACGCTAAATTACACTACAATAAATATACACCAGTATCAGCTAAAATATTAAAAGCGGCATAAGCAGCAGCAACGTCTTCAGTATCCATGTTTCCGATTATTTGCTATTCCTGCAACGAACAGGGTGTTTAGGAAAGCACGCATTTCTGAAAACTGCTACTCGTTAATCAGAAATACCAACCAAAATAGCTCACCAACTCGCCACACGGCAAATAATCGGCGCTCAGCGAATGACGCATGTCTAGAGCCGGCTTTAGACCTTGTCGCCAAAGTTTCATTATCTAACCACTACGCCACGCTACTTCCTTTGGGTATAAGAACAATGGTGAATAGTAACGTAGCCTGTTAAAACAAAAAAGTTTGACATTTATTTAAAAAATGTAGCTACAATTTTAAGATTTTACTTTAGCAAGCCAATGCCGTTGTAATGTCAATTGGTCGTTAAACGGAATAAAATCATGTCATTTGAACTTTTTAAATAATAAGATCCGAGTTAACTTAAGTATTAAATTTCGTTGGCTTATTTATGAGACAAATATTGTTAATGACGGTTTAACGGCAAGCCCTTGGGCTCAATCCTGTTTAACAGCTGATTGGACGGTTTACATGACATAGTTTGGTTAACTAATTTGATGAAACATGGTTACATGATACAGTTTCGCCCTAAAGTTTACTTACAGAGTTTATTGTTAAATGTATGTTTAAGTTTCAATAAAGGGTTTAAAGATATGCTGGTATGTATTAAAAAGTATCAAAATTCCAAAAAACGTATAATTTACATAAGATTTATTACATCCACGAGCCAACAAACATAACAAAGATTTTTCTAAAGGCTGGTTAAACATTAAGTAAATAAACTTATTTCTCAACAATATAATATAATAGAAGTAGTGCAATACAATATAGAGGTTATTATTCATGGTGCAATTTTGGTAGGTAGGTCAAGCAGAAAAAAACTTATATGAAAAAGCAAAATAAATTTATTTAAATGTATAGATATCTTAAATGAAAAGTATTTTAATAAATTAAAAGTTATTACAGTCATACTGAATAATTAATTAAAAACTAATTATTTAAACACTTAAAAAAATCCTTACCTAGAATCTAGAAGGCAAATATAATTCTTATCAGGGCATACCATAACTCTTATCTTTGTGCACACTAAGCAAGTAGAAAGTTTTACGGTTGCTAAATTTTCATATGGCAGTAACTTCCCATAGGTAATCCGTTTTACAGCCAACTTGTTGCCTAATGCTCCTGCCAACGTTTGTAAAGTTATAATGATGACATATCCGTGTGAAATTGGTGTCAATAAATACTTTGTTTATACATGCTCCATAGGGAATATAATTTACTAATACTTTTAATGTTAATTTATTGTAATATTACGTGTTTGTATTCAAATTGGGAGTGAATTATATTGAATCCCATTTGATACTTGACAATTTGTTTACAACATCGTGCATATTTTTACTTTCAATATACAACACGTTGACTATAAAGAAGTGTTAATTATTAAAGACGGGTATATTGATTCATCAAACTATATTGAATGAATAATAAGCACAAAATTACTTAAAGTAACGTTTTTAAAGTCTGATAATTTCCATTTCACAATTAAATGTACATTTATTTGGGTGATTTCCAGTGAGTCCCGCAACAACTGAACTTTTTTTCCATGCAATAATGATCAAATACATAAAGGATATTTGCATCTGTTTTAGAAAGAGTTGTTATCCTTTTTTAAATTCAACAAATACTTAAACTATCATATAGATTTCTAATGTTCCCGTGCTTAAAGATATCAGACTTGGATGAATAGCACTCAACCTTTAAGTGCTTCCTTTTATGCTTTCAGTGACTTTGTTGAATATATCCTGATCCTGTCCTTAGGTTGTATGGAATGATTTTGGATTAGATTAAATTAAAAATTATTATTCTAATTATTTATTAAAAGTTTGTGGCTTGATCACAGTCCAATGACTATACTGATTGAGCTAATATTTGGTAGAAAGGTAGCTAATATCCGTAAGAAGGTTGGACCTATTCACCCATACTAATTTATAGACATTAGCACTCATTGGATAAATTAAGCCTAATTTTAAGGCGTATTACCAGAATCAAACATAAGACTGCTTATTTTCAAAAATTCTAAAGGGTTTTGCCCTCCTGGCATTTAAAGACTTTATATTGACATGCAAGAATAAACCAACTGACCGGTTTAGCATACATCCAGTGAGAAAATAAACTAATACCATTGACTATAAATACTGAAGGAGACATCCCATCCAGCTGTCCCACTTTTATTGTATGCTAGAATTTAAAATTGAAGTAGTTTGATTGGGTCACCGATAGATTGTGCTGCTGTCAACTTTTTATTTTAGTTATTTACGTTAACCTTTAAAATATCTCCACCCCAGAAAGAAGTGATAATCAACTTCTGTTTGCTTCCTGACACACCAACTGTTGTATTATCCACTTCTTGATAGGATAAGTAATAGTTGACAGCAGTGTACTCTGTTGGTGATTAGTGTAAACTACGACCTTTTTCAATCCTGGCATACACAAAACTAGGGACACATTTTATAATGGCAATGAGAAGTCTACTTCAGTATTTATAGTCAATGCTAATACTCTTAAAGACCAACCCATAAAACCATATAACCCAAACCAGATATTCCCAAACCATAAACCATTTGGGGCTCCTTCCCACTCCATAATCCATAACTTCAACCACTCTCGGTATCTCGTGAACCTTGGCCTTACAAACTATTCAACTCCACTCTAGAAACACCTGTAAAATTTTTTTCGCTTATAAATAATGAAACAGTCTTCCCATAACTGTGCCGGTAATAACAGGTAACAAAGGTCTCATTACTGATACAGTTCAACAATTGTCTGTCAATTCGAGTGGTTAATGTTTGCCACTAGCATTCACGAGCTTAGTGGATGATTCGTGCCAGCTCATTTCCACCTTCATAGTAATTTAGGTGTTTTTTATTATTTTAAAACAATGAAAACGTAGCGTGATAGTTAAGATAATATTTGAAATTCTTATAATACTTCCATAAAATGCTTTTTGAATATTATTTTACAACCTATGAAAATCTAAATTATAAAGTATACAATGTAATGAACGATTTACATGAATATACTATGCATATATTAACAATAATGCTGTATTTTGTGTTTATAGGGTGGTAATAATTTACTTTGTATTTTCACTATATTAATTAAAATCAGATATAATAATCATTGATTAAATATTAATAAAGGTTTAAATATTATAAAGGATATTAATTATAGTTAAAAAAATCTTATTTTAAAATGATCGTTAATCACAAGCCCATTAATATGTAATCGCATTTAAAATAGTTTTGATTTAAGTAGTTATTTAAATGGTGGCTGTTTATTCAAACGGCTACCGCTTCCATCTAATGTGTATGTTTATTTGTTTCTCAAATATTTCTCCTGGCACCTTCTGTGACTACACCATGAGTGATAAACCAATATTTACGAAATGCAAAGTAAATGAAATACTAAGTTATTTATTTAATTCGGTTTGTATTATTAAGCATACACAAGGCAGTAAAATAATTAATATATTTAATCGATATGTATTTTCAAATTTACTAACTGCAGTTACTTCATGCCAACAAGACTTAATATTTATTTAACATTTTATTTGTGTAATTTTGTAAGTTTAAATAATTATAATTAATTGCACGGAGCTCCAAGTCTAATTCATTATGAGATGGTTCTTAATTAACCTCCTGCTGGGCAAAAAATAACCCACTCCGAATATGGTTTTATATCTATTCAATTGGTCGCTTATTTCAGTGGGTCAAAAGTTCAGTTATTTTATGTAAACAGAATTTGTTCTAATAATATTTACCACCAGTTTAAAATTAAAAACTCTAGTTATTTCATTATAATATAAATTTAGATGACTAATTTAAGGTGTTCATTTTAAATTTTTCCCCAATATCCATAAATAAAAGTGCCTTGTAGACTGTTCGAACACAATGTACCTGGAATTCATGAGCACAATGCATTATATTACCTGCATTATTAACTGAGTAACGGTTATATCTTCGTATTAATTATACATTTCTTATTATATATTGAAAACATGTGATTATAATTGAGTGTAAATACGACTGTGGTATTTATTGAAGTTTTGAATATATATTTTCTTTTATTCCTAACCTTGGTATTATAACCATAGAATGTTATAACCATCAAAGGCCAGTGTCCTCTTATAAAACAATCTTAATCAGTAGCTTAAAGGCAAATGGCAGCTGGGTAAAAAACAAACCTTCTTGAATTTGTTATGGTTAAATGTTAAGAGTAAGGAAATATTTAAAGTAACACATCTGTTTCAAATGTGTTAGATAGGTTGAACTGTAAAGCAAAAATTTAAATATAAATACAAATATTATAAGTTATTGTAACATTATTAGTAAAACATAAATACTTGGGGAAAATGTAATATCCCTGTTTAAATAATTAACGATTTAAACATTTGAAAACAATAACAGAGATAGAAGATGTATTAAGATATAGTAGGTGTATTTACTATGATGATTTTAATTACTATAATTTGTATACTTGCTTTTGTACTGTTGCAATTTCTAATAAAAGAGAGTGAGTATTGGTAGATGTTTTTAATTTAAATGCGTATCATAACGTTTTGATACTGTATATAAATATTTCGTCATTAAGAGTAAGCAAATTAAAATCTATCCACAACAAATTTGTTTTTAAAAACAAATACCTTTAGACGACAAAAACTAAAACAATAATTTAAAGTTGATGGCTTCATGCTCCGTTGGCTTTCAAGTGAAGCTACAAAAGCGTTCTCTCCTTCTACCTCTCTTGTAAACACATTGTCTTTGTTATTTTAATATATTTTGTGACAGGCAAATGTATCCTTCATGACTGTTTAGAACTAAATCATTAATTTCATAAAAACTTTTTCACTTGCATTATGTGAAGGTTTTCTGTTTGTCATTCAGTGTTCACTTAAGTAGTATATAAAAAAAGGAAATTGTAGTTAGAACTTGTACGCTGAAGACAACAAAAACATTATTTTATATTGCTTTCCCAAAAGTTGATATACTATATTATTGTTAGCATAAGTAACTTTAGGAAATGTTACGTAGCTAAGTTAAACTAATGACCATTACTTCATAATCCAATCCACGTGTCAGGACATTAAAATATGAATTTAATACGATACCTAATATATTATTTATTTTTATAAAACTAATATCGGTATATTCCTTTAAAAGTTCTTGATTTTAGTTCGTAAATTTGTGGACTCTAAAACTGTGTAAATATTTTCTGTGTCTATAAAATGTCTTTCTCCCTAACTATTTGTTGAGTTTTGATCTAACTTCTCGGGTTTACCCCATGAAGTTTTAAATGTCAAATTTTTATTGAATAAACAATTGTATTTACATGGTCAACTGGTTATAATCGTAAATTACCATTTTCAAAAGATTTGAATCTGTAAGATATAAACTGTAATGAAAACCTGCTTAAATACTTTTAACAGATTTTTTCCGCGATTTTTGATTGCTTGAATTATTATTCCGTATTATATAATGTTTAGTATGGGTAAAATGCTCTTACCTTCTATTGGCGCCTTTTTAAGTTTTGAAAACCCTCCCCATTTATGTCTTGGCTGTCTGTGCTTTCAAAGTTACGATGTGAATATTGTGAAAAACTAGAAACCAAAGAATTGTTTAACAGCTTCTTATACTTTGCATAACAACCAGAGCAGATGATGCAACCACATTGTAAATAGGCAATACGATATCAGTTAAAAGGGCAATTATTAACAGGACAAACATTCGAGCTTGATATTTTTAAAACATTGATTCTAGTTATTAAATAAATTGTTGGTCAACAATTCATTTTGCACGCTAATACACGATTTTTCATTATTTTAGTTGTCTCAGGTTCGAATATTGAAAAAAATACTAGTTTCTAATATGTATAATATTTTAAATGGAGGGTCTTTGTAAAATTTAGACAGCAAATAGCTATTTTTGTTCAAATGCTTTATTTATATAACACGATATTCAATTTTATATTTCATTAAATTGGGACAAAAAAAACGTCTTTGAGTTATTTATTTAATAAGCCTTTATTCTGAGTCCCCCAAAAGCAATGACAATTTTGTTGTTGTTTTGCAAACTTCATTGTTGCCGAAAAATTCCCTTGATAACAAATTACATCAAATTTGAAAAAATCTTGTTGCCTAACACGACCAAATAACAACGAACAATTAACCCGACAACTCGAACTCGAACTCTTGAAAAACTTACAAAAATAAAAATTCGAAGTATATCTGTTATTATTTAATATACTTTAAAATTTAAGCTTCCTTCACAGGGCGTCCAGTAACTCTCTGGACAAAGATATAAGTAGTTATTCCTTTGATCCATATGAACACCGTATCCAAATTGTACCGTATGAACATGAGTCTTCCCTGCCTAGTTTTCCGATTGACTGCCTTTATGTGTTTTAAACTTTAAAGTTCATATTACAAAAAATAACCCCGTCGCAGCAAACCTGCGTACTCAGCGAATTTCAATGCATAATATACGTCTTAATAGCACATAAAGCCGCATACCAAGTTTCATAAAAAGATATTCACAAATAAGCGATATATACAATATTAATTATTCTCCATAAGAATAACATTGATGATAAGTAAGCAGGTTTGCTGAAACAAGGAGCATAAACAATTTGATTTTATGCAAATATAAATAGAATTTAACTAGGCGAAGCCACATACCAAGTTTCATAAATATTCAAACATAAATAAGCGCTATATAACATTTTAATTATTCTCCATAAGAATAACATGGGGGCTGAGTAAGCAGGTTTGCTGCAAAAAAGAACAAAAAATGGGTTTTCATGCAAATATTAATATAGCTCAACAAGGTAAAGCCACAAACCAAGTTTTATTAATTTATGTTCATAATTAAGGAAGTCATTACATTTTACTTATTATCCTTAAGAATAGCATTGGGGCTAAGTACGCAGGTTTGCTGCTATGGGGATTATCAACAAAAAATAATTTTGTTGTGCAAATATCAATATACCAGTACTACGTGAAGCCACCAAGTTTCATCAATATACATTCATAAATAATCGAGATATCAAATTGTATTTATTCTCCAAAAGGATAACATTGGACAACGTACTGTGTTTAGCACTTTGAATATCTCTGTAACGGTTCGACGTAGAATCACAATTTAAACATCAAAATGATTGTTTTGTAGAGCTGAATTGATTGGTAAAAGCAAATGTGAAGTTTACATTCAAATTAACTGAGGAAAAGCCAAACACCTTTTTCCCATAAGATTAATTAACATGGGTGATTTTATGAGTAGATTTTTTTGGATTTTCCCCGCAAACACTTAACCTAGGTTAATATTTCAAAAAACTATATTATTTTTTTAAGCTCTATACATTTATACATTTTCAAATCCAAAATTAAGTTTTTTTTTAAATTGTAGGGTGAATAAAGCAAAAACTGATTTTTTGAAAATTTAAAACCTCCATAAACCCCCCTTCCCATGTTCGGATTTGTCTGGTTTTCGAACTAAGTCATGAATGTCACTTTACACATTTGAGACAAATTTCATGGAAATCGCAGGTTTTGTACTCAAGTTATCGCATTCACGGACACACACAGACACACACAGACACACACACACACACACACACACACACACACACACACACACACACACACACACACACACACACACACACACACACACACACACACACACACACACACACACACACACACACACACACACACACACACACACACACACACACACACACACACACACACACACACACACACACACACACACACACACACACACACACATATATATTTGAACGAATAGTATTTTTGGCATCTGGGGATCTCAAAACAAAAATTTATCATCGTCTAGGGCTAAGTCTTACCATGAGACCTACGGTAATAGCTTCTTCCCTACAGGGGAAATTCGCTAAAAGACTGAATCGAATTCAACCAAACATAAGTCATGTTGATATCATCTATCAACACAAAAGCTATGGGAAATGTTATGAGGAATCTAAAGATACTTAAATTATTGACATCTAGTAATAAATAACGAATGTGATACATAGTATGTGTGGCCGGGCATAGTCCATCTTTGGATTGCAAAAAATGTAAATGGAATAAATAACAAGAATTGCAACAGCTCGGTTGTTTTTTACTTGATTTCAATAATTAAACACCATTAGATTCGACATATTATTCCCTAAAAGAAGTTATAAATGTAAATATTTTGTATAATGGCTAACTTCTGAGCCATTTAAGATATACAATTTAAAATAGCCCCATAAAAATAGATAGATCCTATAAAAATCTTTGACTAAGGATCTGTTAAATTCGGTTCGGTAGTTTTTAAAATATGAATTTTAAAGTGAAAAACATGTATCGACAAACGGAAAACTAGGCACTGGAGGTCCATGTTCATCTGGTAAGATGTGTTTATACTAACCCATGGAATAAAGCTATACACCTTCGTCCAGAGATATATAGGTACACAGTAATTCAACATGTAAAATAATTTTTACCATGAAGTAATGGCCAATCTATGTATGTATATAATTTAAACCATTACGGTGATGGTAGGCGTTACGAAGAGGTACAAAGTTTGTAATTTATCAACAAAATGTAAACCAACACACTATGAGGCTCACAATATATTAATTTTAAATATCTTTTTAAGATATAAACATCATTAAGGGGTACAAATGAGCTTAACTAGCAATATATAAATAAATATCCCACAACGAAAAGAAAAATTTACTTATGACTTTGGTGTTTTAGTTTAATTTTAGTAAGTATCAGACTGTAACAAGAAGCAGTAGGAAGGTTACGAAACATATATTGGTTCTGACAACGTCTGTCGATAGAGACGGTCTTAATAATTCTCGAGACGTTCATCTAGAAACATCTGTTAGTGACAGTTTGCTTGGACTAAAACTGTCTCGTGATTGATTATAGGAATTAATTTGATATTACCTGATTTCTCGTTCTCTTACTTAGTTATTTAAATTGCGCTTTTAGAATCTGTTTATCCTGAAAATTTAAGATAACACAACAAATCTACATTTTGAGTACCGTAGATGCTAAATGTTTAGTGTTATGGTGTCAAAAATCACCATCTGATTTGTAAATTGTGGTAATTAAATTAAGAAATATAAAATGGGTTTTAATATAAAATATCCGTGCATTACATTTGTAATTTAAAATAGATAATAGTATTTTACAATTTTTGAATCAGCATGACCGTACATTTTGGAAGGTAAAACACTCTACATTAATGACCAGAACTGTTGTCGTGACAATATAAAAGTTAAAACACTTTTCAAACTGTTGGACGAAATTATTTATATAAAAAATAGTATTTGAGTATTATAAATTTGTATGTTCAACCATCTCTTTTTGAGTAATTTAAACTTGCAAATACGCAAAAAACGGATACTACTTCACTCATGTATATAAAATTACTGATTTGTTTATTTTGAGGGAAGGGGATTAGATTAGATACTGTAGCACGACAGTAACACTAAATTTAAACTCTAGACAAACTTCCATTGCCAGCGACTGTTGTGCTTGAAACGTATCATTTGATATAGTTATTAATCTATGATAGTAAGGCTCTATGGTTAAGGTGTTAAGGAGTTTTGGATGTTAAATTCCATAAGTTTCCAACATATTATTTAATTTGTAGTAACAAACAACAACTTAAATACTCCGTAAATACTAGTATTCTAAATTTAAATAAAAAGTCTTTATTTCCCAAAAATTACATTAATAAATAAAACAAAACCCTTAAAATAAGTCAAGTGAACACAAGTTGTGAATTATACTATTTTAGTCAAAGTTGTCCATTACGTTTGAAACATATTGCACTGGATGAAAAAAACAGCCTTATAAAAAGGTCAACATGAGTGAAAGAGTGAGTTACAAATACGCTGCAAAAAATGACAAGTCATAACACTTCATAATGGGTTTTAGATGCTGGATTCACAAGTAGGATTTTTGGACAGGAGTGTGAAAGGGTCTACCTCAGATACTCATTATTATCAGGTAAGTATTTTGGATATATAGGACAGTCAGGTATAGGAAACAGGTAGTTATAGTCAGGTCGAGTAGAGTATTATAGGAAAAGGATTGTTTAATTTGTATGGGCAAAACAGAACAAAGTTGTTATTTGCCCTTAACTGTTGATCTGCTTATGTCAATATTCGCCATCCTGCAATATTACAACTCAATTATTTTAGCCCTAATTAATGTAATGTAAGGTGTGCCCCTAAATGTGAATTATATTGAATCCCATTTGATACTTGACAATTTGTTTACAACATCGTGCATATTTTTACTTTCAATATACAACACGTTGACTATAAAGAAGTGTTAATTATTAAAGACGGGTATATTGATTCATCAAACTATATTGAATGAATAATAAGCACAAAATTACTTAAAGTAACGTTTTTAAAGTCTGATAATTTCCATTTCACAATTAAATGTACATTTATTTGGGTGATTTCCAGTGAGTCCCGCAACAACTGAACTTTTTTTCCATGCAATAATGATCAAATACATAAAGGATATTTGCATCTGTTTTAGAAAGAGTTGTTATCCTTTTTTAAATTCAACAAATACTTAAACTATCATATAGATTTCTAATGTTCCCGTGCTTAAAGATATCAGACTTGGATGAATAGCACTCAACCTTTAAGTGCTTCCTTTTATGCTTTCAGTGACTTTGTTGAATATATCCTGATCCTGTCCTTAGGTTGTATGGAATGATTTTGGATTAGATTAAATTAAAAATTATTATTCTAATTATTTATTAAAAGTTTGTGGCTTGATCACAGTCCAATGACTATACTGATTGAGCTAATATTTGGTAGAAAGGTAGCTAATATCCGTAAGAAGGTTGGACCTATTCACCCATACTAATTTATAGACATTAGCACTCATTGGATAAATTAAGCCTAATTTTAAGGCGTATTACCAGAATCAAACATAAGACTGCTTATTTTCAAAAATTCTAAAGGGTTTTGCCCTCCTGGCATTTAAAGACTTTATATTGACATGCAAGAATAAACCAACTGACCGGTTTAGCATACATCCAGTGAGAAAATAAACTAATACCATTGACTATAAATACTGAAGGAGACATCCCATCCAGCTGTCCCACTTTTATTGTATGCTAGAATTTAAAATTGAAGTAGTTTGATTGGGTCACCGATAGATTGTGCTGCTGTCAACTTTTTATTTTAGTTATTTACGTTAACCTTTAAAATATCTCCACCCCAGAAAGAAGTGATAATCAACTTCTGTTTGCTTCCTGACACACCAACTGTTGTATTATCCACTTCTTGATAGGATAAGTAATAGTTGACAGCAGTGTACTCTGTTGGTGATTAGTGTAAACTACGACCTTTTTCAATCCTGGCATACACAAAACTAGGGACACATTTTATAATGGCAATGAGAAGTCTACTTCAGTATTTATAGTCAATGCTAATACTCTTAAAGACCAACCCATAAAACCATATAACCCAAACCAGATATTCCCAAACCATAAACCATTTGGGGCTCCTTCCCACTCCATAATCCATAACTTCAACCACTCTCGGTATCTCGTGAACCTTGGCCTTACAAACTATTCAACTCCACTCTAGAAACACCTGTAAAATTTTTTTCGCTTATAAATAATGAAACAGTCTTCCCATAACTGTGCCGGTAATAACAGGTAACAAAGGTCTCATTACTGATACAGTTCAACAATTGTCTGTCAATTCGAGTGGTTAATGTTTGCCACTAGCATTCACGAGCTTAGTGGATGATTCGTGCCAGCTCATTTCCACCTTCATAGTAATTTAGGTGTTTTTTATTATTTTAAAACAATGAAAACGTAGCGTGATAGTTAAGATAATATTTGAAATTCTTATAATACTTCCATAAAATGCTTTTTGAATATTATTTTACAACCTATGAAAATCTAAATTATAAAGTATACAATGTAATGAACGATTTACATGAATATACTATGCATATATTAACAATAATGCTGTATTTTGTGTTTATAGGGTGGTAATAATTTACTTTGTATTTTCACTATATTAATTAAAATCAGATATAATAATCATTGATTAAATATTAATAAAGGTTTAAATATTATAAAGGATATTAATTATAGTTAAAAAAATCTTATTTTAAAATGATCGTTAATCACAAGCCCATTAATATGTAATCGCATTTAAAATAGTTTTGATTTAAGTAGTTATTTAAATGGTGGCTGTTTATTCAAACGGCTACCGCTTCCATCTAATGTGTATGTTTATTTGTTTCTCAAATATTTCTCCTGGCACCTTCTGTGACTACACCATGAGTGATAAACCAATATTTACGAAATGCAAAGTAAATGAAATACTAAGTTATTTATTTAATTCGGTTTGTATTATTAAGCATACACAAGGCAGTAAAATAATTAATATATTTAATCGATATGTATTTTCAAATTTACTAACTGCAGTTACTTCATGCCAACAAGACTTAATATTTATTTAACATTTTATTTGTGTAATTTTGTAAGTTTAAATAATTATAATTAATTGCACGGAGCTCCAAGTCTAATTCATTATGAGATGGTTCTTAATTAACCTCCTGCTGGGCAAAAAATAACCCACTCCGAATATGGTTTTATATCTATTCAATTGGTCGCTTATTTCAGTGGGTCAAAAGTTCAGTTATTTTATGTAAACAGAATTTGTTCTAATAATATTTACCACCAGTTTAAAATTAAAAACTCTAGTTATTTCATTATAATATAAATTTAGATGACTAATTTAAGGTGTTCATTTTAAATTTTTCCCCAATATCCATAAATAAAAGTGCCTTGTAGACTGTTCGAACACAATGTACCTGGAATTCATGAGCACAATGCATTATATTACCTGCATTATTAACTGAGTAACGGTTATATCTTCGTATTAATTATACATTTCTTATTATATATTGAAAACATGTGATTATAATTGAGTGTAAATACGACTGTGGTATTTATTGAAGTTTTGAATATATATTTTCTTTTATTCCTAACCTTGGTATTATAACCATAGAATGTTATAACCATCAAAGGCCAGTGTCCTCTTATAAAACAATCTTAATCAGTAGCTTAAAGGCAAATGGCAGCTGGGTAAAAAACAAACCTTCTTGAATTTGTTATGGTTAAATGTTAAGAGTAAGGAAATATTTAAAGTAACACATCTGTTTCAAATGTGTTAGATAGGTTGAACTGTAAAGCAAAAATTTAAATATAAATACAAATATTATAAGTTATTGTAACATTATTAGTAAAACATAAATACTTGGGGAAAATGTAATATCCCTGTTTAAATAATTAACGATTTAAACATTTGAAAACAATAACAGAGATAGAAGATGTATTAAGATATAGTAGGTGTATTTACTATGATGATTTTAATTACTATAATTTGTATACTTGCTTTTGTACTGTTGCAATTTCTAATAAAAGAGAGTGAGTATTGGTAGATGTTTTTAATTTAAATGCGTATCATAACGTTTTGATACTGTATATAAATATTTCGTCATTAAGAGTAAGCAAATTAAAATCTATCCACAACAAATTTGTTTTTAAAAACAAATACCTTTAGACGACAAAAACTAAAACAATAATTTAAAGTTGATGGCTTCATGCTCCGTTGGCTTTCAAGTGAAGCTACAAAAGCGTTCTCTCCTTCTACCTCTCTTGTAAACACATTGTCTTTGTTATTTTAATATATTTTGTGACAGGCAAATGTATCCTTCATGACTGTTTAGAACTAAATCATTAATTTCATAAAAACTTTTTCACTTGCATTATGTGAAGGTTTTCTGTTTGTCATTCAGTGTTCACTTAAGTAGTATATAAAAAAAGGAAATTGTAGTTAGAACTTGTACGCTGAAGACAACAAAAACATTATTTTATATTGCTTTCCCAAAAGTTGATATACTATATTATTGTTAGCATAAGTAACTTTAGGAAATGTTACGTAGCTAAGTTAAACTAATGACCATTACTTCATAATCCAATCCACGTGTCAGGACATTAAAATATGAATTTAATACGATACCTAATATATTATTTATTTTTATAAAACTAATATCGGTATATTCCTTTAAAAGTTCTTGATTTTAGTTCGTAAATTTGTGGACTCTAAAACTGTGTAAATATTTTCTGTGTCTATAAAATGTCTTTCTCCCTAACTATTTGTTGAGTTTTGATCTAACTTCTCGGGTTTACCCCATGAAGTTTTAAATGTCAAATTTTTATTGAATAAACAATTGTATTTACATGGTCAACTGGTTATAATCGTAAATTACCATTTTCAAAAGATTTGAATCTGTAAGATATAAACTGTAATGAAAACCTGCTTAAATACTTTTAACAGATTTTTTCCGCGATTTTTGATTGCTTGAATTATTATTCCGTATTATATAATGTTTAGTATGGGTAAAATGCTCTTACCTTCTATTGGCGCCTTTTTAAGTTTTGAAAACCCTCCCCATTTATGTCTTGGCTGTCTGTGCTTTCAAAGTTACGATGTGAATATTGTGAAAAACTAGAAACCAAAGAATTGTTTAACAGCTTCTTATACTTTGCATAACAACCAGAGCAGATGATGCAACCACATTGTAAATAGGCAATACGATATCAGTTAAAAGGGCAATTATTAACAGGACAAACATTCGAGCTTGATATTTTTAAAACATTGATTCTAGTTATTAAATAAATTGTTGGTCAACAATTCATTTTGCACGCTAATACACGATTTTTCATTATTTTAGTTGTCTCAGGTTCGAATATTGAAAAAAATACTAGTTTCTAATATGTATAATATTTTAAATGGAGGGTCTTTGTAAAATTTAGACAGCAAATAGCTATTTTTGTTCAAATGCTTTATTTATATAACACGATATTCAATTTTATATTTCATTAAATTGGGACAAAAAAAACGTCTTTGAGTTATTTATTTAATAAGCCTTTATTCTGAGTCCCCCAAAAGCAATGACAATTTTGTTGTTGTTTTGCAAACTTCATTGTTGCCGAAAAATTCCCTTGATAACAAATTACATCAAATTTGAAAAAATCTTGTTGCCTAACACGACCAAATAACAACGAACAATTAACCCGACAACTCGAACTCGAACTCTTGAAAAACTTACAAAAATAAAAATTCGAAGTATATCTGTTATTATTTAATATACTTTAAAATTTAAGCTTCCTTCACAGGGCGTCCAGTAACTCTCTGGACAAAGATATAAGTAGTTATTCCTTTGATCCATATGAACACCGTATCCAAATTGTACCGTATGAACATGAGTCTTCCCTGCCTAGTTTTCCGATTGACTGCCTTTATGTGTTTTAAACTTTAAAGTTCATATTACAAAAAATAACCCCGTCGCAGCAAACCTGCGTACTCAGCGAATTTCAATGCATAATATACGTCTTAATAGCACATAAAGCCGCATACCAAGTTTCATAAAAAGATATTCACAAATAAGCGATATATACAATATTAATTATTCTCCATAAGAATAACATTGATGATAAGTAAGCAGGTTTGCTGAAACAAGGAGCATAAACAATTTGATTTTATGCAAATATAAATAGAATTTAACTAGGCGAAGCCACATACCAAGTTTCATAAATATTCAAACATAAATAAGCGCTATATAACATTTTAATTATTCTCCATAAGAATAACATGGGGGCTGAGTAAGCAGGTTTGCTGCAAAAAAGAACAAAAAATGGGTTTTCATGCAAATATTAATATAGCTCAACAAGGTAAAGCCACAAACCAAGTTTTATTAATTTATGTTCATAATTAAGGAAGTCATTACATTTTACTTATTATCCTTAAGAATAGCATTGGGGCTAAGTACGCAGGTTTGCTGCTATGGGGATTATCAACAAAAAATAATTTTGTTGTGCAAATATCAATATACCAGTACTACGTGAAGCCACCAAGTTTCATCAATATACATTCATAAATAATCGAGATATCAAATTGTATTTATTCTCCAAAAGGATAACATTGGACAACGTACTGTGTTTAGCACTTTGAATATCTCTGTAACGGTTCGACGTAGAATCACAATTTAAACATCAAAATGATTGTTTTGTAGAGCTGAATTGATTGGTAAAAGCAAATGTGAAGTTTACATTCAAATTAACTGAGGAAAAGCCAAACACCTTTTTCCCATAAGATTAATTAACATGGGTGATTTTATGAGTAGATTTTTTTGGATTTTCCCCGCAAACACTTAACCTAGGTTAATATTTCAAAAAACTATATTATTTTTTTAAGCTCTATACATTTATACATTTTCAAATCCAAAATTAAGTTTTTTTTTAAATTGTAGGGTGAATAAAGCAAAAACTGATTTTTTGAAAATTTAAAACCTCCATAAACCCCCCTTCCCATGTTCGGATTTGTCTGGTTTTCGAACTAAGTCATGAATGTCACTTTACACATTTGAGACAAATTTCATGGAAATCGCAGGTTTTGTACTCAAGTTATCGCATTCACGGACACACACAGACACACACAGACACACACACACACACACACACACACACACACACACACACACACACACACACACACACACACACACACACACACACACACACACACACACACACACACACACACACACACACACACACACACACACACACACACACACACACACACACACACACACACACACACACACACACACACACACACACACACACACACACACACACATATATATTTGAACGAATAGTATTTTTGGCATCTGGGGATCTCAAAACAAAAATTTATCATCGTCTAGGGCTAAGTCTTACCATGAGACCTACGGTAATAGCTTCTTCCCTACAGGGGAAATTCGCTAAAAGACTGAATCGAATTCAACCAAACATAAGTCATGTTGATATCATCTATCAACACAAAAGCTATGGGAAATGTTATGAGGAATCTAAAGATACTTAAATTATTGACATCTAGTAATAAATAACGAATGTGATACATAGTATGTGTGGCCGGGCATAGTCCATCTTTGGATTGCAAAAAATGTAAATGGAATAAATAACAAGAATTGCAACAGCTCGGTTGTTTTTTACTTGATTTCAATAATTAAACACCATTAGATTCGACATATTATTCCCTAAAAGAAGTTATAAATGTAAATATTTTGTATAATGGCTAACTTCTGAGCCATTTAAGATATACAATTTAAAATAGCCCCATAAAAATAGATAGATCCTATAAAAATCTTTGACTAAGGATCTGTTAAATTCGGTTCGGTAGTTTTTAAAATATGAATTTTAAAGTGAAAAACATGTATCGACAAACGGAAAACTAGGCACTGGAGGTCCATGTTCATCTGGTAAGATGTGTTTATACTAACCCATGGAATAAAGCTATACACCTTCGTCCAGAGATATATAGGTACACAGTAATTCAACATGTAAAATAATTTTTACCATGAAGTAATGGCCAATCTATGTATGTATATAATTTAAACCATTACGGTGATGGTAGGCGTTACGAAGAGGTACAAAGTTTGTAATTTATCAACAAAATGTAAACCAACACACTATGAGGCTCACAATATATTAATTTTAAATATCTTTTTAAGATATAAACATCATTAAGGGGTACAAATGAGCTTAACTAGCAATATATAAATAAATATCCCACAACGAAAAGAAAAATTTACTTATGACTTTGGTGTTTTAGTTTAATTTTAGTAAGTATCAGACTGTAACAAGAAGCAGTAGGAAGGTTACGAAACATATATTGGTTCTGACAACGTCTGTCGATAGAGACGGTCTTAATAATTCTCGAGACGTTCATCTAGAAACATCTGTTAGTGACAGTTTGCTTGGACTAAAACTGTCTCGTGATTGATTATAGGAATTAATTTGATATTACCTGATTTCTCGTTCTCTTACTTAGTTATTTAAATTGCGCTTTTAGAATCTGTTTATCCTGAAAATTTAAGATAACACAACAAATCTACATTTTGAGTACCGTAGATGCTAAATGTTTAGTGTTATGGTGTCAAAAATCACCATCTGATTTGTAAATTGTGGTAATTAAATTAAGAAATATAAAATGGGTTTTAATATAAAATATCCGTGCATTACATTTGTAATTTAAAATAGATAATAGTATTTTACAATTTTTGAATCAGCATGACCGTACATTTTGGAAGGTAAAACACTCTACATTAATGACCAGAACTGTTGTCGTGACAATATAAAAGTTAAAACACTTTTCAAACTGTTGGACGAAATTATTTATATAAAAAATAGTATTTGAGTATTATAAATTTGTATGTTCAACCATCTCTTTTTGAGTAATTTAAACTTGCAAATACGCAAAAAACGGATACTACTTCACTCATGTATATAAAATTACTGATTTGTTTATTTTGAGGGAAGGGGATTAGATTAGATACTGTAGCACGACAGTAACACTAAATTTAAACTCTAGACAAACTTCCATTGCCAGCGACTGTTGTGCTTGAAACGTATCATTTGATATAGTTATTAATCTATGATAGTAAGGCTCTATGGTTAAGGTGTTAAGGAGTTTTGGATGTTAAATTCCATAAGTTTCCAACATATTATTTAATTTGTAGTAACAAACAACAACTTAAATACTCCGTAAATACTAGTATTCTAAATTTAAATAAAAAGTCTTTATTTCCCAAAAATTACATTAATAAATAAAACAAAACCCTTAAAATAAGTCAAGTGAACACAAGTTGTGAATTATACTATTTTAGTCAAAGTTGTCCATTACGTTTGAAACATATTGCACTGGATGAAAAAAACAGCCTTATAAAAAGGTCAACATGAGTGAAAGAGTGAGTTACAAATACGCTGCAAAAAATGACAAGTCATAACACTTCATAATGGGTTTTAGATGCTGGATTCACAAGTAGGATTTTTGGACAGGAGTGTGAAAGGGTCTACCTCAGATACTCATTATTATCAGGTAAGTATTTTGGATATATAGGACAGTCAGGTATAGGAAACAGGTAGTTATAGTCAGGTCGAGTAGAGTATTATAGGAAAAGGATTGTTTAATTTGTATGGGCAAAACAGAACAAAGTTGTTATTTGCCCTTAACTGTTGATCTGCTTATGTCAATATTCGCCATCCTGCAATATTACAACTCAATTATTTTAGCCCTAATTAATGTAATGTAAGGTGTGCCCCTAAAAACAGAAATATTTTTACTCCTGGTTTTGTGATATTTTAAATATAACATAGCTGTTTTTCAGGGGCTAATCTAAAAACTGTATCCAAAAAAAAATAGCTCTTACTGCAGCCAGCTGATTTAAATTGTACCCACTAACAATCGTTTTGTCTCCATTATACAATACCATGAACATATTTTCTATATCATGTACTAAAATGGGTTTGGACCGTTATCTTTCAAAACGTAAAAAAATGCCACTGGCGTGTATGCCTACACACCCAAGAACAAAAACAGAAAAATGATATCCATAATGTCCATAGTAATATTGTTTAATTTAGTACCTCTAAGCCCACTATTTAAGCAAAATAAAACCTGAATTATACCTTATTTATTTTTGTAATTAATCATATCCAAAACCAGCCATCTTATTAGTGATTTTCTGCCTGAATAATATGGAGATGTTGGTCCATTTAGCTGTTTTTTATAATAAAATATTACAGTTTACAGCGAAATAAAAACCATCGGTGTCATTATTGACAAGGTACACGAGATGTATTGATAGAACTGAACTTGACAGGGCAAACACAAAAAAGCGGATACGTCCAAATAAAAGTGGAGAGCCGAGAGATGTTGACAGTCAGGGTTAAATTAAACGCCAGATTGAAGTGAAATGTGGCCAGCAATTCTGTTGTCGCTTGTAAAGGCCAATCTTGCGATCGGTTATCAGTGAATGAGTCTGAGCATAGCGAATATACTTTCTCGTCATATTTTAGTACGAAGATGGTTACTGCTGTCTTTACTAGTTTTTACCTTATGCTATAACCACATATATTATAACTTATAATTTGTGTTGTAATTTATAATTGGAAACCATACAATTAGATTAGGTAAAACATTCTTGATATTTACTATGATAATTTGGTGATTGATTGGTTGACTATTAAAAAAATAATAAAAAACTGTTTTAACACAACTCTTTTGGATGAATCTTATTTACGTGCATACATATAACAGTTTGGTTAGTTAGTTTGATCAAGTAAAGTTAAATTACACTAGCCATTAAACGGGTGTTCATTTTCTCATTGTGCCTGATAGTGAGTGACCTATTGAAATCAATTACCTTGTATAAAGTTTTACATATTTTATCAACTTGTACAGTGTAACTGTCAACATCTATTGAAGTGCTGTAAGAGGTTTTACATAACTTAACATCCATCTCATGTGGTTGTATAGAGAAAAGAATATTAACAATACGAGGAGTGCTAATATTCTTATAGCATCAATAATATTTTGTTCATTATTATTTATGAATCATATTTCGGTAAAACGACTTAAGCAATTTTAAAATTTGCAGTATAGTCTTTTTTCTCCTAAGTTAACCCATTTACCCTGCCCATATGCTCGCATAACATAAACCACATACCTGCATCGTAAAATTAAGATCCATATTTCAGTAATAGATTACAATCTTGTGAAATTTAATTAGAAATTCAATACATTTTATAGATTTCTGCAACAGGAATTTACCTATATTACATACAAATGAAACTATATTAAAGATCTGAATAAAAAATCAATGAGGATAATACTGATAAAATAATCGATGAATGTACAACAGGTATTTTTTGAGATGCAGAGGAATTTGTTAATAATATTAGTAGAGTCGGATAAACGTGAGTACTTAGATTTGTAAAGGTGAAGATTTTTTTAAACTGTTGAACTCCTACTTGTTGATTTAGTCATTGGTCCTTTTAATCGAATACAAATATTCATAACTTCATATATGTTTTTATAAAATATATTATACTAGGTCGAAACAATGTTTAACATTTATACGTACTAGTTATTTAGTTTCTTTTATTAATAAAACAATTTTAGAAAGCTAAAACAGAGCTGCAGCTTCACCAACGTAAACAATACTCAACGAAAAACAAACAACAAATAACAAAACAAAATAATAATAATAATATACTTTGTTAGGTGGCATACTTGCACAGATTTCTTTCAACACGAAATATATAACTGTGACCTTTAATATACTGTATTGATTAATTATGTTGATAACTATATATAATTTTATAAATAAAATTTGTACAATGAATAAGCCTTTGGTAGATAAAGAACTAAATAAACCAATCAGGAATCAGATGACCTCAGGACCAGTTTACTGTGAGGGACGTGGACAGGGTAACGAGCAGCTCGGTCACTGGAAGGTCGCCATTGGTTGACGACTGGTCCCTTAAATTGTACTCAGTATAACGAAACGACGCCGCTTATTGTATCACAAAGTAGCAGAATTTATACGTTATTGATGATTATTTCGTCCTTGAGCCTGCTAGTTAAATTTATCTTGCCTGTTAAAAACGTACTTTCAAATGTAACATTTTCTAAAGTTATTATTGAGAAAAAATTGATGTACATTTCTTTACATTCTTGATGTATTTTCAATATCAAAGATGATATAATATAGTATGCATTGCTCTTGTATACTTCTATAAAGAATTAAGAGGGTTTATAATCACATTTTGTCTCTGGAAGATTTATTTACTGTATCAAGTAGATGTAAACTATTCAAAATTGTCACTCATATCTGATATTAGAGTAGCAATTATATATTTTTACAACAGCTTTTTTCTTTATTTGTTTAGTTTATTGTGACATTTTCATCATGATCTAATTGTTTACCGAGTAATGACAGTTTAAGGTAAGTTTCCTACTCCTTGTGTATACATAGTAATCAACAAGATATAACACTGTTTGCTTGTTATTTTGGGTAATTAGCTCATGTTATCATGCAGCGTGATCCTAAATACGCTTGCACGTATTAGCAAAGTTTGAGCTTATTACATTAAGTTGCATAAACGGTATGTACATTGGGTCATATCTAGCGGAGACAAATCTAGCACTCTAGTTACAATTTTAAAACAATATAATTAAATTGTTGTTCACTATGTGGTTTTAAACATTCATCAAGTGGCTATCAGACTGGTAGTTTTAGCGAATTTCCCCTTTAGGGCAGAAGCTATTACCGTAGGTGACATGGTAAGACTGAAGTCCAAGACCATGATAACTTTTTGTTTTGAGGTCCCCAGATGCCAAAAACTCTATTCATTCAAATTGAAATATATGTATGTATTATATTCTTTAGTTCCCTACATAAATATATATATATATATGTGTGTGTGTGTGTGTGTGTGTGTGTGTGTGTGTGTGTGTGTGTGTGTGTGTGTGTGTGTGTGTGTGTGTGTGTGTGTGTGTGTGTGTGTGTGTGTGTGTGTGTGTGTGTGTGTGTGTGTGTGTGTGGTGTGTGTGTGTGTGTGTGTGTGTGTGTGTGTGTGTGTGTGTGTGTGTGTGTGTGTGTGTGTGTGTGTGTGTGTGTGTGTGTCCGTTACCTCGATAACTTTTGAAAGAAACGCCCGATTTTGATAAAATTTGGCACAAATGTGGGGAGTAACATTTGTGACTTTAAGTTCGAAAATCAGAACGATTAGATGGAAACAAGGTTTTATGGTTTTATGGTTGTTTACAATTTTCCAAAAATTAGTGTTTAGCATTTTTTACCCTAAAATTAAAAAATCACTCAATTTTTGGATATAGCCATTTTATAGAGGTTAAAATAAAAATAATAATTTATAATTTTGATTCAATAACCTAGGTTAAGTGGTTGTGGTTAACTTAGGTTAACACATGCATCGATCAAATTCATTAGTTCCTTAACGAACCTTTAAAAAAATCTTTTATTTAATGTGCATAATATGTGCCTGGAAACTCAATAACATATTTGTCCATAAAAACCTTTGGGATTTCTCGCTCCTTTTACCGTATGTGTATTTGTATGTAAGTATTTACACTTAGATATTATTTTAAATCTGAAATTGTTTGAATTTCATTCTAATTTCGTTTTACGTTTACGTTTCCATTGTTAATGTTTCTTATTGCTGGTTTTAGCAATTTGACATTATTTCCTAAATCCCACATTAAACCCAAAACTAGGGCGTCTTTGACTGGGCATCACAAAACGAGTGTCCAAGCGAAAAATGTCGTAGGATCATTATGGGTATACAAAATTCAGGGTAGTTGTTATAAGTTTTGTTGTTGAATTTTCTTCAATTGATTAGGTTTTTTATATAGGTATTTTTCAGAAAATTAAAGCCATACTCTGCTCTTTACATTAAACAAGAAAGTAACTCTGCATCATACTTTACCATTCGCTTACACGATGAAAAAATCATAACTGATCATAAAATATTTGCATTTTAGCAAATTTATCGCAAGCTAAGACCTTCCAGGCCGGGGACGATGATAACTATTCGTTTTGAGATCACTAGATATCAACACCAATCGTTGAATGTTGTATATATATTTTATCGTGTATCACGTAATAGCTTATAAACACCATTATATGGATTTTCTTAAAAACACGGTGTGGCTAGGAATGAATACACAGTCATTCAGCATTGGGATGGAAATCCTAAGAATGTTAATCTTAAACGTTTACAAGTATGAACAATATAGTGATTACTTTCTTTTAAAACAACCACCATAATATGATCATAGATTATTCCCTTTTAACTATTTTAAGCAGACAGCTTTAAGTAAATAAAAACCCTGCTGCTAACACTCAAGCGGGAAAAATACTAGGTCTAACGATTGCAAGAATAAGGAAAACATTACCTTTATTTATAGTTAAAACCGGATAGTGTTTTCAGTGCTCTAATTACAAATCTTTAC
Source organism: Allygus modestus (assembly GCA_963675035.1). Taxonomy (NCBI): domain Eukaryota; kingdom Metazoa; phylum Arthropoda; class Insecta; order Hemiptera; family Cicadellidae; genus Allygus; species Allygus modestus. The sequence goes on from OY776115.1 coordinate 70,032,589, forward strand.
CCTAAATATTTATAAAACTTTTGTAATAATTACAACTAACCAAAAAGTATTTTTAGATTAATTTTAATACACCCATCGCAGTAAACCTGCATACTCAGCGACTTTCCAATGTATTATAACATAACGCATTAAGCCACTTACAAGATCCATAAAAATATATTCACAAACAAGTGATATCTAAAATATTAATTATTCTCCAAAAGAATAACATTGGGGATAAGTACGCAGGTTTGCTGCAACAAGGAAAACAAAATAATGGGTTTTTTATGAAAATATCAATAGAACTCAGCTAAGTGAAGTCACATACCGGTACCAAGTTTCATCCATATACATTCATAAATAACAATATATAACATTTTAATTATTTTCTATAAGAACAACATCGGGACCGAGTACCTATAGGTTTGCTGCTACGGGAACCATAGGCGAAAAATTGTTTTTTGTGCAAACAAGAATAAACCACAACCAGATGAAGCCATATACGAAATTTCGTCAGTTTATATTCATAAATAAGCGAGATATACAATTTTTCTTTTTCTCCATAAGAATAACATTAGACAACGTACTGTGTTTAGCACTTTCAATATCTTAGTAACCAATTGACGTAGAGCAATGATCAAGATACCAGATTGTTTGATTTTTTTATGCTGAATTCAATGGTGAAAATTAAAATTTGATTTTAATAAAAGTTACATGTGGAAACCCCAAAAAACCCATTTTTGGGGTACAAAACCCCCCAAAACTCCCCTTTGGATGGTGCGATTCGTCTGGTTTTCGAACTCGTTCAAATAAATGGTACTTTCAAGTTTGTACTAAATTTAATTAAAATCGGACCTTTTTTACGAGAGTTATCGCGCTTATGGACACATATATATACATATATAAAAATTTGAACGAATGGTGTTTTTGGCATCTGCGGACCTCAAAATGAAAAGTTATCATGGTCTCGGGCTTAAGTCTTACCATGAGACCTACGGTAATAGCTTCTTCTTTATAGGGGAAATTTGTTAATAAAAAACATAAACTCTTTTAAATTGATTAGCCATTACTCATAAACTCAAGTTGCAACACTGACTGATTCTGCATATCAGCGCGGGTCCTCTAGTAATTTATTAATTTATTGGGGTTTTATTAGATTATTTTGAGTAGATCAGATACTTATCGGAATTATGATAGTAAGTGTATGAGGTTTATTCGCATATCTATTTTAGTAGGGTTCCCGGTGATTTAGAACCGGAAGTGGCATAGTGGTTAGAGCGCGTTATTCCGGAAAGAGTAAGAAGAAAATTATCCCGCCAAATTTGCGCCCCAAAAAAAAATTGGCGCCAAACCTAACCTCACTTTTCTTCCATCCAAAGTGTTACCAACTTAGCAGAGCTAATGTACCATACATAATTATATGTACCATATATAACGCTACAGTGTATAATCATAAATATATATATATATATATATATATATATATGTACCATATATAATTATATGTACCATATATAACGCCACAGTGTATAATCATATATGTACCATAATAGTGTATAATATACCATCACCAGAAAGGTAAGTGGCTATCTAACCTCACTTAGCCAGTGTTGCCACTCTAAACGCTACCTATAAACCTAAATTATTATATGTATATATATATATATATATGTATGTATTATGTCAAACTATCTAAATTATTATATGTATATATTACGTCACGCCACGATGTGTTACCAACCTATGGCAATGTATATTTCGCAAGAAAGTGCCGCTAACCCAATATATAAAACTATTACATGTATATATCACAAGAAAGCGTTGCAAAAAACTCAAAAATCGCTAATATCTCGAAAACGGTAAGTCCTAGGGTCATTCTGACCCCAGAAAACTGCCTACTACGTAGTGTAGGCACTCCAGGGGGTATATACCCATATGAAAAGTCTTAACCAAAATATTGCGGGTTGCATCTCAAAAAATGAAGGGGCAGATTTTCAAAATTAAATATCTCAAGAGCGGCTTGGCCGATTTTCACGAAACTTGGCATGTATGTACCTGTTAACCTCCGCTACATATTACAAAAACCTAAACTCTGTACTGCGGGAAAGTATCAAAATAATTGAAGGAGTCATACTTTAAAAATCAATATCTTAAGAACGGGTGAAACGATATAATTGAAACTTGACATGTGGATACTTGTTAACATCCTCTAACCTTCAATTTTGTTTGAGGGTAGAAGAGGGTTGTTTAGGGGATGATGGAGGGTGTAAAACTTTAAAATTTAATATATTGAGAACGGCTTGGCCGATTCTAATGAAACTTGGTATATAGGTACCTGTTAACCTCCGCTACTATTTAAAAAAACTTAAACTCTGTACTGCGGGAAAGTATCAAAACAATTGAAGGAGCTATATTTTAAAAATCAATATCCCAAGAACAGCTTGGCCGATTTTAATGAAATTTGGTATGTATGTACTTGTTATCATCCTTTACATCTTACAAAAAACTTAACCTCTGCACTGCGGGCAAGTATCAAAATAATTGAAGGGGTACTAATAAATACCTTAATCTCGCAGCATAATCGGGGGGAACGCGGTGGTCTAGTGGTTAGCGTCTTGGACTACGGTTCAGGAGGTCCCGGGTTCGATTCCCTCTTTAGGTTCTTCATCAAAGGTATTGTAAAAGTCGGGTCTTGCCCTTCCTTTACCTACTGGAATGTTTATCCGTGCTACATCTACTTTAAACGTGTCACTGCTGGTAATTGATTCAGCGTTGCTTTGAATTATGCCCCCAAAAATCTCCCAAAGGACATTGCAGGGAACATAGCATGATCTAGGCTAAGTAAGGCAAACTCCCACAGGGGGAATTTTTTAAACCTACAAACTAAGCTGTAATAGAACAAAGAAAAATACAACCCAGAATAAATCCGAGAGGAGTGGTGGCGATTATTTAGCCAGGCAGTGTCTATGGTACCATCACTCTGTGTCTTGAACATATATGTAGTGCATTTCTAAACAAACATCAGCTTTTAAGTATTGAGCCCAAACCTACAGTGAAAGACAGTGGTAACCTACAGTGGACCACAGCGCCTATATTACTTCACTTTAGGGTGTTTACTGTTTCATTGTATAAAATATACCATGCCAGATACTCTCTCAGCTCCTAAAGCGTTTAATCTGGTTTTACACTGTGATGCTTGCGGGGTCATCACAACACCATCTTGGAGAGATTGTCGCTGTCAAGGTAAGATATTTATCTATATTATTAGTTAGAGGTTTCTGCCTCCCCTGGGGAATCATTAACCTTTGTCGGAGACTTCTAAAAGTGTTAAGCTTCCGCTGGACAGTATCGCTTGGGAGGTAAGACAACATACCTTACCAAATAAACTGAAAGTAAACATAATAAGGAAAGTTTTATAATGCCAAAAACCTGAAGACGGTGGACTTTTAGAGTTAGAATTACTGTGGAGTGACGATTGGTCAATCACCAACTCCCTTCAACACACAAACTCTGCTCATCCTGAACCAGTCAAGCTCACTTCATGATGAACACTCCGCTTAGCCTAACTAAACTTTTTCTTAAACAAATCTGTTCTGACAATAAATTACTTGACAACATTGTAAAAATAAATGCCCCCTACCTTATCCAACACAATATTATATTTCAGCACAGAAAAAACTACAATTCAGCACTACAGTCCATAATACCGTTGGGAAGGAAGGAGGTATTGCGAATAATGCATTACGATAAGTAAATGAGATTATAAAAGACGGATACATTATTCATTAATAAATATTGTTCTTTTTTTCATTGTAACTAAAACTGCTATTATTAGCGTTTCCATATTTTTATATTCTAAAATCCCAGCAATATATTTTGCTTTAAACCACGGATTGTTTACAATTCTGTTCTTGTTTGACAGAGATGGCACCCTCAAGCTCTCGAGGCAAACGTGCGGTAACAGTTTAAAGTCCCGCTCGGGTATTCTACCAGCCGACCGATTCAACCACTCATATATTGCAACTGCCAGAGGCCTGTGGCTGGAGGATTGTTGAACAGCTGCACTTGTGTGAGTACATTTTATTTTCCCATCATTTAAATTTCCCGGTCAAAATATTTCAAAGTCCGTTTAATTGTTTGCCAGGGCCGTGGTGTATTTTGACGGCGTAATAACTTGACCGATCGTACCCAATACCGCTAAAAACTGCCCCGGGGGCCTTGATGTACTTGGCCTGCAACGTTTTAAATCCTTCGGTCAGATACTTCCAAGTCAAACGTTTCCCTGCGGCCAGTGTTTCAGCCTAGATCCATCGAGTCTCCACCGTCTAGGACCCCGGGCACTCCGTGACACGGTACCTCTATCACTACGCAAGTCAGAAAAACACTAACACACAAACTACGCAAGTCAAACCAGAACTACAAGTTACCAAAAGTTAACTCTAAGGAAGGTAGAAAACACTACTCTAACCAAAACCGCATTAAAGATCAAGAATAGAAAGTAAGATTACTGTTACCCAGCACATACAAATACAACACTACGCCTGACACATGGAAGTCAGGGTTTGTTTAATTCCTTTACTGTAAACTACCAAATCAAACAATTGAATACAAACACAACACTAATCTAGCCAAGTCAGACAGTTATACTGTTTAGAAACCTCAATATACTAATTACAGTAACTTAAAGGAGAGAAGAGGCTTGTAAAAACCAGCAGAAAACTACAGGCAAGAAACTGATAACCCCACTCCACGGGTTTATTAACCTGCTTGCCGGGGACCGTGTGGTACTTTGTTCATGTAATTTCTTGGTCGAACGTTTCCGAGTCCGCTGAAGTTACCTTTATCGGGGGTTACATTTAAATTGACCGAAACTTCTTAAATTTCTCGGTCATTTACTCCTGCCTCCGCTGAAGCTACATTATAATGTGTTAAATTTCACCTTAACGGGGATCTTTTTAAATTTATCGGCTAAACACTCCTAACCCCGGTGAAATAATTTTGAACGCTCACGTTTCCACACCACGGTAAGCCTTTAGGCTAGGCCGTAGGAGCGTCGGCGCGTTCTTTTTGGTTACCCAGAGCTTCCCCTGGAGGCCTAACCTCTGGGGTGAGAGGCCCCAACCATCGCCTCTCACAGTGGTAGCCACTCCATAACAAAATGCTACCTCCTTTTATTGTTTATTTTATTTTATTTTTTACAAGTCCCACCGTGCGGACTGTTCCAAGAAGTAACCTGGGTGTTAGCCCGTCGCCTCTATCTACTAGACCCCCTTTCAGGTTTACGGGGCTTTTTGTCACCCGCGCCAGTGACCTTCATTCACACACACACACACACACACACACACACACACACACACACACACACACACACACACATACAGTGGGAACTTGAGATTTTAAAGAAAAATTACATTTAAAGTGAACTTTCATCTTTCATATTAGTGTAGGTAAGGTAAAACTTCTCCGGCAACAAACTTCTTACTAACAGTCTTGCCTCAGGAGTAGTTGATTTTAACATCAAAGAACATAATCCGGCTTCGTTTATGAAAACCGTTGTTTTCTCAATAGGCCCAACGCCCTGTTTTTGGGCGTCAGAAAAACTACCAACAGTTAATTTATCGCTATCATCTACATGTTTCCGAACTGCACTCCAGCCATTAACATGTTTTAGAGCAGTAGCTACGTCTTTAGCTTTAAACCATGGCTTTCCTTCATTATCAAACAGAACCAATACTGGTTTGTTATTGAATGTATAGAACTTGGCAGCCATGTCACAATTTACTCAATAGTACAGGCAAAAGGAGCGCAGAAGAACGTCTGATCAGTACCACGTCTTGGAGCAGAATGATGTAACTGTACTAGTGACAAGTGGTATATACAGGAGTATCGCTGCTCCATAGGGAAAGGTGTACCTTTATCGACGGTAGCGTCATGGAAAATGGATAAGTGATACTTCAAGATTTAAAAAAACAGGCAGTTCCGTAACACTACAAAATACATTTTTAAAGTAATCATCAAAAAACTTCGGCGTTAAATCAGGTAAGGGCATGTACGATATATGTCTTGAAATATCACAGTGCATTATTGATAGGTGATTGATGAGGAGTCCTCCGTTATCTTATCTACTATATACTCCGAAAACACCAAAGGTTATGCCCATGCATTTATTGAACCGTCAAGTAAGAACTCATACTCCAAGCATATAATGCCATATTCTGAATCTTCATTTAACCTACTTTTGTGTAAAAGGAAAAGAGACACCTCTTGGTTAGTGGGTGTAATATATTCAGCAGGCATTCTACAAGGAGAGAAATACAGGTTAAGACACAGGCACGGCCGTTCACTACCGCGTCTCAGAACAGAGCGAGTTAATAGAGCTGATGTTTAGAGGTATATGCACTCAGCACCCGCGTGAGTGGCAGCTCCGTTAAGCAACTCTTTGTTTTTAAAGCCGGAAGGCAGGGTATCGAGATCATCATTAAATTTTCTCTTGGGTCCTGTAATTTTAAACTTTTTAATTTCACTTACTGTAACGACTTCTCGTCTCTTTGTTCTCCTGATTCTGTTTTCTTCAATTTCTAGTATTTCAGCAGCTTCACTGAGGACCATCTTTGTTTTCTCTAGCTGCTCAAAATTTAATGTTTCGGAGGTTTTTAGGTTGAGGGTGAGGCCCTTGATTTTACACACAGATTCTAGTTTTTGCTTTTTGGTTGACCAAACAAGGTATGCGTAAGTTTTAGGCCCCCCCAGAAATAAACTCTACGATATAAGAGCCGGGCCCGTACTCGTCTACTAACTCATCAGTCATTTCCCCGAGGTAATCTCCCGTAGGGACCCTGTACAGCCCTCCCTTGTATAAATAAATACATGAGTCCATGCCATAATACAAGACCTGCCCTCCAAGGGCATCCAAGTGTTTATAAAGTTTAAGTCTCGCATGAACAGTGGTGTAGGCCGCAATTAAAACATTTACAGTTCTTAGAGCCTCATTGGCGTCATCAACATTCTGCCAATTAACTAATAAAACCTCTTGGTTAATTATTTAAACAAACTTTACTTTTATTCCTGGTTGAGTTAACGATTTGAAAAATTCTTTAGAGTCTCTCACAATTGAAGTGTTTGTCATGTTTTCGCGTTGACCAAACTTGCCCCAAAATGAATTTAACATTAATTTAGCTACTGACCTGAGTCCTCCATTTTTAGCAATTTTGTCCTTGTCCAGTTGAATACCCTCACGCTCAAATAAATCAGAAACATACTTGTCCTTATCCTCCTGTGTTTTACACCAAGCGGGATACCCTGAGGCTTCCTGCTTCATTTTCAAGAATTTATTAATAAAATCGGTAAAAAGTCCCCCTTTCTCGTATGTAGCGACCCCATACTCCCACAACTCATACATATCAAGCACAACGTATCCTTTCTCTACAGCTTTTCTAATTTCATCCATAGTCCATGTTCCTACCATTGCCCTTTCCTCACTATCATCAAAACATTCCCCTTGGTTTAAAGTCTCCCCGCAAGTTCTGCACAAAACAATTTATTATTCATTTTAGCGGGGAGTACGGGATGATACAAGTTGTAAGGAGGTAGAATCTTACATTTTAACAAGCCCTCTACTTCAAGACCTCTCTCTCGGCACTCATTCCCAACGTAAACAGTAGGATGACCCACGGGATACTTACAATATTTATTTACATATGGGTAGAGGGATCAGACATCAACATACTGGATTGTTTCTCCCTCTTCACATTTACAATACGTTTTAGTATTACCCATCCTACCTAGGATTAAGTGGAAGTGTGTTTAGAATGGACAGTTGGATCGGGTGATTTAATTTCTTGTCCTTCTTCAAAGCTCTAAACTCACACTCCCACATTACTGCAACTTCATAGCTATTAAATTTTGCCATTTTGGACTTGGTTCTCTCGTAACGGAGATGCAAACTGTTTGAAGGATCCTCCGGCAGAGGTTCTTCTCTGCTGTATTGATAACATTTCGGGCAGCCGTGCCAATAACACCCGTGAAACTCATAAATTCGCTCACCGTCAAACCCATCTACTTTCATTCCTTTAATTTTCACTTCTTTACCCCGGCCCGCATGTTGAATCTTTACTCCACGTTTCTCCTCCTCCCATGTTAGCCACTGTAAAGCAACGGCTGACTGATTGTCTGCAAGTCGGTACCCTGATTTTGGTATAAGTCCAATAGTATTTTCTTTTAAGAAGTTACGGCGGAAGGCCACGTTACATGCGCCGGCTATTGTTATAGCCTCAAGAAACGGATCTACGTTACACTCTTGAAGAAGCATGGCTCTAAATTTAATACACGCTTGAGCTAGGATTTCTACGTCTAAAATACAGTACTCCAAGATTTATTTTTGAAAATCAAACACGTAGTCTTCAGCGACTCGTTCGTCATACCATACCTCAAAATCATCGTGTTTCTTTTCAAACATAGACTCGGGGCAATAGTGTTTTTGTCGGGCATAGGACCAATATAATTTTGGTTTGCCAGAGTGTTGAAAATATGCGGGAAGTAGCCCTTCTTTTTCTCGGGAGACAGGTCGAAGGCTTTAGGGAGTGCAGAGAGGGCCATGGGAAAGTAGCTAATTGAGTCCACAAACCTTACGTTTGCTACTTCAATCAAAATAATTTTAGTTCCCCGAGGCGTTATTTTTGGGGTAAATTTAGTATATTCTATGATGTAGAATGAATTGGAAATCAAAACCCTGCCCGTTGTGGGCAATTACACAAACATCTTTAAATTTTTTAGAATTTCCATTACATAGTCCATAAACAGTTTTACCGATTCTTTTTCAAATACCCTTTGCCGTTCCGAGCAAGTTTCACACTCACCCCCATTAATACATTTAAAGCAGTATAGTTGAGAAACGCACAAGTTTACTTTATGAACTTTCTGTTGAGGGCCCGTGGGAAGTGACTCGTCTTGGCGAGTCTCCAAGTCAAAGAAAATAAACAAAAAATCACGGTCTTTCGGTGTTCTCCTTTCTACCCTCATGAAACACTGATGCGCGGGGTCTTTGAACGCTTCGCAGGGTTTACAGTAAACTTCTCCGCATGCGTGAACTGTCTTACGTTTTTTTTGATAAATCATTTTGTTACAGTCGCGGCAGAACTTTATAGTTTTACAAACTTACCCTTGATGGGCTACTAAACACCGCTCGTTTTTGAATTCTTTTTGCTTTTTTATTATGGTTAGTGTATGCAATTTAAGACGTTGAAGAATACTTGTAATACCATGCTTATAAAAGCAGGACTCTTTCAATTTCGATTACTTTGGGAAACTTTCTATGCATTTTATTGTTTAGAAACCTCAATATACTAATTACAGTAACTTAAAGGAGAGAAGAGGCTTATAAACACAGACAAAAAAAGCCATACCCCTATTCCAAGGGAAGCGAAACGCTCCCTTCTGATAACATTACACCGGAAGTTGTAGGTCCAATCTGGACCCACTTTGAACTGATTCTAAGTGTTAGACACAGCTAAACGTCGGGTCCAACGTGTTTGAATTAAATTAACGTTCTGAGAAAGAGACAGGTGACAGTAGGGTATTTTTGTAAAGTTAAAAAGGTACAGAGATTACACACTTTAGATTTCAGATGTGACTTTTTGTTGTAGTTAGTTGCTCGTAAAACTCTGTTCTCATGCTCTATTCCAGTGTCGGCTTCTTCGATATACCAACAATCAGAATATATACCCTGTCTTAAATACCTGCAGTCTGCATTCACAAGTAAAAAGATTTTAATGATCAACACCAAAACTAAACTTAACGAGGAGTTGACCACATCAAAAACATGAACAAGAGTAAATCTAAGAAGACAACAAGCAGTGACATTCGTTCTTTATAAGGACAGCAATTATGCAGTGTTTTCTCCTCGGTAGTTTTATTTTTGTTTCCCCTGAAACCAGAGCAGCATCTCCCTTTGACGATGTTATTCCTGGGTCATTTGTATCCAAGTCCGGTGAAACGACGTGGTCGTCCTGCAGTTTTACGGTGTAATCTCTCGGTCAATTGTGTTCAAGTCCGGTGAAAAGGGTCTA